>JAEAOA010000519.1:307500-397500 GCA_016746295.1 Potamilus streckersoni | reverse complement strand
GCAGCAAGCTCGCGCCGAGCACCTGGCGGTTTATGAGTGAAAGTAAAATTACATCTCACCATAATCCAGCATGTAAAAATACAACATATAGGAATCTACGTACATTTAACTGAATTGTATAACGTTATGAGTCGATTCCAACTGTAAACTGGACATCGCATGATGTGCCTGCAGATTTGTCTATGCAGCATTTTATGAGTAATCAGCAAAAAAGCAACATTCAACACGGTCTGCCAGTGATTATGCAAAGGAGAATCAGGGTCTATCTCGTTTGTAAATAGACTCAATTACAGGCAAACAGTATTGGTAAATAAGATTTATTTTAACTGTTTTGTAGTTTTGGGTTAGGTCTACCATAACTGAAATAGACTGACATAATTTTTGGTAAAACTGGTGGGGTGGTGTATTAAAAGGGTTGTCGGGTTCAAGAGACGTAACTTATTGTCCTTTGTTAAATAGGTTCTCTTTAAAGCTTTAGAAAATTGTAAAATAAGTTGATTAGGTTAATCATCACGTAATTATTTCCGTTTTATTTGGGGTATTTCACCTGTGCTGAGGCTAAACTTCTTATTACTATTCTTTTATCAACGAGGGCTGTGGCAAAATACATCAAGAACGAATGTAAATATTCGCAGTCTTTAGCCATATAAGCTTTACCCCACGCCATGGCTGAAATTGCCACTATGTGCTAACTGAATAGCTAGAGCTTTTTTTCTCCTTTAAAACATAGATTAAATGATACACACACGCACGAACACACACGCATACACACACAGACACATGGATTCTGTCTATGATTATAAAACATGCAAGTGAAACCAATCCTTCGGAATATCTGTAGTTTTCACTCCGTGCGTTTACGCTATTAGACTTGATCGCTAGACTCAGCAGCTTACTTTTAGAACGAGTCTGATTGAAGTTGCTTACAGATCTCCACATCACGCGACTGATTATTCGCGATTGATTATTCGCCTTGGGTCATTTCTATCTAACACCTTTTTGATTGCTCGATTTAGAAAGATTCCAATACAGCGTATCTATCCGGTTTATGGCAAACAAACTATTCACCTTGGGTCAATGCTGTCGAACCTTTTTATTATTGCTCAATTGTGAAGTGAAATGATTACTCTCTCTCTCTCTCTCTCTCTCTCTCTCTCTCTCTCTCTCTCTCTCTCTCTCTCTCTCTCTCTCTCTCTCTCTCTCTCTCTCTCTCTCTCCTTCGTGTTTTAGGCTTACAGTCTATCTGATCTTTTCCTTCTGGAAAGTATTCAAATCAGATATTTAAAATTGGAACTAAACGTCCAAAGTTTAAAGCTTTTTAAGAATTGTCCTTAACTGAGAAGCAAATATTTGCCTAATTTGTTTTCTTTGAAAGATTGCTAATTCGGAGGATTTTTTTTAAAAGTTTCCTTGTCTCTTTCCGAGTGTCAGGTTGGTTGCATTTGTGAAAAAAGAGATGAATGAATTTTGTCAGGCTAAATGCGTGTAAATTCTGAAACAGTTTCAAACTAAGCAAATGGAATCGTTATATAAATATGGGATTTATGTTATGAAAAATGCAATAAAATCAATGAACATCATCATCAGTTACGATCAGCTAAAGTTTAAAGAAATAAGGTTTCATATTTCAATGAATTTTCCTTGATCCTCTAATGTACGGCTTGCATAAAAAGACTGGGCCATAGTCAAAAAACCTTGAACAGAACAAAACAAAACTTTTGTTAATGAAAGTAAATCTCAGGTACATATAGGTGGCATATGGTAATACCACAACAGCTCCAAATGTGGCAACGTTAATACAATTTATTTAGATACGCATCACATTGGTCAGCTTGTACAATTAGAGCAAGTGTATTCAAAATTTGGAAAAATTATGAAAACATTTTGGGTATAAACATATCATTTGTGTACAAAATATAACATTTCTAGGACAGAATACAATAAATATCGCGGAGTGTACAATAAATGAAAACGAGAAGAAATAATAGTTTGTTATTGTTTTGATTTTAATACCATTTATCAGCGATATATATATATATATATATATATATATATATATATATATATATATATATATATATATATATATATATATATATATATATATATATATATATATATATATATATATACATATGCAGCCAGTATAACTAGTAGTGGGAGGAACCCGTAAAAAACCGTTAAAAATCCCGTAAGAAAAATCATGTCCTCCCCCCTCCCCGTAAGAACCACAGACTCATAGTAGCTACTGGTAAATTTAAAGTTCCACAAATAGCGCACAGTTAATGACATGTGCTTATTGTTTGAGTAACAAATTTGGCACAACTTTCAGAGAATTTTGCTATTATTTATTGCAAATAAAGTTTGTAATTT
Source organism: Potamilus streckersoni (assembly GCA_016746295.1). Classification (NCBI taxonomy): domain Eukaryota; kingdom Metazoa; phylum Mollusca; class Bivalvia; order Unionida; family Unionidae; genus Potamilus; species Potamilus streckersoni. The sequence goes on along the minus strand of JAEAOA010000519.1, from coordinate 395,127 downwards.
TGCAACAGAAGGATTTTGGTAAGAGATAAGTTTTAGAAACTTACTTCTTTCCTTGAGTAATTTTGGGACTAATGAATTTACACTGTATTTCATCCTTTATCTCACTTTTGCCATAATTTTTTTACATCTTCTTTCATCAAAGAGTAACCCAAGGACCGGTTTCAACCTAGTATCGATCACTGTAAGCCCTAAGTTTTATCAACGGTAAATACAGATTGCTAACCTAGGATCGATCACTGGAAGTCCTATGTTTTATCAACGGTAAATACAGATTGCTAGGTAACAGCAATACGTATTTTTCAGTAGCTAAATCTTGTTTTAAAGAATGGTACATTTTTCCGTTAGAAATTAGATTTACTGACAGTCACCATTCCAGGATATATAGATCTTTAAAAATTTATTTATTATAATCATACATTGTGTTCTTTGTGGAATATATAATAAATTCATAATGAAGGTGGTCTGGTCTCCCGTTAGTTATCAAAGTTACTTATGCTATTCATCTATTAATAAGTTGGTCTCGTAAAAAGGTATTTGATAAATGAGTATGGATAGTTTATCGCATTTACTATTTATGGTAGAGATACAAAATTCTATCATTGATAATTATGTGGATAGGTTCTCTTCCAAGATCTGAATGAAGCATTCACGTATGCCATTAATGGTGTATGGGAAGATTAAGATAAATTAGATGCATTGCCATTCTGGCTTACTCAACGTTGTATTTTGTTTACCTTGACAGATCTTTGAATTTGTTTTTTTTTAGAAATATTTTAATTCAGCACACATGTATATTATATTCTCACTAACTGTAAATTTGTGTTTATCATACTAAAATCAAAATCTTTATCCTTAAAAATTGATGTTCAGTTTCCTTAGTTCATCATCAAACACATTTAATTGTTGTTGAGCATAGTTTTCGTCAGTACCAATAATTATATTATTATCGGCATAAAGCAGTTTTAAACTTTATAGTGACAGCTTCAATGGCCTAAGCGGTTAGAGTGTTCGCTTCAGCTGCAGGAATTCGCGAGTTCGAACCCCGGTCGAGTGATACACAATACTTAGAAAAATGGTACTAGAAGCTGGATCACCTGGATTTCAGCATTAGGATGTTAGTGATATGATCGGTCGGCCTGGTCTCGGTATAATGTGATTGGGTGTGACATGATGCTACATGTCTGCGTCTTATGTCAGACATCCATAAAAACTACCATTATACAGGAATCGTAGCAATATCACTGAAACATTATAAAAGCTACGTTAAAAATCCAAATCTCTCTTTCTCTCTCACACACACTTTAAAGAAGGGACAACAGGTGACCGATGTGTGAAGTGCTTGCCTTTATCGCTCTCGGCCATCGTAGACCTGCCCGCGTGAGTCTGAGTCTCTGTCTCGGCCAATGTGGGTATGTGAGAAAGCCGGGATCTTCGTCTACCAGTTATACTGGCCGCTTTTTATAGCCTCTCGTGCTCTGAGAAGTAAGTTAATCCAAAAAGCAGCGACATTCAAACTTCGAAGGAAAAAAGGACATAGAGTGATCAGAAAATTGTATAGTTGGAAAGGGACCAAGAGTGATTAGAAAATTGTAACTGTACACTTTTGCAGTCGTTTTATAACAGATAATTTTCTAAGTCATTTATATTTGGTGGAAGAGAAATCGTGGCAAACCTCGGGAAGTACCAACCCCTCACTGGAGGATACTTACAAGCTTGCTCTCATAGCCAGGTTGGCTGAGCCATGTGGACAGAGGGGAGATAATGAAGCACCGTAGCGGACAAAAGCAGATCCAATCAGAACGCTGTCGTTGAAATTTTAATGTCATATGTCCAGAATTCCAGTTGTACATGTTGTGACAATTCTTGTCTTAAAAGTTTAGATTGTATCTATTTAATTAAACAGTAGTGATTGAAAGTTATATTTTCTATGTCAATGTTTAGATTCTGTCATTTGAATTACACCGCATTGGTTAAAATTTCAATTTCATACGTCGATAATTCTTAATTTACGTATTGGTTCATGTTGAAAGTTCCATTTCATATGTTGAGTATCTTGATTTCATATTTTGAATTACACAGAGCTTTTTGAAAATTTGAGGTTCAATGTCAAGTATTTAGATTGTGTTTTCTGAATTTCACGGCGGTTGTTGAACTTTTAATGTCATATGTCGAGAGTTTCAATTTAACATGCTGAATCACATTGATTGTGCTGTAGGTTCAATTTCGTATGTTAAGGTTTTAGATTGTATCTGTTGAATTACACAGAGGTGATTGAACATTTTAATGTGCTTGTTAGAATTCTTATTTTATCTGGTGAAATGATGTGTTGGTGTTAAGAGTAACATTAAACAATGTCCACTTTAACAATTTAGAATAATATAGACTATTAAGATACATCATTCGTTTATTAAATTATGAGGCGCTATTACATTTCATGCATTTACAATTAGATAGCTACCATTTACAGATCGATGATTTCTATGAATTTCTTCGCTAGAGGTCGCTCTCGTTAACTGACCACGTTATTTTTAAACAAGGAGGCTGCTTCTCTTTGATGTGAACTTTAACAGCTGTAATCTGCATACTCAGTATATAAAATGTAAGTTTCATCACAAACAGTTGCATACAACGTTTCAGTTAAAGATTCTCGACATATAATATTGAAATTTCAACCACCGCTTTGTAATTCAAAATATACAATGTAAAACGTGAACGTAGGAAATAAAATTTAAAAGCAACATATAAAATCTAAAATCTCGATCTAGAAAATAGAACTTTAAATACATGCAATTTGATCCAACACGTGATGTTGGATTTCTCAACATACGATATCCAAGTTTCAATAGCAACTTTCTCTTTGGACCAGCTTTTGTCCGCTGCGGCACCTCATTGTGAGATGTCAGTGTTCTGTAAATGCTTTGGCTTTTAGACCACCCATGCACCCTAGGCCCCTCAAAGAGAAGTGTATAAATTGACATTTTTAAAATTAGAATATAGTTATTTATTTTGTTTGCCAGGAATAAATTTAAGTTATTTCTTCATTAATGTTTTCTTACGTAAATCAAAAGCGAACTACTGTTCATTTTTTTCTAAACTACTCCACCCTTTGCTTGTCAATTACAGAGTCGCCCTGCCCTCTCCTATAAAATTAGGAAGTGAATTATTAGGATTTGAAACGAAGTGTTTTTTAAAAATATTTGTAAACATTCGAGTAAACCGAATATTGTTAAATATGATACAGCAACTATTGTTTTAGTCTTTCATGGCCATATTCAGCACATTGTAATCAAACCAAGGCGTCACTCATACCTATACATATAAAGGTCACGTCCTGTTATAAACTTATATACTGCATATGTTTTCGGTTATAGCTTTACATATTCATATAACATAAGCATCGTTCAGCTATATTCTGCTAATTTACACCAAATTAAGATGTTTAATTCCCGTTTACCGAGTTTTCGGTATGGTTTTCAGAGATTCATTAGTTTGTTGGGTTTTTTTGTTGTATATGTCTAAGGATAATACGTCCATATTAGTATCCGCATACACTTCCATTCATTTTAATCGCTATTCTGATGTAGAAGGATTCATTAGGAATTCTTATGACTCGTAGAGATCTAACGATTCATAGACCTCACTCTATATATACTTACCCATGCGAAAGCCATGTTAATTTGTTATATTTATAGAAGCATAACAAAAAACATAGGAGAAAATATCATCTAGTATGAAACACTACAATAAATACATTCGGAATCCAGCTTGTATGCGTTACTGTGCACTAAGAAGCAGGTTCATCGCCATACACTTGTATTTCGCTGTGGAATATCCTTCATTTTGTAATGTTTAAGATCAACATTCCTATGTCTCTATGCATATTCTATTAGCTATGAAACAGTATCTAGCCTTTGCAGCGCAAAACTGATTTTTTTTGGCGCATAGATAGACACTTGTAACATACAGTTGATCATAACGTCAATACTTACTTGTTGATAGCACATTCTAAAAAAGATTACCACATTATTCGTGCGATAGGAATCATGATACTTATAATCGGTGATTTTTAAAAATCAGAGGAAACTGGTAAAGTAATAAATGTAGTATCTTCGTTTTAAATCTGCAGGTTATGAATGTTATGCAGTTTCAATCTGTGCGCACGCGCGCTTGTGTGTGGTGCAATTTTTTAACATAGCTTTAACAATTTGAGTCATATTGCTATGATATCTGCAGTGTGGCAGTTTATAGCGATGTCTAGTAATGGGGCATCATGTCACAGACACGTGACATCATGTCCTACCCAGCCACATTATCCAGACATCAGTTCGACCAGTCCTAGCACTAAACTCTTAATGATGAGCGCCTAGCGAGGCAGCTGCGTGTACCATTTTTTGTTTGACTAGGCCGGTATTAGAACCCGCGACCTCCCACATCCGAGGTGGACGTTCTAACCACTTAGGCACCGGAGCTGTTTGCCTCCATTTTTTTTAAATTGTACTGAACTTAAGTAAGACTTAAGCGTTATTATCCAACCAATAACTGTACTCTTTTATGATGAGGGAAATTGCATAACTGTTGTACCGAAGACATTACTGAAGAAGACATGGGTTTCAATAGTTACCCTAGTTATGACACTGGCATGCCAATTTAAGTAGGATACCAGCTAAATATTTTCGAATGTTTAGACCATAAAATTCAGATTTAGAGTTAAATTAATAAGTAATCACACTTGAACACTAGTGTCATTGAAATTTATTACATTAGAAGAAAAGAAAAAGAGTTTGACTTGCAAGTTTTTTGATGTTAACAAGATTCTCAATAATTTTATAGATATTTAAAATAAAGGCACACAAAAATATCTCCCTACAAGACTCAATGCAGTCAAAAGACTCCAAAATTAAAGATCATAAGGATCTCGCGACATCAGTCAGAGACAACCAAAAAACCTTCCCAACCAAAAAACCTGCACAAATATTTCACATCAATTTTTAAAGTTATAATATTTAATGACCACAAATTACGAAACTTTAATTTCATACTCTGATGGAGTGGGTGGGTTTGTTTTTTATGTGTATGAATCATCGGTAAGCATTTCCAAGCCGAATGTTAGAACTTCATGTTATGTACCAGGAGACACGACCCAAACTTCTAACAGAAAGAATTTTTCCGATCTCAGATTACTAGACACGTATGACTAAAATATCCAAACAAATCTCTAAGTTACGAAATTTGTGAGAGTCTATTGTCCGAAAATAAGCCATTAACTCTCACGAATACTATAAATTATGTCGTCTGCTCCTAGACATTGGCTAATTGCTCTGCTTGGGAAATCTCTTCAAAGCACGAACTCCTCAACTCCTCATCATCAAGCAAATAATCACAAAAACAACATAGCTATAAACGGAGACGAAAATAAAATTAGCACATGCCTTTATTTTATTACAATATGTATAGATTTAGCAGTAATATAAACAATGAATGTAATAATATATTCCATAAAATGTCATTGAACTAAGTACAAATCTTTTTTAAGTAACATTGTCGATAGTCACTTTTGAAAAACAATTTAGCATGAGTTTATATTTGTTTTAAAGTATTGTTCCCCGAACGATTAGATTAGATGAAGTCAATAATATGTTAACTAAATATCGTGCTTTGACTCAAAATGGTGTCATATTTAGCTTTGACAGGGACTCCTAAAACCTCTTACACATCATGTTATGTGAGATCGATACATGTTCATCGGAAAAATACTGACCCCATATGTATGCCTGTACATTAGTTGAAATGAATCTCACTGCCCCGTTTTCATCTGATTCATGCGGCTGGGAAAGTCTGTTAATGGTAGTGCAAAGGGTCGAATGGAACCCAACGCTTTGTCAGTTAAATGCCCAATACGGAAAGGAAAATAAATGAGATCCATTTGACCGTTGAGATCAGGAATGTGTTAGCAAAATTATGGAAAGGCGCAAACAACAACCGCCATCACTTTATAATAAAGAAGAACATCACGAAAACACGGACAAAACAAATAGGACTGCATAAACAATTGCGATAAAGATTCAAATGAAAACGCAGAGAAGTTAACTCCTAAATGCTGATGGATATTTAATACGGCTTTATTTCCTCTTTAATCGCTGCATATAGCTACACTGAAAATGAGGCTATGTTGAAACATATTTCTTTCTAAGAGATTAAATGTTTGGCAGATTAGTCTGAACTTCACAATCTGACTGCAATTGGCTCTGCAAAGATGAAATTACTGAAGTTAATTGCCAGACCTGGTCAGAATTCCATGTTCGTAAAAGTATCAAGGGTTAGTCGCTAGTCTGCATCCTGACAACTTCTGTACCGGCATCAAGGCATATACGTGGAGATCTAGCCGTATTATCATGGTAAGGTACGCCTAACGCTGTCGTACGGGGCCATCACTGTGGAGGACTGACTTTAATTGATTTGCTTAGTGAATTCACATCTATCTTTCCTCTTTGGCGAGCAGTCGGTGGCTGCATTTTAAAGGATGACGGGACGAGCAGTTATTATTGCCATCGACGATAGTCCGTTCTCAGAATATGCCTTTGACTGTAAGTAGAGTTCATTTACTTTGATAAATATCTCTTTTGTTTGATAAGTTTACGTACTTACATATTATTTCCCAATGTTCACGCCTATACGTATTTGGATACCTCAAAGATATTCTGGCCTTAGAATATGCCGTTTTTAAGTTCGTTTACCAACAACGAACTATTTTAGCGATACGTTTCATTCGTTTGATCTAATTTTACATCACCAGTATATTTTCATATCTTCATTTTACGAGTTTATTGCTTGGGGTGGTTTATTCCCCTTCGATCAAACTCTGCGTTTAGTTATAACAATATTTCTCATTTTGTGTGATGCATTAATTCGAAAAGAAATTATTAAACAGTGACATTCTATTAAATTCATGGATGGGAATAATTATGCTTCCTATCAGATATGTAAGATCAGTACTCCGTTTAAATGTCTGGTAACTTAACCGAACAAGAAATCATTGAGAGTCATACAATGTTCCTACTGTTTTGAATATTATTTTCGGAAACGTACCATTTCAGTAGATATTTAATACGCACAAACACATACAACCATTTGACAAAACTAGAACGTATTGAAAAATTTGTTGAATATCAAGTCAGATAAACAACACTTCAAATGGAAAAGTTATTTTTCGATTTTTGAAGTTTGTGTTCTTTGAATAAATGATGTCCGAAAATGTTGCTTTATTTTAAGTTGTTAGAGTGCATTTATGTTGTTATGGTGCTGCACAGAATCTACACTGCTTTCGTTTATTTGATACTCTCTTAAACTTAGATTATACATGAAACTGTTTGGACGTTTATGCTAATTTAAACATCCTAGCCCGACATATAGGTATTCGTTTTGCATAAGGCTCCCAATAAAATGCATCTATTTTGCACTTCACATTTTGGTGTGATGTAGCTATTACTTTTCGGATCACTTCCTTAGACATCTTGGAAAATATTGACGACGATGAATATATCTAAATAAAATGATAATTATATGTTATTAACAATTTATCGTATGATCTTCGTATTGTGACAGTATCAGGAACATTTTAATTCCTATCCACGAAGAGGCACGTTTTGGGCATGACATATTCTTCCAGAGCAGTAGAACTGTCCTGTTCCAAACATAACTGATCTAGTTGTCTACTTGCCTCTACAGACGTGAGAGCAAGATTTTGTATACACGTTGCATTGTTGTTCTTAATTGGTTTACCTTTGCTTTACCAGGAAGCTGCTTGTGTGGAATTTCTTACTCGCTAAAGAAAGAACTCATGATACGTACATTACGTCATCAATATGTCATTTGGAGAAACTCTAGGCGGTATATTGCTAAAGCTATCATTAGGCATTCCTTGATTAAATCTTTAACTAGGATAGTAGCCAAATGTGTCTGAGAGAGAGAGAGAGAGAGAGAGAGAGAGAGAGAGAGAGAGAGAGAGAGAGAGAGAGAGAGAGAGAGAGAGAGAGAGAGAGAGAGAGAGAGAGAGAGAGAGAGAGAGAGAGAGAGAGTAGTATAAGATTTTAACAGAGCAAACTTGTATGATAACTTAAGACTTTCCAATGTCGAATTCGATTAAAATAGAATCAGAACTAATTCAAATCCATCTAGTTAGACATATCAAGTGATTTTGTTGGTGTCCTTTGGAAATTACATACAGTTATGATTTTAGCTATACACGGATTGTTTGATTGTTTTTGAACTGCAACTGTATGTATGTATGTATGTATGTATGTATGTATGTATGTATGTATGTATGTATGTATGTATGTATGTATGTATGTATGTATGTATGTATGTATGTATGTATGTATGTATGTATGTATGTATGTATGTATGTATGTATGTATGTATGTATGTATGTATGTATGTATGTATGTATGTATGTATGTATGTATGTATGTATGCATGCATGCATGCATGCATGCATGCATGCATGCATGCATGCAGGTAGGTAGGTAGGTAGGTAGGTAGGCAGGCAGGCAGGCAGGCAGGCAGGCATGCATGCATGCATGCATGCATGCATGCATGCATGCATGCATGCATGCATGCATGTATGTATGTATGTATGTATGTATGTATGTATGTATGTATGTATGTATGTATGTATGTATGTGTGTATTATTAGTTCTGATTCTATTTTAATCGAACACACACATGTATGTATATATATATATATATATATATATATATATATATATATAGAGAGAGAGAGAGAGAGAGAGAGAGAGAGAGAGAGAGAGAGAGAGAGAGAGAGAGAGAGAGAGAGAGAGAGAGAGAGAGAGAGCCATTTCAGGTCGGTCACGGCATGTCTTTTCAAGACTACATTTTATGTATGAGTCCCAAAAGCAAATTTGCAAAAATTTGAAGAAAACAAAACTCAATAATTTAACATATTTAATTTCCTCTTGGGATTTAGATGCGACATAAGTACAGTAGTCATTGAGATTTTGTAATATTAGTGCGACATGAGTCTTTGAGATTTTGTAATATTGCATTAGAGCTCTCTAGCCACACTGGCGGACGTTTCCATATAAAAAAAATCATTTAATTTGATTTTCTTTCAAGTGTGTCAGTAATGCGATCCATTGTGAATTTTCTAGTAAGTGACAACATAAGCACATTATTTTATTTTAAACATACCAAATTATGCAACCCCCTCGCCATTAATCATCCATTCAGTTTTCTCATGACTAAGAATCAATTTTCTTTTCTAAATATAAGAATATCTTTGGATAAAAGAAAAAGATATTCGAAGTTGAAGACGTGCACAAAGTTCCTCTGTGGTCCCTACATAATTCATTGCCAGCAGTAGAAATTTAGACGGTGCAGTTTGTTTGTTTTGTTTGTTTTTTTTGCGAATGTAATATAGCCATTATTATCCATAAGAGAAATTTTAAGTTGCCCGTGACAGCTTCCTTGGCCAAATCTACATGAAATGTAATAAACCGTATGGTATGTAACATAAGGTCATATGCAATTTGTCTCGCGCTGTACTTATTGCGATATAGAACCACTGTATAATTATAGAAAATAGATGTTGTTAGTGAATCATTGCATTAAAATGATTATTGCCAATTTATCCTGACAAAACATTACATGTAAAGTAAAAACAATAAGTCAACTAGAATGAGAGGGCGACTTGTGATTTCATACTGTAAAACCTCGTGGATGTATTGTGCTCGTCCTTTTATGGTTGCCCTCAGTGGTTCTTTTATCACTATGAGGTAGTTCCTGGTTACCCTTAGAGGTCCTTTTTATCTTTATGTGGGTGCATTGTAAAACCGCATGGATTTCGCTTGATTCTTATATATAAGTCGCAGATAGTGATCCTTTTATTAGTATAAGGTGTGTAAAAGCTTAGCATAAAGATAACTGTATCCTTTTTAAAACGACGTAGTGATTTCTACACTATAAACAAGCGCACGTTAGTATCAATTAATGTTTTTGACATTGTAATAAATCAACTAGCTTATTCCATACCTTTAATGGAGCTTTTATATCTAGCATGAAAAGTGAATGTCATTTTTCTCGATCGTTTTGTCGATGAGCACACATTTAAGGAAATTTTCCAAGCGATGGTTAATAAACAAACCAAGAAAAGAGCTTTGGTAAATTTCCATCAAACACGCTCTTCTCGGAAGTTTTCAGAAACAATCCAATGAATTTATGTCTCTTAATTATATTTTAAAATATGCGTTGTATTTCTGTGACAAAAATACATAAATATTTATGACATGTCAGCTTGCAATTAACAGACAGAACAGAAGCAGTCCAAATGTCAGCATTTCATTATTCTATATACATCATGACACTGTTTCAAGCCAATAGTTACATATGAAGAGGACAATATAATTGGGCAAGCACTGACCAGGGTTCAACCTTGGACCACAAGCTTAAAATGTATGGCATGAAAAGAAAACGAGGGTAAAATCAAATGGACGCTCCCATTCCCTGGCTCGAAAGCAGTCTGTATCCAACGATATTGTCATTTTTATAAGTAAGGATTAGTTTTATTGAATTAAAGTATGTTTTCCTTGATTTAGTCAGCATGTCCTGCAACGCGACATGCGTGATGTGACGTCATTGTGTGTGTGTGTTTTTAACATAGCTTTAACAATTTTTGTCATATCTCTAAAATTAAAAAAGTAATCTATACAAGTAAAGTTACTTTAATTCAAATAATTTGTTTCAAGATGTTACGTGCTGAAGTCTGTCAGACTCAATCGCGTATTGGTCTTTCTACATTAGGCCAAGCTCACCAACAACAATATCAATCGCGCATGAAATATGTTAAAGAAAATACAAAATTTCTTCATTTTTGTACAAATACGGCCATTTTTTGTCAAAAATTACATTATGATGCTCCATCTGTAAAACCTGTTGTCCCCCAAAATGTTAATATTTATTTTATTTTATCTATGTAGTAATGCAACTTGTAATCGCATTGACATAGAATGGAGAAAATCCATGCAAATCAATGGATTTTGCTTTTTAACAAATGCATCATAGAAATAACTTTCACGTTTATAAGTAGATATACGGACATATTTCATTCAAGAAGTAGAAACATTTTGTATTATCACGAGTGACGATAAAATCTTTCCAAAGGTTGCAGTATATCTACTAAAAAACTATCTAGATCACTTTCTCCAACTCATTCACCTCGATATAGCGGATACTAATAACTGATGGGTTGTCTCCTTAAACTGCTTTTTTCTTTCTAGTAGGCTCACACTCCATCAATTAAACTCATTAGCTTGGATACAACCAGCCATATGCATCAGAATTTTCCTCTCATGGCCGAGCTTCTGAATGTAAAGTCTAATCAACGTGTGTACTAATATATCTGTCAAATGGCATTTCGAGTCCAAACACTTCGCGGCTCTAAGACGTGTATTTCGGATCTAAGTAGGGAGACACTTTGGCCATAAATAAGCAAGACGCAGCAATGACAAATCACCATGAAGCTAATCAGACAAACATGCCATGCGCTTTTGAAATATATGGATCCATTTTATTCCAAGAGGACGATATAAAAAAACAATGAGTAAATTACACACTTTTCTTCGTGTGACCACCATTTCAGTGACACTCTCCCGATTTAAATAGCTTGCCGCGAAACTGTAACTTCAAACTAGAAGGGAAATGGAAACTTATTGTATTCGATGCCTGAAAATTCTCTTTTCGTGTTTGAAATAATTTAGAAGCTTTACCTTCCAAAGTTGTTCGTGCAATTCTATGATTTTACATTTGGAATTTCTCAAATCACTAAAGCCGTGGGCATAATATTCCTTCGTCAAGATTACCAATATAAGAATGCAAGAATGTGTGGTATCACTTTTCTTACTTGGTCTGAATGACCTGATATTAGAGCTAGAGAGAGAGAGAAAAAAAAAGAGAGAGAGAGAGAGATCACAAGGTGTCATTGTTCAATCTGCATATGATACGTAATAAAGAGGGACACACTTTCACTTAGTTATGTATAGACTTTATTATAAATTCAAATCGTATTTAATGTCATTTACAACCATAATAATATTTTACATTACATTTTGTCTTTCTGATTTGATAAAATAAAGGGTTTTATAAAGTTACAAGATTACGTTTTAAAGTCTTGCTTATTCACATTAGAACAGGCCAAACAAATTTGCGAGTTTCTCCTCCATTCAAGCTTGATAACATGTTGCTAATAGAGAAAGCAACACGAATTTCATTTTATTTTCTAGTATTATAACATTGCTATTCTCATAAGTGTTTTTGAGGCTGAAAATATGCCAAAATATAAAGTTTCTCCGCTACGAATATTTTGACTTGATTTGGTCACGAATAACAAACACTGATTAATAAACATTACAAGGTTAAAAAAAATCGTCGCTATGCAATAAGTCTCATGTTTGATTCTCCGAGGACATTAGTTGTCTCTAAAATTTCGAATAAACAGACTTTGTTTGCTAGAGCAGTATGATCACCCAGCTACTATTGACTTGTTATTGGACAATGCGGAATGAATTAAATGCAATCAGCGGCATTTAAATTTCCAAAGTCAACGCATAAGTGACTTGTCTACTAATACATATATATATATATATATATATATATATATATATATATATATATATATATATATATATATATATATATATATATATATATATATATATATATAACTTGTGAAAATATGTGTTAATAAATCTTCGTTTAAAAACGGCTAATGCCAGATTATCGTGCCCGAAGCTAACTCCCTGACAAATTCCGTCCTCAGGATTACAGATTGTAGCATTTAGTCGAATTCTCAAGCTTAAACCCAGGACACTTGAAGAAAACCCTGATCTTTTGTTTTGACACTATACATGCGGTGGACCCAACATTACAAGATTCCGGACTGGATTCGTCTGCAAGTTTCATTGTTACATATATGTAATTTAATTACTTGTGTGTTAGTTTAAAACATTTTTTTATTGCACATTATTTTAATGATAACTTTATTCACTGAATTTGATATTTCACTTCTGTTTAAACCTGGTAAATAACCATTATTGTTAAATTATATTTTTAGCTGAACTAGTTCCTGACCTAGATTCAGAACTTTTAAACAACTTTTTTTTTTAAATTTCTTTCCTTGAGTGAAAATCGTTGGTCGTAAGCAAGGTCATATTTGGCTTGGGTGTCAGTTCTATGCAAACAACTTTTTTAAAAAAAAAAATATTTAATCATATAGACAGCCGGCTTGTGGTATTACTGCGCCATTCGAACTAAGTGACTCCATCACATTATCCAAAATTGCGTTTGAAACTAACGTTTTATAGTTATTTAATTTAGTCATAATTCATACCTTCGAGCTCAAATGCATTTTTGTGTTGTGACTAGTTTTAATGTGTATTTAAAATAATTTATTTTTCCTGGAAATATCTAGTGCTCATGAAAATATTTGAACCCAGACATTTAATGGAAACTATTCGAAGTTTTAAAGCCGTAATATTAATTTTAGTGATTCAACAAAGAACTGTTGAAAAGACAATACTACAGAGGATATAGAAGACGTCATCGCCTTCCATCTTGGAACTTCATCGGGATACGAATGTAGAACTTTTAGTGATAGGACTTATATTTTTAAATTCTATGATTAATTTTGGATTACATTCACAAACCATAAACCCTTTTTCCATATTTTTACCTTATTTGCTAGGGAAAAAAATAATTCTGTTATATTTTTTAAAGCTTGCTGGCTCCACTCTTTTCTTTGTTACCTAGACACATGCCAGCATTACTTTGGACTCTTTATGTTAAAATATGCACTACGACTGCATCTCTAATTTTTAATCTTGTTCAATATAAATCCTTTACTTCAGTCTTCAGACAATACATGTCTCATTGGAGACATTTACCCTAGTGTATTGAAGTAGGTGCTGATATTTTCCAATGGCTTTTTTGGATATATTCTGTCAAAATATCACGTGTTGCGTACCAGATTCATACAGTGTTAGGGCGGTTTCTTACTCTTCGTGGATTTATCAGGCTCGATGATAACGGTTTTATAGGGTGTGTCAGCGATGCAATTTACGTGATGAAGATATGAGAAATTGAAAGATGAAAGGGAACGTTGTACTGAAATTCTATAACAAAATGCGTTCTCTGCTGTGATATTAGCTGGTTGTTAGAAGACATGTCTGTCAACGATGTGGCAAGGAAGTATAAATATTTATGACATCATTACAAATTAGACAAGATTTGGTTGTATGACATAGCAGAAAGTTCTTTGATAAATAATTTAGATTCATCAAACATGATTTTGGTGAAATCTCTCTCTCCCTCTCTCTCTCTCTCTCTCTCTCTCTCTCTCTCTCTCTCTCTCTCTCTCTCTCTCTCTCTCTCTCTCTCTCTCTCTCTCTCTCTCTCTCTCTCTCATTTAGTGTCCATTCTTCCTAGCGAGAATAAATTATACTGTAAGAAAGGTCTAAAGCACTACTACAGAAAGGTATAAATATTCATGACTTGTTTTCAGTGCAAATGATCAGAATAATGAGAAAAAAAGCAGAATTGGTCCAAAAAATAGTTTTTGTAAAGCACACATTTCTTTTCTTTCTTTCTGATGCGTTCTTTGCCCGTTAATTTAGTAATTCGCTTCATTTATCTTATATCATGGTCCACTCATAGTGAACGTTTATTTCCGCGACATTATTTTTTTAGAGAATGATATTAAACACTACATCAGGCTTGAATATCATTATGACTTTGTAAGTTATTAAGGTTATTTTTGTGTTTGTCCTCCCACTTGAAAATTCCTGTATTTAATAAATGTTGACTCAGATTTGATTTGAGAAAGTAATTTAAGAAAATGAAATATGAAACATTAAAATTACAAAATTCCTAATCTAATTAGTTCCAAGAGGTATTCAAATCTACTTTCGGAACATTTTGTTTTAAAAAATATTAATTCCCAATCATGTTGCCTAAAAATTTAGAATATAAAAAGGTCCTGAAGAACAAAAATGAATACACTCTCAACCTGGAGTCGAGTAGGCTATGCAATCTAGATATGTGTGTAATGTAAATAATATGGCTATTGCCTTTAATGCATTGAGTCATCAACGCAAGCTGGAGGCGACAATCCGCTAGCTCTGTGTTGGGTGAGAGGGTAGCGTGGATGTAGTGTGTGTGTGTGTGTTTGTGTGCAAGTATTTATAGGTTACTGCATTTGTATGGGAAAATGTGAACAAAGTTTTCTTCGGTTGGATACTGCACATCCTTGGAAGTGCAGTATATTCAACCAACAAAAGGAGTTTATATTTTTCCATACAAACGCAGTAACATATAAATACTAACAGCAAATTATTTTATTGTATGCTCATTTTCTTATTCTATCTAAAGCTTAATGGTATAAAAATATACACTACAAGTAACAAAGTAACTGAATTTATTATGTATTCCAAACTAAATACAAAAGCGCACATTCATCAGTACACAACAACAATAATAATGCGCACATAACTCTGCCCAGCAATAAGCCTATATGAACTTAGTCGCGTCCTCAACATTAATTTCGAAAGAAATTGTCGGATTGGTCTGCTTAAATTTATAGAGTCATATTGAAAATGAATGCGCACTGCAACAACTTTTCTATTTGTTCGGTAACGGCATTTTCGTCGATTATAATAAATTTCGTGATTATGGACTGGAATTATCTGTGTCAATTCTACATGAAGTATATCTGATCTGAGCTGTGAGAGAGCAGCGTGTTGTCTCATCTGCGTGTGTGTTTCTGTACTGTCATTGAATATTTCGAATTATAATATGGGGAAAAATATAAAAACTTTCAATTGTAATTATCCAAAAGACGCTATAGAATATAATATTCATTTCATTTTGCTTGCTGTAAGGATGATGCTATTGCATTTGGGATGTAGTCGCAATTACAGTTAAATTTCGAAATATGTAATAAAGTTGTAGAGCCCATGACATAGCTAATTAATGTAATAAAGATTTGCAGAACTAAGACAGTACATTTTGAGGAAATTCAAGATATAAAACTGTAAGTATATTCTTTGCCATTCTTGTTACGAGCTAAAGAAGACACGTTTATGTCTTGTCATTTGCAGGCAGTTTGTAGAGACCTAGCAATGCTAACGTTATGACCTGCATGGCGTCTATCACTTAGCCCAAGTCCAAAACATTGCATCAAAAATGTTAAAGAGAAATATTGTAAAGTAGCTGGTATGTAGCTATCCATGAAAAGCTACATTAGTTCATTCAGCAACAAATTTAATGAACCCAAACTACATGGGTGTGCATGATTTGTTTACATAGTAGTTCCTAATACACTATACTGCTATTGGGCACAAGTGTCGTGCGCGTGCGTTCAGGTTGAAGGTTTTTAATATCGTAAAATACTGCACAATTATGAAAATGTAAAAGTATTAAGACGGAAATGAGCATATAATAAGTATTTTCTTTTATCTAAAGCAGAGTATACGTTGAAACATATTCATCACAATGTATTACTTCTAGAAGTGCTTTCTCGGAATTTCATCATTACTTTTAACTTCGTTCAATTTCCTTCAAATAACGTATTATTAACCGCGTATGACGTGATCATAGCGAGGTTTATTTCAAACAGGATAGGTACACAATTAAACATATCCCTTTCGAAGACTTCACCTTTAATATTAGATTTATTTGGAAAGTAAAATTGTAAGTTCAATTACTGCCAAAGAAATTCATCTTTTTGTGAGTTTCATGGAAAACCGTTCGTGTTGCTTAAAATTTCACGTTCACCGTGATCTGTAAAATTACTAATGTCAAAGAATGTGTCTGCAATACGCCGGGATGCGAGTTCATCTCCTTAAGATTCACTATGATCAGGTACAGGAATGCAAAAGACAGATGATTGATCTTTGGGGTATTTGAAGGCTGTGCCTAAAGTTTTCATGGATTAATTCATTTGGAAAACAGATATATATATATATATATATATATATATATATATATATATATATATATATATATATATATATATATATATATATATATATATATATATAAAGAAAGCATAGAAGCTGGCGATGGATCGGATCTATTTTCAATTATTGATCTCGCTACATTTCATGATAAACCATCGATCAAGCTACATTTGCAGGAAGCAACACGACATTCATTACTTAGGTTACAAATTCTCTCATTATTTCAAATCAGTATGCCCCGATTTTTTATATTATTTTCATCCATTTTTTTATCGTTATTTCATAGCGTTAAATATTCTGTACAGCAGTAATTTCAGATCCAGCTATATGAATTCATGTTCTTTCACGTGAAATTTAATCTGGCAACAATTTATCTTTCGACCACATAATATTCGCTACATATTGGCCTCAATATAACTATAAACCGGACAAATGCTATTTGATATCTATGTAGTTCGCAATAAATGCATCACGGAAGATACACACCAGAAGAACATGGAGTTTTAATTAATGTATCTAACCTTCCCGTGATGTGCTTTTTGTGCTCAATATCTTCGCCTTTTATCAATTTCACTACATGGTCTTTAACACTATTGCTTTCAGATGCAAGACCTGGCGTGTGTAGTAGTGTTTGTCGGCACAAAACAGAGGATGTGTATTTATCAGCTGTCCTCGAATTGGTCAGAGAATTTGAGAAAAAAATAGATAGCACACTAATATATCAGGTTCAAAACTAATGAGTGTGGTAAACCCCCTCCTCAACTTATTTGTGGCGGGTTTACTGATTTTGGTTTCGTATCTATGAGTGTTCTCCAACGATGAAATTTGCCCGGTATCGAATAAAGCTACTACAAAGTAGGAATCTATGGATGGAATAAAGATGTAATTTGAGCAAATATATAGAACAAATAAGTCTAGTCCCCGTTACAAGTAAAGACACAATTTTATAAAATTTCAAACAATAAAAATTTCCGCAAGTAAATAATATAAAAGTTACAGTTCGGAAGATACACTTCTTTCTTTACGAATTAACTAATTAAGGATTTTTAAAAATACATTGACATTATAAGATTGGCCGATTCTGTCAAGATACAAGTTTTAAAACATCATCATTTACGACTCCGATTATGTCAAATAACTCTGCCTTGTATCAATGCATAACATGTTGACTGATTCCGTTCCACAACTCCTCTGAGACATTACTTTCTGTTCCGATGTATCGGTACGTCTTCCGTTCCACTTTTCTTTCGTTCCAACAATTCTAGATGTATATCCTTTTGATCTGAACTGTCTTTTTCCTTCCCATAGTGTTTGGGTTGTAACGTCTTTCCAGAATAACGTATCTTAAAAAATATAAACAAGCAACCTACTTATACGGGAATGCATCATTAGACCGACCCTTCGGGGTCAGAAATTAACGCTATCGACTTCAAACTATACGGCTAGTTCCCAGACTAATGATCTGCGAACGGCTATTTACACTACATGCGGTATTAGCCCCTCTCTCGGTCTCATTACGCACAAATGAATGAAATTCCTTACAATATTGCAAGGTTACAATTGCATATAATAAGTTCGTTAGGATAATTCTAACGACTTTCGTAACTTTGATCATCAATTAATCCATGAATTTAATACAATATTATCAGCTAAATGAACTCAACACAGTTATGTCGGATACATAATTCTGTATACAGAATAAGTATGAATTCAACATACTCAACTCCAACAATGATCAAGACTATAACTTATCAATCTGCCAACGCATATGTAAAAGGAAATATCGTTGCGCGGACTCCAATAAACAATCTAGACACAAGTATCTACAACTTAACAAATAATTTCCTGCAAATACATGCCTCTACAAGCAATTAAGTCATAGCATAAACGACGTATATAAATTTCTGCAAATACAAGTACTTATAAGCAATTAAATCATAGCATAAAAGAAATATATGAGATTTATGCAATTACCTCGTTTTTCCAGCTTTTGGTGTCTGTAAAATACTTCAGTCAAATGTCTCTCCCTTGGATAAAATTTTGATTGAGGAAAACGTTACTCATTAATCTTACTCCCTTTTCTATCTCGTAGAGAAATGCAGATTTATTTTTAAAATACCTCCAGTACATTTAAACTTAAGGTTTTTGTTTTAAATCACGCCCCGTTCACAGAGTGGCCAATCAGATTCACAATAATTCCCGCATTACTGGCACTAAACACTGCTATATTTCTGTCAACAAATGGCTATGACTGGGGTTTTCTCCTATTATCAATTCCAAGCAGAACCAAACTTGAACCCCGTTCAGTAAGTTTAAAGAAACTAAGCCCTTAAATAAAAGCTAATAACTTCTGCTCTTGTCCGATCTAATCTGTACTTTATGGTGTGTACAATGTGGCCATTGCCCCATAAATCTCGTTAATGATACATGTATGCGACTAATTGTGTTTTACCATAATTAATTCTAACAAACAAAGATCGACCTACAAATTTGGTCATTTACAATGAGCATTTGTTGCTGGTTAATGAGTGATATTAACTGCGACTTTTCTGAAATAAAAACATATGTTCCAAGAGATAGTCGGTATGAGCCAAGACATACTATAAAGTTTGATGGCATTACTTTTTCTAAATCCAACCACTTGCATGAGTTCTTTGAGATATGTTTTCCGACCTATTTTCACCATATTTGAAATGGTCACATTAGTATGCATTCTTGCTGTGTGTGTATGTGTATTTGTTTTTCTTGCTGACTGATATATTATTATTATTATTATTATTATTATTATTATTATTATTATTATTATTATTATTATTATTATTATTATTATTATCATTATTATTATTATTATTATTATTATTATTATTATTATTATTATTATTATTATTATTATTATTATTATTATTATTATTATTATTATTATTATTATTATTATTCAGTTACCTGGTTTTAGATCAGTTATTTTCCTTTTGGTCCCTTTGTTTGTCGGTACAGAAAATTCATGTGTGACCAAATTCGAATCTGGTATTTTTCTTGAGCGGTTGGACTGTTACAAAACTACAGTATGTCAAACATTTCACTTCCGGACCAACAACAGTGTCTCATTATTCACCGTGTACTGTCGACAAAAACACACACAGACAAACATGCCATAATGTTTATATTTTAATGAATAAACAATTTGCTTTAGTTTTAATTAGTGATTCTGACACGGAGGTAATAGCGGTGGCCCTGATTCCAAACTTTGTTTAAGAAATTTATTTTTATTTTCGTAGTAAACATGGCCTGTGACAACTCACAGAAAGTGTGAAGTGTTGGTATTTCACGGAGTACACAAGTGTTTTGTGACGTTTAAACCAAATTTCCTATAACTTCCTTAAAAATGGGAATTTTCATTTTCTCGTGGAACCTGAATTCCTGTACAAGATCATTTCTATTTGAATACCTCTTAGAAATATCCAAAGAAACATTGATAGATTAAATGTTAATATAATTATAAATACAATTTGAAGATAAAAAATTAAATGTTGAACGCAAAATTAAATTTTTTTACAAATATTTAGACGAAATCAAGACAATTTAGACAGCAAAGTTGACCAAGGAACGGTATTTAAAGCAAGCTGTAGCTTGTGTTCTGTACAGGTCTAAGCATTTTGTTCATGGGCAGAGATGCAAGATAGCTCTCAGTGATATTTGCAGCAAATTACATTATGCATGCTCAAAAGCAAATAGGTGTACGACTAAAGAAACAATGACAAGCGCTGACATTATATTCTTGGTGTAAGGTACTCGTTTCAATTACAACAATTACAATAACTGTAATCGGCGAAAATGTACCATATGAATATATATATATATATATATATATATATATATATATATATATATATATATATATATATATATATATATATATATATATATAGAGAGAGAGAGAGAGAGAAAGAGAGAGAGATTTATTTGATCATGTGGGACATTTTAAGATCAACTGTACATTTCTAGTTTGATTTTTATAGTGTCATTTAACAGTTATTATTAGTAATTAATAATGCTTAAAAGAAAACGGTTCTGTATAATGTTATATCAGGTTTTACTACAATGCTGCACTTTGTCAATCTGTCTCAAGTTAAATTACTAAAAATAGGAGTGCATGTTGTGTTAGACATGCTTTTCTTGCATTCAAGGTAAATAATGCTTGGGAAACTATATTGCATCCCTTGGGCTTATATTTCTTTTGACATTTTTCATTGGTTGACAGTTTAAATTGGTTCAGTAGGCTCTACTGTAGAGTTTTCATATCCATCCTCTCATTAAGTAATATATAAATATGTTCTTTGTCCTTCGAGTTCGACGATGACCATGTGTTAACCAACCGGTTTCATTTATATGAATACGCTTGTGGTTGATCAGACCAATTTGTGCTTTGAATTGCCTGCTTGATCAATAGAGGACGTGCTGCAATTCTGAGATTTACGCTGAAGCACTACTGTTTTGCCTCTGTCATTCTCCTCTCTTTAAAGTTTGTATCTCCAGTATGATAGGAATGCTTCAGGTTCAGAGGGTCTGTACGAGATCTTTCAAAGACTCAGGATCAATGCTGATGTATTTCAAGGATAACATTAGAAAATCTTTGAAGCATTTCATCAGAATACTCTTAGATAGCTTCCCCTCCTTCTTTGGTGATTACAGACATCTGACATGCTTGTGACGTGTCCATCTCATCTGTGGTATCATCAGAGTGTGGGTGCGTGACATGCATGCTGTGTGAAAACCTCAGTGTCGGGACCATAACCTGTCATCTTATCCTCATCAGGTTCCTCAACCTATGTGAAAAGGATTTGGTTTTTTGGCTTGACATCTGCACACTGTCCACATTTCGCATGCATACCGCAGAGTTGGCATTAGCATGGCTCTGACGATCTTCAGTTTTGTTGTTAGACGGCTGCCACATGTTTACGCGCAGATTGTCTAAAACTTCACTTGTTTAGCAATTCTGGCAGTGGTTTCTTCATCGACGTGGACTTAACGTGACAGTACGCAGCTCAAATAAGTTAATTTGTCCAATGTAGAAGGGTTAGGTCATTTGCTATGATGGGAGTCTGTGTGTAAGGTTTTCTTGGTACAGGTTTTGTGCGTCACATTTGGCTTCTTGAATCCGATAGTTAGACAAAAAGTGTCAAAAGCTTAAGGCAAAATGATTGATACTCTCTCGTAGGTCAGACGAAGATTTGGCATTTAGAGAAAATTCGTCAATAGATAGGTTACCAACAGTTACTTCATGTAACTTCGTCTTCACTTGTAGTCTCTTCAGATTGAAGAGCCTTCTGCCAGTCCTATATCTGATGTCGATCCCAATGTCAAAGTCATGGAGGGCATCAGTTAGTATGGCAGATGACTGGGGGTAAACACAAGGCCTTGCTTGACTCCATTGGTGACTGGGGATAGTTCAGACGACTTGGTATCATCCACAAGAGCTAGTATGCCATAATGTAATTGCTGAACAATCTGGATGAATTTCTCTGGATTACCAAATTATGACATAATCTTGCAAAGGTCACCACTACTAAATTTGACAAATGCTTCTGTTAAATGGACGAATGGCGTGTACATACTGAAATTATGTTCTTGATATTTTTTTCCCGAGTTCAAGAGCTGCAAACCCATTTTATGAGGTCCATTGTTCTTTCCTGAAACCATGCTTATTTTCAAGAAGGATTGCTTAGTCAATCTGGTGCACAAGCCTATTAAGCAGAATTCTGAATATGCTGAACATTAACAGTAATGAGATGCTTCGATGGTTGTCACGGCATTGTCTGTTGCCTTTTGGCTTATACAAGTGGACGATGGATGCATCCTTGTATTCCTGAGTTCTTAGGGTCCACGTTGTCTGCAATAGTTCAGTCAGTTTCCGTGTCATGTGAGATACTCAGCATATCACTGAAATCTTTTTAAACTTTAGACTTGTTGAAAATATACAAATTGATATTTTAAACATACATTTAAACATTTTAATTTACAATGGCATAGTTGTGTTTACAAAATCCGTATATTCAGAGTTTCAAAATTTCATGCATTTTTTTTTTGTAATAAACATAGGATTTGGTGTTAAATCTTTAACGACTACACTTAGAGTACTCAGATCACAAATATTTTTTTTCATATAGTCCCTACATTTCTGGGTCATTTTTTTAACTTTCCTGTGTGTTGTAATCGTAATAAATCATATCTTTATATAGAGTATCTTAATAGATTATTCCAGTGTGTTGAAATCTTAACATAGAGTATCTTAACATATGGATCCAGTGTGTTGAAATCTTAACATAGAGTATCTTAACATATGGATCCAGTGTGTTGAAATCTTAACATAGAGTATCTTAACATATGGGTCCAGTGTGTTGAAATCTTAACATAGAGTATCTTAACATATGGATCCAGTGTGTTGAAATCTTAACATAGAGTATCTTAACATATGGATCCAGTGTTTTGAAATCTTAACATAGAGTATCTTAACATATGGATCCAGTGTTTTGAAATCGTAAAACATCATATCTTAATATATAGTATCTTAATAGATTATTCCAGTGTGTTGAAATCTTAACATAGAGTATCTTAACATATGGATCCAGTGTGTTGAAATCTTAACATAGAGTATCTTAACATATGGATCCAGTGTGTTGAAATCTTAACATAGAGTATCTTAACATATGGATCCAGTGTGTTGAAATCTTAACATAGAGTATCTTAACATATGGATCCAGTGTTTTGAAATCTTAACATAGAGTATCTTAACATATGGATCCAGTGTTTTGAAATCGTAAAACATCATATCTTAATATATAGTATCTTAAAAGATTATTCCAGTGTGTTGAAATCTTAACATAGAGTATCTTAACATATGGATCCAGTGTGTTGAAATCTTAACATAGAGTATCTTAACATATGGATCCAGTGTTTTGAAATCTTAACATAGAGTATCTTAACATATGGATCCAGTGTTTTGAAATCGTAAAACATCATATCTTAATATATAGTATCTTAAAAGAATATTGCAGTGTGTTGAAATAGTAAAATATCATATAGTAATATAGAGTATCTTTACAGGTGAACTCATGAGTTTTTGTAATAGGTATTACAACATTTTGTGAGAGGCTGGACTAAAATTAACGTGCTCGGAGTCACAGATGTCACCTTAAACTAACACCAATGTCGTACTTACTGTGTAATCCCGGGAAGATACTCCCATACAACCACCAGAATTCTTGCATTATAATGAATAAACAATTACATTCTTTACAAATAGACTGGGACTATATTAGTAGCTACTGACCCGAAAGTAATTAGTACCTCTGGGAAGCGATCTCAAATAACATATATAGGGGAAAGTACAAGATGACTCATTCATAGTTTATAACCATTTCCTTTTTAGATATATCAAAATCCACTCATATAACTACTTTAAAGTGGTTACATTATAAGTGAATTTGTTCAGTTACTGATAATAAATCATTTAGGCCTCACATATTTTGAATAATGAACATATCGCTTCCATGGATAAATTTATATGGAAAGAATCACGTATATACATATGGACGGCAGCACATACACATACAGGGAATGAAGGTAACAGACAACATACTCAGGTCACGTAGACAAAATCTATTTAAAGTTAATCTATACAATTTTAAACAATGGATAGAATTGAAAAAACTTAAATAAAATTACGTAACAGGAGTTACAAAAATAAATATGAATATAAACAACAATATTAATGATCGAAAGATGCTGAATGACTGCATATAGTGAAAGTTATTCATTTGAATGGACATTTGAAAGAAATGAATAAAAGTTGTTCATTTGAATGGACATTTGAAAGTGCATTGTTTCGTGAGCTGTAGATTAATATGCTTTTTATTATGATCGACTTTAGCAGGTGATTCGCTTTGATCATCATTGAGGTTGCACACTTCTTGACGATAAAGTTTATATGTGTCAGCTTTCTTTTAAATATTGTGAATTTTCTTACGTCTGTCTTGTCTTAATAAATGAAATCCTTCAATCTATGAAGATAATAACGAATGGTTAGTCACATTATTTCTACAATATTTGTACCCAAACAATTCACGCTGCACAGATGCTACGTCTTAAATACAAATCAAAAGTAGTAGTGTATTTTGTAGCAAGCCTTTGATTATTGATGACTTTAAGTTTTTAAGTTTGACTTCAAATAGTTTTTTATTGTTGTATCTTTAGGAGATGGATATTAAAATCACGGTTGCTTTTGTGCAATAATTTTGTATTTAATCTACGGTGTACACTTCCGGAAATCTAAAATAATGTATAGTTTCGAAATTCCACAGATTCGAATCGAATGCAACTATTTGTCTCCGGATGTGTATTGCAAAAAAATACAAATGTTTTGGGGGGAATTGAAATATTATTACGGTGTAATTTGCCCAGAACGAGTAAATCCCAATTCCATGCTTACAATTGACTTCTAGTTGTATTTCTACCTCACTCTACGTATTGTAGCATATATGCAGTTATCCGCGGTGATTTATAGAGTATCTTGGGGATTTGAAAATTTTCAGCTAAACCAGCTTTCTTTGATCCAAGATAGTGTCGACTGATTTATATCGTGATGCAACGTCATATATGAGGTACACGTATTCTTCTTCAGTCTGACTCTGCTGTGACTGGGAAAGATCAACGGCTTATTTGAAACATTTACCTGAAGTTGATACATCGAAGTTGAATCTATTATCAAACTTTAGATGATGCATCATTGAGCAGAACCATTTTTAAATGAAGGGTAAAACGTTCATTAGAAATTACAATACGTTTGGTAATAACTAGATTCATACAATTGTATTCATACAACTTGATTCATACAACTGGATTTATACAACTGGATTCATACAACCAGATTCATAAAACTATATTCATACAATTAGGATGTTTCTGTGATGAGTCAACATTCCACCAAGCATGGTCAAATCTAAGAAGAAAGGTCAATTTCTAAATACAATAGACTATTAGGAGAAAACATGGCTAGCTCTGTCAGCCAAATCTTTTGACAAACGACATTTTATGCTGGTCACATATAGATTCATTCATGAATAAAATTAATCTGATCAACATCATCATCATATTCTACGGCTATATATTGATTTCTCGCCCGATAAATATTGCTCTACACTATTGACCCAAGTCAAAAGCTGTGATCCCAAAACAATAACGTGTTTGCATGACATATACATCTTTTTCTCATGAGGCACTTTTGGTGTTAGCAAGTTTTCAATGAAACCAGGGAATTTGCATTTTTAGCACATTATACAAAATCACTGTAGATTATCTGTCACGATGAATTTTACGTTCTTGCAGAGTTTGATTAATTTGCCTCTGTATGTTATAAGTAGCAATATGGTGCCCAAAATGTGTATACAGGACTAACGCAATAGGTTTACATTGTGGGGCAAAACGTTAAAAATGTCCATATATTTCACATGTGGTAGGTATGAATTGTGCCTATGGGAAAGCCTATGCTAAAAAAACCACAGGTGTAATAGTACTGCTATATTGTTAGAAATGGTTGCTTCAATCGACGTAACAAACTTATATAAACACTAAAATCCCACAGGTGTAATAGTACTGCTACATTGTTAGAAATTGTTGCTTCAATCGACGTAACAAACTTATATTAACACTGAAATAGACATGATTAAAACTAGTACTAAAATTTAGACACTACGCTGAAAAATATCAAGAATTTAAACAAAGCTCAGTTGGTTCTAGACTAAAAGCGATATTCAAATAAATTCAAATACAATAGACGCGACTAAAAAGAACCAATCTAAAGAAATAATTTTTCTTTATCGCATACAAAGTAGTTAAAAATTCTGATCCTGATACTGACCTTAGCGGAGACTGAAAAATATCCAGAAAAATGTATAAAACGTTCATGCCTAGACTAAATATAATTTTACAATTCTGAAACTTTACCAGACTTTAGCTTAGAGTGAAAAGAATACGGAGAAAATATTATAAATGATACTAAATTTCAAATAGACATAGGCGAATCAGAATTTTTAAAACAATAAAAGTGATAGGCCTAGACTAAAAGTAGTAATACAATTCCATATCTTTACATTACCTTAGAGGATACTATAACACAAAATGGAAAAAATGTCATAATAATATAGGTTTACACTTAATGTAGCAAGAAAATTTTAAAGCTGTACCAGACTTTAGCTGAGAAAAATTCCGGAAAACCTTAAGACTTGACAAGAAGTAATATTTATTATTTACTGTCTAAAAGTATACTTACAACTGCTTCACTTGGCACTCAGCATCAATAGGTTAGTGTGGACTGATCGGCCAGGTGTCAGGATAATGTGACTGGGTGGGACATCATGCTACATGTCTGCGGCATGATGCACTAGTGCTAGACATCACTATAAACTGTCATACTACAGACATCGTAGTGATATGACTGAAAAATTGTTAAAAAGCTACGTTAATAATCTACATCACACTCATAACTTTGAAAGCATGCAATTCTCGAGCGACCATCGGTTTTCAAATGGCTGTTAAAATATTGAAAGTGAATCTTAACAAAAAAATTTTTGTTGTCGATTGACTCAATAGTACAAAGGACAGCTCTGTCACAATTCACTGGAGAATCGTTTTCGAAAATGTATTTTCTTGGTGACTTTACCTTTCAAAAATTTTGTTCAAATATCTCCCTTTTCTTTACATTGATAAATACGATTTATTGACAGGAAGATTACGAGAATGTAAAAATCCTCAGCGAATGTGATGCATGACAGGAATTTGACAGAGTCCACTTTTAAAAACAATGCCTCTTAGCAACGGAGTAGTTGTGATATCAGAATTCACGAATATTACATTGTGTATTCGCGCAAATTGACAGATTTGCGAAAGTATGTGTAGAATCGAGTATTGTTGTCAAAGGCTTTTGACTGCGGTGGTATGTTCTTTGTTTCGACTAGAATAGCAAACAAACTGGGATTAAAAGCGTTTTGACCTAGGAAAACCTAGGAAAATCTGTTTTAAGACGATACGAAACGACATAGAATTCAATCTGGTCATTTTAGCGAGTTTTATTCAAGTGCTTTGCTCTACTGAGTGTTGAAAACACCTAACATCATATCTACCAGATGATTATTAAACTAAAAGGTCCTGCAAATTCTTATGGAATAGATATTGAATTTGGGATTCGTTTGTGATGCTAGTTTTGGATTTGCAAATGAAAAATCATTTGTCACCAAAAGAGTTTGGACATGTTCGTCGGTATATCGATGAAGAAAGTGATTTGATTTCCAATCATATTCTTGACTTGAGTGGGATAAATGATTTCCACCAATGTCATTTCCCAAAGCGTTTTTTGAACCAATTATGGCTGCAAGTAATTTATTTGTGAAACAGCATGATGTTTTGCTGAGAAACCCATCTATACAGTGGTTACTAAATCATATTAAATGAAATTGATTGACCATAGTTCAATGGTTCTAGTCTCCGAATAGTCAATCGTTGTTAAAAGATGATGATTTTTTTAAAGATTATTCCACTGGAAGGCTACTAATCTGATTGGAAGAGCGGTGATTGAACGATCGTTGTTCTTGTTACTATCGGTGTCATTTCAAAGAAGAATTTGTATATACTGAATACAATAATCCACTGTTGTTTATCTCCCTGTGCCGTGAACCCCTCCTCAACTTTCTTGTGGAGGGTTTACTGGTTTTGGCTATCCTTATCTAGAGGTGATCGCCGACGGTGTAATTTGCCCAGAACGAGTAAATCTCAATATAAAGTATGAAACTTATGTGTGAAATAAATAAAAATCTGAGCAGATATATAGAACAGAATAACACGAGCTACCGTTACAAATAAAGACATAATTTAATCAAAATTCATAACAATAGAATTCATGAACAAGTGCGATAAGAGTGACAATTTGAAAGATATACTTCTTTCTTTTTGAATCAACTTATTTAATGAATTTCATATTTACAAATAACATCATATCAATAGCTGATCTGTTAACAATATAATCATATCATCATTTAATCGAGTGAGAGATCGAATAACACATAACACTGCCTTATATCAATTCATAACTAGACGTATCGCTTCAGTCCAATCCATATCGACTGTTCCTCTTGACGTCCTTGTACACATTAAGTCTGTGTTTTCCCTACTCTTTCCCTTACATTTTCCATACAGGTTGAAATAAAGCTCCCGCCTGGAATTTAGGCTCAAACAAATGCAGCTCGTCTGACAAACACAGATTTTCCAACGATTCTTGGTAACCTTCAGAAACGACAGTTTTCATACAAATCAGAATTGGCCCATGTCCAGTTCAGTTTAGACAAACATAGCCCTTTTTTAAATATCGATAACTCATCACAAAGTCTGAACCAATCCGGGCATTATGGCTACTTAAACGCTCGCAGTTTTACATAAATCTAATTAATCGTACCCGTGTCTAACTAAATGTGTCCTACAGAGATCAACAACAAAACAGAGGTGGACTGAAAAAATTTCAATTTTCACACTGTTATATTTCCAACGCCCTCTCCAATAAACCACAAAGATTTAACAGATAAAAAAACTGCTTAAATTTTAGGGACACGTTCTCCACATCACACATCACACACACACACACACACACACACACACACACACACACAGACACACACAAACACACACAGAGGTTGCCTGTTTTTTGTTGCTGTTTTTGTAGTCCTTGAAAAATGAACTCTACGAAGGAGACGTAGCTGCGTTCGTAACTTCTACTTCAGTATGATGTGTAGTACTTCTGAAGCAGCAATCCATGAATAGAAACACACTGTACCGGTATATCCTGTCCAACTAAACGTCACTTCTTCGATTTGATATTTGCCCATATAGCGTGATCTGCGACACAGGATGCTTTCGACCATGTGCAACTCGTTCTTACTCCCTGGATTGCAACAAGTGGAACATTTCTTTCAATAATTATCAGTTAATATCTTATAATTTATGGTTTTTGTTTTATTCCAATTCGAACCAGATCAGATGTCTTTGACTTCTATTCTTGGATGATGCTTCCGACGCTCAAAATAACTGCATTGTTTACACACGCACACACACAAACACACACACACACATTTAAATGCTTTCGCACAAGAAGAGTCTTGTAATGAAGAGATTTTTTTCTGGTTGATTTTGAGCTCATGGTATATGTGAAGTATAGGTCACTACATAAAACGTGAGATAGAACTCAAAAAGTGGGTGTTGATCTCTCGTAGGACCTATAAATATGTCAAAATAAAGATGGCATACAACAGGTCTCGTTGTTAACATTACACTGCCAATATACACCTTTATTGCTTACCACATGTTACACCTATAGGTTATTTTAATGTAGAATTTTACGCAGACACAGAGAATAGCTCATTTTGAGGAAAGTAAAAAGATAATGGAAGTATCATTGTAAACTTAACAACACCCATTCAAAGTTTCATGGAGATCACTGTGAGTGACATTAAATATTTATTAGCATCCAACTTCCTTGTTTCACAAGAAACATAGATGCTAAGAAATGGTACGCATTTATTATTAATTGCTACTTGAATATCATTGTAAAATTCGGATGCAGAATGCAGTCTTACTATAGAAACCTATATGTCTTTGATATAATGAATGCAAATAGACCGATCGCATAATTTCTTGGCGTTTGAATACATATAGAGTTCAGGTGTTCTTCTAGAATGAGGGAGACTCGAGCGTGGCATTTTTATTCCAGAGTGTTTTATCTACCTTACATGCGTATTTACGTATATGTGGACTGCATTTTTTATTTGCCTCATTGATACAGCCAAATAGCATATTAGTCTGACATTTGTTTTTAAAACGAAAAGAGAAAATATTTGAACTGCTCTAAAATAGCATATAACAAAATCATTTGACATATGATAGCTCAACTGTCTTTTAAATTGCTCAGTCACTGAGCATCTCAATTAAATATTTGCATATAAAACATATTTAATTACCTAATATGACCCTTTATTAAATCAGTATTCAATAGCAATCGTTGGAATGATTTATTTGCGTATATAACTTAAGTTAAAAATGCATCTGACTTCAAACGATAAAATAACCTTAATAAAGGAATGTATTAGCTATATTTTGAGACATGAAACTGATATTTATGAATATCGGCGCCACAACCCACCCTTAGCAGAATTTGTTGCATTGATTCGAAGTAAGTATTACTATGTCTATATCAAAAGAAGAATGTGTTTTGAAAACAAAATATTTTAATAAATATTGGCATTCAGGTGCATAGCATCTATGTTAATGATCATGCGTTATTTAACAAAGGTCAGGGTTTTCGGCTTGTACCATCTCAGATATCCTGGAAAAATACAGTTAGTTTATTTTAATTTGCATATTGACTGCTTTTATGGCTTTTATGGCCTCTTCCCAAACACCAAACACAGTTTGGTTATTAACATGCATGTAACCGCTACTCACTCAACTTCTCTTGCACTGTAAAACCGGACATGAAATGTAAATTATTCGCATCACAATTTTTAAAGTGTATATTATGTACATAACGTAATGTATTTGTACCATATCAATGTTATGATCTTCAGTTACAAGGAGGGGAATTACATCACATGACGTCTGCACTCATTGTCGTAATCTTACGTTATCATATACACAGTCAAATATCATGTCGTCTGTACTCGGTGTTGTAATCTTACGTTGTCAAACAAAAAAGTCATATATAAAAACGTCTGTACTCAATGCTAAATTCGTACTTTAGGATGAGCAAAGTCGTGTTTAGTGTTGTCTGTACTCAATGTCATAACACTGCGTTTACAGGAGTAAACTATCGTACTCATGTCGTTTATACTCAGTGCCGTAATATTTCGTTGTCGGAAACCAAGTCATATCTCAAGTCGTCTGTAATCAATGTCGTAAAGTCACATATCGCGTCTTCTGTACTCAGTATGGTACATTTTATGCAGTGCCAGATTTAGACAATGCGAGGCCCTCAGCAATGGAAAGCTATAGAGGCCATATTTGGTATAAAATAAATTTGAGGGCCCTTCAGACTGAGTTCAGACTTTGGGGCCCTAAGCTGTAGCTTGTTTAGCTTATGCCTA
Source organism: Potamilus streckersoni (assembly GCA_016746295.1). Lineage (NCBI taxonomy): Eukaryota > Metazoa > Mollusca > Bivalvia > Unionida > Unionidae > Potamilus > Potamilus streckersoni. The sequence continues at coordinate 362,927 of JAEAOA010000519.1, read as the reverse complement.
AATCCGGTACTGATCTTATACTGTCTGAACTCACTGTCGCAATCTTGCTTTATCATGAACAAAGTTACATTGGTTTGTAACGAATGTCCTAATTATGCGTTGTCAACAGCAGACCCTGGTACTCATGATTTTCACATCAAAGTTCATTCGACGATGAAAAAATATATTGAATAAATTTGATATAAAATTTTAGGCTACATCTTTTGCGATTACTATTTGACATTTAACTTTTGATATGCATATACTAGTCAATATAATAGTCTTCGCTGAGAAAATCAGACACGTGCGCTCATCGCACAAATCTTTAAACCTCATAGCGTTACTCGTCATTAACAGCGATTCCGTTGAATAATAATTCTTTCGTTGAATAATAATTCTTGTTAACACAGTACTGGGCCGAGAAATGTCTTGGCGAAGAGGAATATTTTGGCGTAGTGACTGTAAAATTAGTTTACCTGTTTGTTATTGTTTGGGTTTGCTGATCATCCTGTTTAGGCCGAAATCAACGGATTCATGTTTAGAATTCGGATGAACCAATATCACCAAAACTTATGATCGGTGATTTTTGGCCGAACCTTATGCCTGGTAACGATAACTTAAACACGGTTCAGATAAGAATGAAGTTGCGATTCAAAGAGGTTGAACAGTGAGTTGTAGCAATGACATACAGTCAGCCGTCATAATAATAGTCTGTACGTGTTGTCATTGCAAACTTAATAAGTCATTTCTTCCGCTCTATACAAAATCAAAGGCAGTCGATTAATTTTTAATTTGCTAGCTCTTTTCTTATGATAAATTGAATTATACTGTCTATAACATCCATCAAACATAAACACTGATAAATTAATTATTGTAAACGTTTTCCTTTGTACAGGATAATTATCAATGAGCAGACTCGGTGAATATTCCTATAGCCTAATAGTTCGTTTCTTCATGAGTGCACGATATATCCAATTTTGGACAGAAACCCTAAGAATATATTTGATAATGCTTTCAGGTTGATAACAGGTTAAGAACTGTATGTGCAGTCATCGTTTTTTTTTGTGGGTTGGGGTATATATTAATGTATTTTATCCTTTTTGTGATATGGATTATATTGACAAGTATATTGCAAATCATTCATTCTTAATTCACATGTGTTTAGTAGTTTTCACTACATATTTTATTCACGCATAATATTTAAGATCAATACACGTTAAGAACACGTGCTTGAGCACGATAAATAGGTAATAATAACATTGGTATTTCAAATGTCACTGTTTCCTACACAACGACTATCAATTAAATTTGATTAATAACTCATGATTTAGTTTATATGCCTGCCATTAAGAACTTTGTAAACATAAACCAATGGAGCGAATCATCATTGTATGTTGATTGTATGTTGATTGCTACTGACATTGGATATTTTTATCTACTGACGTATTTTGTTATCTACTATCATTGTATCTTTTTATGTTATGTGTATATGTAATTTAACTATTTGTTCTATTTTTTATTTGTATTATATTCCATTTAATGTTATTGTAATGATAATTTTATCTACAGGATTTGATATTTTTTTAGAAATTCAATTCAATTTTGTTTGACCGGATAAATATTCATTAGTAGAAATATTTAATCTATTTGATTCGGAACCAGTGTCAGTTTTGAGTAAACAATTTTTTCCCTGAGTAAGAACTATTGATTAAGCTAAGGATATACTAGAGTACGTGAGTTTAGACATGTAAAAATTTCTACGTTGTTCCTGGACGATGACCACGTGATCTTCATATGGAAATCTAATTTGCGTTTTAGTTAGCCTTATAACTCAAAATATAAGAAGAAATAAGTCAGTTGGCCTTTAAAAGCTCTGAAGTTCAAAGGTGTTACGTTGTAACCAGTTTGAGTTGAAGTTTTATTTTTTGGAATTAGCAATTTATTTACTCTGGAATACAAATGCTCCTAAATTGATTCTTGGACAAAGACATTTATTGAAAACTATTTGGACTTTCCAAACTGGAATATTATTGTCTGTGATTCAACAAAGAACAGTTGACACATCAAAACAAAGCTGACTATCGAAGTGGTCATTGACTTCGAACTTGAAATTAATAGAGATAATAACGGATATATTTAGTCGAGTGGTTGGATAACTCATTATATTTGCAAGTGTTAAAGTCATGAGTCAAAATACTTTTGACCCAAGTTATGAAACATGCCCAATATTTACTTGGACAACGCAATTTTCTTTTCTATTCTATATTCAGACGTATTTACATAACAATATTTATAGCAAACTGAAAAATCAGATTTCTAACGGCATCCCACGCGAGAACCTCGTATTGTACAGTTCATGTTTTGCTGTGTTTTGTGTATCGTCTATTTTCGCAATAAAATAAGAGAAGTAACATAATTTTTCTTTCTAATTTAAGTTTAAACATCTCAACCGAACAAGGAAAACAACTGAAAACTATATAGTTTTAATTTTTAATAAATATGTACATTGTGGTATTGAACATGGTTCTCTTAAATAATGCGTGCTCTAATTTGCCACCAGATCAAGAAAATGTCATAATGGTAAATAAAAATTCTTGTTCATAGTGTTTTTGACGTCTATCGACTGCATTGAAAATGATATCTTAGGTATTGCTCCAGTGAATGGATTGTTTACGTGAAATAATATCTGTCCCTAAGGTCAATAGTCGAAGTGAATTGCTATTAGTAAACCGAACACTAAAAGTAAATATAAGCTGAACTAATCGATCCGTCGGTGATAAATTAAAACAATTAAAAAAATAGTGTTTGATTACCTGGCGGAATTTGGTTTGCGATTGATTACATCGATTTCGATAATAGAGCAACGGCAGCTTCCATTTTACATTGATTTGTCAGCATAAAGTAAATTGCTTAAAATGTAAATTTTTTAAATTTTTGTCGACTGCATACCACAGTTTTTCATCATTCACACTTCATCTCTACTAATTGTCTTAATAATTGCAAGTGGTATCTCAAAACATCATTTCGGTCTATTGTTTTAGTTATCGCAAGCAATTAACACTTTTGTTTTTCTTTTCTTCTTTACTTTAGTTATATGCAACATTCCAATATGAAGACATGGTCATCTTGTGCTGTATACCCTTTGTTTTCGTTCCTAATTCAAGACTGTACAAAGTGTGTAACTACTTTCCTTTGTCTTAGCAATTCAATTTTGAATCAGAATCGACTTTTACAATAATTTTATGATGTATGGATAAAAATATGGGGAGCATTTATACAATAACTAAACGTAATAAATTATTTAGTTTTCTAAGATGTAAAACATGCTCTCTCTACCGTCTCCACTCCCTTATAAGTCGAGTCCAACTTCAAATTGCTTAGACACATATCTTCTCTTGCAGACCTGGGCCAGAATACTTTCTTTGTATAAGTAAAACTTTTAAGATTCTTCCGCAGATTCACAAACCACATCTCTTGTTGGATGATGGATTGTTAAAGCAGATATCCTTCCCCATTCTCACATCGATATAATTTTATATTAAATTTTTACAGCATTTCATATTTTATTATAGCATATAATTTTATTAAAGATAATATAAATTAGAAATTTGCAGAGATTTTAAAAACATAAATACCAAAATTATGAGAATTTGAACTGTGAAATGTTATATAGCTATATTCTTCAAGACGTCGGAGTTGCTCTGACAAGTCCAGCGACAAGTTTTCATCCTTCATTATAGCGGCTATCACACAAAGCCAGTGATAGCAGTTTTTAAGTACGTTATTGTGTGATTGGCAAATGCCCAGTCTGTGATTAATCTATTTTAGAATGCTAGCAACATACAAAATGAATCAATCATTAAGGACTGGCTTCGGTTTTGGGGGGTTTTAATGCTACTTTTCAGCGGATGATGAGCTGTATATGGTAGCCAGCCTTTTGGTGGAGGAAGAATTTGCCAAAACCATATAAGAACCACAGACCCACAGGAAACTACATGCTATATTTGGTCGAGAATATAATCAAATTCACTCTGAGGTGAGATAAGTGCTCTGTAGAGGCTAGCGCCTTATACCACTCAGCAACCCCAACCCCCAAGTAACTGGCGAGTCATTATGATCGGATGAATATTTAAATTAATCTAACGTCTGTGTATTTTGTATATGCCATTTGTTGTCACGAAGATTACTACCAATAAAAACAACGCCATTAAGCTGTCAAAAAACCTCGGATTTTCACCAAGTTGCAGGTCTTTGTACATTGCCACCTATAAGCATTAATTTAATGCAGTGTTGGATAATTGCAATTTTACGTTAGCCACATTACCAATAATAATTTAAAAGGCCATTTCCCTTCATCGCGTTTCCATCGCGTTTCCAGCTGAAACGTGAATTTGCAGGACATAATAGCTAAACTGGTCTCTAAAAGACAGCACCTACAAATTTGATCAGTCGTTGAAGATTGTAATGTTTGCATGTTGTACAATTATTCTCGATGTTTTGATAAACTAAATTAGAAATACACATTACATGGCCGAGTAGTATAATTGTGATAGAGAGCCCGATTGATGATTAAATTGTATTGCCAGGTGATTATGATAAAACTAACTGATACATGAGATTGCAGATGAAACTAAATTGGTTCAAAAAGATCATGGAAAATAATATCCTAGCAACTATCTGTCTAATATAAAGCTTTTCTATACATAAGTATTTTAACGTTCATCATCAAATATAAATCGTTGGATGAGTGCTTGTTAGTCCAGGGTTACATTTATTTCTTATATCTAGGTTGCGTGTTATTCTTTAAGTACCACCTGAGCATGTTTATAATTTGGTCCAATGGAAAAAAATATAGGCCTACGTCTGCCGATGCAAGAGGCATAGCTGACATTCACTGCGTCAGGAATATACCGGCGCCATCTTTAGTATTAATATGGAAACATTCCACATCTTTGGGCGCATCGTTGAAAGTGGGAAAATCCTTTTTACTCTACAACTCTAACAATGTAGTGAAAGTTAGCATTCATTACATGTTTTTTACTTGCTTCGACTGATATTTAATTTTCATCACCATTAGGAAAATTATGTAATGTGTGAAGCAGATAGCTTTTGAAAATGACTCTTTTTGTGTGATGGACAAATGAACTTGAAAAGCAAAAAATACACTAATTTTGTCTGGTATTGAATTTTCAGTCTTGCGGTACTATTTTTTTGAAGATGCGCTTGAAAGATGAAAAAGCGAAACAAAACGTTATTGGCTATAATTTTAATCTGATATTCAGGAAGTGCATATCTAGCATTCTTGTACCAAAAGTGAGTCAGTCTTGTTTTTGCTGTTTTATATTTTTGTTGGTTTTAACGACACTTTAACACATTATTAGCGATATCATGCTCAGAAAAAAAGAATTAAGAGCCTTTCCTAATGACGCATCAAAGAAGCCTACCTGGGCTGGTCTGGGCGGTTATAAAAACAGCGACCATTGCTACAAAAGACCTGAATGAACCCCGTCATTCAGATATCATAAAAGAAAATTGTTGGTCATTTATAACTAGCTTAGGATATACACATTTAACGTTTCACAACAGGATTAACAGTGGGGAAAATCAGAAGGATACAGTTGACCTTTTTAACCGCTACATATGTGAAAATCAGAAGGGGAACCAATGTGCATTCAATCAGATAGGTGTACACACACGCACGCACGCACACACACATATATATGTGAAATGTGCATCATATATTGACCCACGAATGAAGTTCATTAATGTGTGAAGTTAAACTTTGATATTCATCTATTTTTCTTCACCACTCTGTCAACAATTTTTTATGATTGTATACTCATTAAAATATGTTCAACGTTGTAACTTCCTGAAACAACCCCTCTGAGATGCGATATCTAACTTGTCGGCTGTTTTGTTATCAACAGCGTGGTTTGTTAAGGAGTTGAATTTAATCAACCACTATGTATTTCCCTTGAGGGTAGTAATGTTTATAAATTACCGTAGGCGCTTATTTCCAGCCTAGAAGCATTCTGTTTAAATCAGTTGAGGTACTGAATAATGAACGGAAGAAATCAGTTTTAAGTCATGTGCGAACTCTCCTGAAAGGTAAATGTCATGACACCATACAGTTATCTATAATATGAGGCTTTTTCTATTTTTCTATTTGATTTGTAAAGTCTTTTAAATCAAACACGACTTAAGGACAACATTGAACCAGCATATAAGGTTATGAGCCATTGTTGACGAAAGACATTGCATCTACCATAGCGATCTATAAACAAAACAAAAATAGTTAATGTAGATACTGTGCATTAATAAACACCCCCAGTGTTCTAGAGACTGTGTACTTTATAGGTAACAATATATCCAATATTAAACATATTTCGTTGTTTAACTTTTAAATAGTCCTTGACGTTTCGGCAATTAAATCAATTTATGATAGGACTATGAAAAAAATACGGACAAAGATATGATGCAATTCGAACCAGCCTATTAATGTTTTTCTTTATAATTTCCGTTCCTTTAATTATCGGACATGGAAATTCTACCACTATTGTGACGTTACTTATATACTGGATATGTTTGTGTTTATGTGCGCAAATGTTGAGGAAGCAAACAAACCCAAAGTATTTCCTGGAATCCTGTGTCAGTCAGTTGGTGTAACTCTTTGTCGATGAACGTATCGAGGTTAGAAGTGTGCTGAAAAATGAGAAGATGAAAGTTGCCGGAAATGTCAGCACTGTTATAGTTGGCTCCTCAGATTTTAATCGAAATGAACTAAATATGACGATAGCTGAGACATAACCAAATGTTTTATATTACTATAAGCATTTTAGTCGAGCCTTTGTATGGAGCGTTTGATTGGTTGATATCGCGTCAGACCATATAGGAACTAAATGCATAGTCATGAGCCATTATTGCGTGTTTCGACAAGATTTCTAAAGAATAGTTTCAATGTACATGTAGTTAGTTATTTATTTCTTGATATGAAATATTACAAACCTCCAGCTACATTTAAAAAACGACTACAAGCTGCGTGAACACTTAAAACGTAAATATTTTCAATTCACCAAAGAATTCTCTAACGTTGAATTAAAGGTGAAACGAATGAAGACAAACTTGTAATTCATCATCTGCCTCCATAGAAAGGATCACGCTAAATACATGAACGATATAGTTATCTGTATTGTTAACGAATGATAGATTCCTGTAACTGATCTCTTAATTGGGTATCGTAATTGGTTATTCTAATGAGGTATCCTACTCAATAAAATCGAGTACACAACAAAAGGTCGTGTATTTGCCTTTTTGAGCAATATGATGTTACAAAGTGTCTCCGGAACCATTACAAAGATGCGTATGATTAGGAATATAGTCGTAAAAGAATCAATGGAAGATGTACTTGCTTTGTTAATGTTGCACCAACACGTAGCATATGACGTGTTTTAATCATAAACATTAGAGACAACTATTGACTAAACCATAGTTTAAAGGAATTTTACATGTCTTTACCTGCTTTGCAAATATTGTTGAAATGAAGTTGATACTATTGTCAATCTCATTGTTGTTTTTCCTCCTAACGGTATCATTTTCTTTCTTTCTTATTTTACTGACATTGTCATACTTTTATCGCACAAATTCAAACATTGCGGCATCAGTAGTTGAATGGTTCGAACATTCCTTTATTTTCTTTTCCATAGTTTAAGTGAAAAAGGCAAATCCCTAATTACAGAACTGGAATTGATAACTATGAAGCCATATACAATTTATGAAATACATGTCACTCAAGTTAAATGAAATATATAAGACTCAATTTAAATACAATTTATGTAATACACGAGATTTAACTTAAATACCATACATGAGACTCAACTTAAATACAATTTATGAAATACATGAGACTCAACTTAAATACAATTTATATAATACATGAAACTAAACTTAAATACAAGTTAAAACGAAAATGCGTTTTCATTATAAACTAATGGTGGGACGAAATTACTCGAATGCAACAAAGGAGAAATGAGTTTTCACAACCTTTTATAAATAAAAATTTTTTTAAAAAATCGTATTTTGGTTAAAATATTGCACCAACTAAAAATCTTTGGCTTATTACTTTCATACAGATTTACGTTTTCTTTCAAACTTTTTTATGTATACATTTTTGTTATAAAAATGTCGACTTTTAAAGTAACTGTGAAAACCAGATAACCAGAAAACCAGATAATTCGTTTAAGTACATTTCCAATTAATCTCGCGTGTTAGAATAATCTACGAGGAAAAGAAAAAACAAAAACTTGTAGTGCGACTTCTAATTAGACAATTAATGGCCTATACATAGATGCAACCATGGTTATCATTATGAAAACAATCCGCAACTATCCTGCGTATGTACTAATATTAGTCATTAACCCCATTTCTTTTACAACTACTGCGTTTTTGCAAGTTGCAGACAGGTTCGTTTTCTACCCGATACACTCTAGTTTTCAGATGGGACAAAACAAGAGCTAAGAACATCATTAATGAAAGCCAGGCCTGTTCATATATATATATATATATATATATATATATATATATATATATATATATATATATATATATATATATATATATATATATATATATATATATATATATATATATATATATATATATATATATATATATATATATATAAATATATATATATATATATATATATATATATATATATATATATATATATATATATATATATATATATATATATATATATATATATATATATATATATATAGTTACAAGACCCAGGTTTAAATTAACTCTAGACTGAAAATAATCCCAGATCAATTAAGACTTTAACGTCATATCTTGCAGGATTGATCAATTGGTGAAGGTTGGAAATCACGTACATGCTGTAGGTACGACCATAGTGTCGGCCATTTACGCTTATTAGGTATTTTTTTCCAAGCTTCCCGTCTTAACTAATCATACAAATATGGAGTTTAATTCTTATAATTACATATAATTATTAAAATAACAAATCTGTATCAACCACACTTAATCTAAAATATTATCATAGCACACAAGAAGAGAGAATAAATACATAAGTAGTTTCCTTCTGGACTTGGGAACTAGTAAATCATATTTCCTGAATCATAATTTTAACCAGTCTAAACGTTTGTTACCAGGCTTGGTTAAAATGGGAAATTATTGTAAAGTAATGTGCTCGTCATAACTTGCGTGAGAATTTTCCTGGCATCGCTCTTCATCTTCATTCCTGTTTCAGTCTCAAACATAGCATGAAAATAGTCACATTATCAGAAAAATGTTTCATTCAGATTTACATTGAGCGTGTAATCAGATTTGTGTATTATAGTGTTTCAGTTATAAAACTTACTTATGTAAGATAAGCTCTCCGCGTGATAAATACAATGAAATCTGAGAATAATTATAAAGAAAAGACTTGTTTTTTTTTTTGTTTTTTTTTCAAGTACATAACTTAATGATGGAATGTGAAGAATGAGTTTGTTTTCAACATTGCTTCTCTAAGACGACGGTTTTTATTTTAATGCATGTTTTATTAAGTACCGGTGTTATTTCTATTAATTATTTAATGTTTTACAACAGATCTACTTACCAAATCAAGACATATTTTATGAGTGATGCAAACAGGAGTGAAGAAGGCTCCGTTTTGGCTATAAAAAAGAGGACAATATTAAAAAGTACACTGTAAAAAATAGAGCTTATGAAAAATTTTCTTGAGAAACTTTTATTCTTTACGGGTTAAAAGCGAGTACTAAAATCTTTAGCACGAATGAAGAATAAAGTGAGTGATTTTGGAAAGTGAATATGCATACACAGGAGAGTAGAACAATTGTAGAGAATGAAATGTCCAGCGCGTCATTTTAAAATTGCAAAACCCAGAGGCAACAAAATGTACATAATATTAATGCAAATAAAAGAGATGTTGACCTGGCGGCATAACAGCAAGGTGTCAGTTTTGTTTAACGGTATTGTACTGCCATGTTCACGAAAGACTAAGGGTTGGGTGAAAAGTTCTCGAAGTTAACTTTTTCACTGCATAAGAAGCAGTTATCGGAGAGAGAGAGAGAGAGAGAGAGAGAGAGAGAGAGAGAGAGAGAGAGAGAGAGAGAGAGAGAGAGAGAGAGAGAGAGAGAGAGAGAGAGAGAGAGAGAGAGAGAGAGAGAGAGAGTATAAGTGATACGGCTAGTCATATTTGCGTATTTGTTAATATGGAATAGTTTATACACGTAGTACACAAAATGAAGCAAATCTAGAAATTCGCCTGATAATTTAGATACGCGACTCACTGTAATTTAGACACACTGTAATTTAGACACACAATACGCTGTTCACACTCGCATATAAGACCGATCCAGCAACATAGAGATCTGATCTACCATCACATCATGTGACAGCAGACAAGGTCTATGTTGATAGTCCTACTGATTACTCCTAAAAACTAAAATGACTCAGATCTGCCTGAGGATTATGTAACAGCAGATCTTAATACCGCGTGTTGCTGGATTCGACTTGTACGGTTCTTTGCATGGTGTGCTCATTACGATAAATGGCCACGAATATCGTCTGTGCATATCTGGAATAGCAGGTGAGTTTTGTATCCAGTTTCATTCGATCAGATGTCTGGCAACCTGTATAGATTATCAGATAATCTTGCTCAATTCATGCAAATATAAATGGGCATCTTCATGTTAAAGATCTAGTTTATAACTCGTCGGACAAAATCATTATACTAAAAAGGAATTAGTTTATAACTCGTCGCTCGTCGCGCAAGATAATAATAATAATAATAATAATAATAATAATAATAATAATAATAATAATAATAATAATAATAATAATAATAATAATAATAATAATAATAATAATGAATTTAAACACATCTTTGATATAAAACATGGATATATTAAACAAGAGATTTTTAGTAATATAAAATGTCAGGAGGCGAAAGGAATTTGAGAAAACTAAACATGTGCTCCTGTTTGTTTCAAGATATAAACACAATATTTTAATTAAATCTGGATTTGTTGGGTCATACCAAATTCACGACTCGCTTATCGTGATTTGCTTCTTAGTTTTTGTTTATTTTCTTCATTTATTTATTGATGTTTTCGGTTTTGTTTGTGCCGGATTTGATAGTAGTGGCGCAGGACTATTTCGTGTTCATTCTTTTTTTTATTTCTTTTAAGCGGTTATATTTTACAGTCTTACTATTTAGTAACTTTTCAGTTTCGAAAAAGTCTAACCGGTGCTTGATTAAAATCCTTCAAAAAATATTGGTAAAGTGTAGAATAACTTCGATACAAATCCACATCCAAAACGATGTTATGAAAATGCAAAGCCAACATCAAATATCTGGCAGAATTCCAAGATTAATGCGCAGCGTTTATTTATTAACACAAACCAGGTGCTTGCAACATATCGTTTTACCTTTAAATTTTTCTTTAACATTAATTGTGCACGTGATTTTTTTTTCTCGTGCTGTTAAATGTATTAAAAAATGAAGTACCATAATAATGAATACTAATTTCTTCTTAACGATCGTACCATAACGTTTCGGGAGACCTTTCCAAACAACAAAATGAAACACATTTTCAATCTGAAGAAACATAATATGAAGATATCATTAATTTTCCAAATATTCACGAATTTATGATTGAGTATTAAAGTAACCATTATGACCCAGCAAAAATGTATCCGCAAGAAATCGTCCTTTTAGGGGCTTCGAGTGGCCAAGTGGTCTAAAACGCTGACCGTTACGGATCACTGCCATCTCACCTCTGTCTGCGTGAGTTCGAGTCCAGACTCGGCTAACGTGGGTAAGTGAGAAAGCCTTCCAGTAGCTTCTCGTGGGTCTGGGGTTCTTCCCGGGGGTTTTCCAGGGTTCTTCCTCCACCATTAATACTGGCCGCCAGGTATAGTCTATCTTGTGCTGAAAAATGGCGTTAAACCCTACAATTACAACTAAAATCGTCATTTTTCTCTCAAATCGATACATTCGAGGTCCATGAATAGTTATTTTTTGCAATGTACATAATATGCATAATACACTTGCACTTGACTAGAATTTATAAAGTTAATCAATAGGCTTTTCCCCAATATCAAAATATCAAAAGCATATATATATATATATATATATATATATATATATATATATATATATATATATATATATATATATATATATACTTTTATTTAGTTTGCCTGACCTAATATTTCAAAACAGCCTCAGGTAAAACAATAAATTAAAGGTAAGCACAAACATAGTTTCCATTCCATACAAAAGAGTCAAACTTCGAAATCAATCGTTGCAATAATTTCCACGATAAGTCTTTTATACACCAGGACATAACAGCTATTTTCTCTAATTTGTTGCTAATTTCTCGTGTTCTCTTTGTGAGCATGAGTCATCTTATTATAAGATGAATTACAATTTCCTTACAAGGGATTGCAATCATGGACCCCCTAATTACAATCTTTGAAGGGTTGTTTTATTCAGTAGTTTAGTCACCGGACTATTTTACAAAATACAGTTTAGTAAATATAGGGTGCACTTATGGTGTGCATAAATTAAATGTGGTGTTTGATATGCATATTGATACACAATTTCCTATAAATAATCAATATATAATAGTATAAAGATGATTCTACAAACTATGTTTATGATTCACCATTCGTATAATTTATCCAAAATTGTCTAAGTTATTGTAAGAAAGCTTTTTTATAGTTAATATATTATTTTGACTCAAGAGGAATACAACTTTTTCTACAGACGGATTGAAATGATAAACTTCTTTAAAGTATTTCTTTCTTAAATGGTCGTAGGCTGGACAAACACAAAGGAAATTGAATTCATCTTTTACCGAAAAAAAACATTATTTTTCAGGCAGTAAGTCACATTCCTAATTGTCCCTACTTTGAGCAAGTGTGCAAAGCACCTGAATTTAGCAAGTAATTTTCTAAATAAATATGATATCTAATATGGTATAATTTTCCCGGTTCTAATTCAGTTATATGTACTATAATACATACATTTGTGTGAATTTTTAATATTGCTTTGCCAGTTTTAGAATACTGAATCATTAAATCTGTGCGGAGATAGTTAAAAAAATTGCTTTTCGTCTCTAACATATTTATTTAACCAGACATGGCAAAATCCAGAAGCGAAATAACACGTCTTTAACTTTGGTAACGCAGTTAGCAGACTCGATTTTTGTTTAATCTTTTCAACGGGGTAGGAAGTTGAAAGAATTCTTACACTCCACAGTTATTACAAAGTGGCTATTTTCTTCACTCCACGTACACAATCTCATTATTGACATATTTAGGAATAACTAAATACTCTTTGCAAAGGTTGTATTATTGCACATTTTCAAGATATCTACTAAATTCATATATTAAACGTCTGACCATTAGCAACCAAATCAATTGGTTTTATAACAGAATCAAACATTTTAAAAACTTTCTATACCAAAATAGCCACATCGCTTTTGATAATTCAGATTCCTTGTAGTTGCGTTCCAGTTGCTAGTATCTGCTTTTCTTTTGTCCAACTTATCTATGTGAAAAATAAGCCCATATACTTGACGTAAAACACACATTCAATATGTCTTTCTTTGAAAAACTATCCACCTTTTGCTTGAGATATTTCCTATTTCTTAAGACAATGATTTCAGTTTTATTGAGATTAAACATCATACCTGTTTTTCACGGAAGCATTCAATACCATTCATTTGTTGCTGCTGGGAATTACTGTAACATCACAGTTAGCAGCATCATCAGCGTAAAGTATTGGATGAATTTCATCAATGCCTTTAAAATACACATCTATTGCATTCAAGCTTAAGCTTAATTAAATCATCAATATTAAGGGAAATCATGACAGGGCTTAAAGCACAACCTTGCCTTATCTAAATTGCATTCGATGTAGTTAAATCATTAGGTGTTCGGAAACTGGTGAAGAGCAATATTGTTTCAGTCGTGCATGGATAAAACGAGTGGGTACCGTATCAAATCCAGGGGTTTTGTTTTTAATTTTAACTGACCTTCTCGTAATTTTATCATTTGTTGTAGGAGTGCTTAAGTCATCATCCCGTAAGCGCAGATGTTCTTTGCTAGCCGCCAACTAACTCAGATAAGGCTTCCTCAAAAATATCTAAAGTATTAATGCTAGTTTTCGAGAGATGAGTTCCACTCTTGTTGAGAGTAGTGCATTTTTTGTTTATATAGATGCCAAAATTATGGAGGGCTTCACACCTTGTTGAGAATAATTTGTTTCTTGTTTCAAAAGATGACAAAATTGTCAAGGGTTTCTCCTCGCTAAAGTTAATTTATTCATTTAGGACTCTCTAGTATATTTTTCCTGAGTACAATTATTGGTTTAAAAGCTGATTTATACTCCCTATATAGTTTCGGTATTTGAGAATCTGTTGCGTCACAAATGGTAGTTTTTGATATTAAAACATTGCTTTATATGATTCTTTATCTCACCAAGGGGTTGTGGTTTTATCTCATTAGGCGACTTGTTTCTTGTTTGAAAAGTCGAACCTATATTCTGATATAATTTAGCTAATTTTCGGAAAGAGAAGTTAACATCAAATTCAAGAGATCTGAAAGAGCATTTCTTGTGTCTCCATAAACATGTTCCAAACATTCTTATAAATGATTAGATATTACCTTCAGCAAGACGAAAATGTTTCTATCTATTAAGGATATAAGTATCAATATTATATGTTTCTTCATTCAATGCAATAGTTGATCATTAACATTCACAGTAGTTGTGATTTGGGAATCGCTACCTTAATTTCTCTCATATTGACTTAGGCTAAGTGAACACTATGCAAGAGAATACGTAGATTGATTGCGGGTTCTAAATCCAAAAAAAATATATTAAAGACCAGACTCAGATGAATAATTTATCAGAGAAACATGCCCACATTCCTGTTTTAGCAGTCAGTATGTTTCGCGTCATTAATGCAGTGATGTTAGGGGAATAATTTGTGTGACGTTATTTTGGAATATGTTCTTTTACGTATGCATTGCGCTTTTCGTTTCATGGCGCATTGAATATTCGTTCCATCAGAAACCTTTCCAAATGTATTAATTTTCATGAGGTACGGAATTTTCAACGTAGACATCGTTGATTATTTATTCATGCGAGAAAATATATGAATTAATACATTAAAAAATCAGTACTTTAACATTCTTAGCTAGTAGTTGTTGTCGTTCGGGTGGGTGGGTGTATATTTTGCAATGAACTTTTCAGTTCAACTTTAATCGCCTGAAGACAGCGATTTGTTGTATGCAAGTTTTCGTATTCTTTGTTAACACCCATGCTTTAGCTTAATATAACAGGATTGTTGGTTAGTTTCCATGATTTACGATGCCATTTGGATCTGCAAAAATTTATTGCAAACTTCACTCCGCTGGTACGACAATAAAATACACATATGCACAAATTACATTGCTTTGAAAATTCTCCGCCAAAAGGAAATGACGTATGAAAGAATAATTGCTACTTTGGATATGGTGAGTAATTTGATTTGGGTAATTGTTTTGTTTGTTTTTTTTTAAATCTTGTTATCGCTCTCCATCTGCAAATCTGATGCAATTATAAGGAAATATAATATGGAAAAACGTAGATTCAGATCCCATAACTCTATATATGAACGTATAATTTAATAATTTCATTTATATTCCCCTTTAACAAACATTCCATTAGATGTTGAAAAATTACGGAGTAATCTAGGACCATATAGGCTTACAACCAGACAATGTGAAATGAAAACTATTGCACATAAATTCCTCACATTAGGTAAAAATTTAAAACATATATTAAAATTTTTCAAAAATGACAGTTTCAAAGATTTACTTCACAAAATCTGCACTTTTCGATAATAAAAATCTTAATATTACAGAAATTTCTGATTTGCTCTGAAACAGCGTTGCCGGTCTTGATACACACTGAAAGACAGACCTATGTGTATTCTTGGCATCTGATCTTGGATCTTTTATATGGCATTTGACAATTATGTGCAAATCTTATATCTGTGTTACACACCCTGTAGTTTCTGTTTGTTCAAAAATGACTGGAGGTATACAATACATGGAAACAATGTACACCTACGTCGTATATCTACATTGTCTGAATCACACACTATGGAATATCCCAATCTCTACGTTCTCGCCGATCAAACTTTTTCTTGAAAATAGTTATCAAGTAACGCTAATAGAAAGAGTATGTATGTATGTATGTATGTATGTATGTATGTATGTATGTATGTATGTATGTATGTATGTATGTATGTATGTATGTATGTATGTATGTATGTATGTATGTGCGTGCGTGAGTGCGTGCGTGCGCGCGCATGTATGTATGTATGTATGTATGTATGTATGTATGTATGTATGTATGTATGTATGTATGTATGTATGTATGTATGTATGTATGTATGTATGTATGTATGTATGTATGTATGTATGTATGTATGTGTCTGTGCGTGCGTGCGTGAGTGCGTGCGTGCGCGTGCATGCATGTATGTATGTATGTATGTATGTATGTATGTATGTATGTATGTATGTATGTATGTATGTATGTATGTATGTATGTATGTATGTATGTATGTATGTATGTATGTATGTATGTGCGTGCGTGCGTGCGTGCGTGAGTGCGTGAGTGCGTGCGTGCGCGCGCGCATGCATGCATGCATGCATGCATGCATGCATGCATGCATGCATGTATGTATGTATGTATGTATGTATGTATGTATGTATGTATGTATGTATGTATGTATGTATGTAATTTAATTGTACTTCATAACGCCTTTCCATATTTTGGCGATTAAAACTTTAGTTGAGAAAATATAAAGGAAACCAGTGCAAAATATTCCTGCATAAATTTTCAAGCGTTTTGTTTTCCTTTTGTTTGTTCTTTTAAATAAAAGTGTAATTAAAATTGTTTAAATTAACCTGTTGTTCACTCCTAAAAGGCAGAAAAAGGCCAGACTTCCTCGTAAGTTAGGCTGTCATCGTCTAGTAATAATGCTTTTCGACACGTAATATGGTCACTTGAAAAATCAAACTGGTATTATAAGTCGCAAGCGGCGCGAATGGATGCACATGCTTTCACAGTAATTTATGCAATTATCAAAAAGTATCTACTGCTGTCTCCCAAATAATGTATTATTCTGGTACTAGACCAATTTGAATGCAGTTTTAGAGCAGTGGACAAACAAGTAAATTTCTCGTGTTATTTAATTGCGGGGTCATCTCAAAATTTAACTGATTAAAAGTTGACGCTATCACATCACATCTCTCTCTCTCTCTCTCTCTCTCTCTCTCTCTCTCTCTCTCTCTCTCTCTCTCTCTCTCTCTCTCTCTCTCTCTCTCTCTCTCTCTCTCTCTCTCTCTCTCTCTCTCTCTCAAATAAACTGTTTGTTGATCTATAAAAATACATACTAATCCCATGTCCACCCTTTCTGAGAGTTTAAGGGTGATAAGTGAAGCTGTATATGAATTTCAGCATTGAATACAGATTACTTCACACACACATACACAGATGAACAAAGTAAACCCCATATACTGCAAGCAAATTCTAATGAAAGTATGAAAGAAAATATATGAACTGGTCAAAACTCTCGACTACTTTTCAAGAAATGAAGTTAATTTTATTGGGGTTAGTGAAAAACTATAAAAGAATTAACGGCTTGCTTGGCTTACATTAAAATAAAGGCACAGATAAAAAAATTATTAGCACTTTGATGGTTAAACTGGACTCAGATATTTTTTTATTCTTGTTTGTATTACGTTAAGAGACTGTATATCAGAACTAAGTTTCATTAAATTATTTTCAATAGGCAATCCCTATGAAAATGCATGGAAAAATACATTTTCCCTTACCCTGTTGTGAACTTATCCTAGCATATATATAACGTTATGGGCTAGACAAGAAAACGTTAACAGACATTTCCATGAATACATTGTTAACGTAATTTTCCCCAGTGTAACATGGTTATATTATGCATCGTTGGTCATATCATAATTTAACATGACGCTAGTGGTGTTCTTACCTAGATCATGACGCAAAACATAAAGCGTGGTATGCAATACACTATTGGTATCAGAATAGATACTGAATTAAAGCCTGGAAACAAAACTGGTGTACCTTATCAGTTAAACAGAACCGTGAAAGTGGTATATAAGCAAGGTCATATTATCATGAGTAGGATCCTTTTAAGTTTCATCTCTCTAACAATAATTCGGTTCTAGTTCATGACTTATCAAGATAAAAGTGAGCAATCTTCACATGTGAGTTTTATCATGCTGATAAGACCTTGATAGTGATACACGTGTTAAAACCACACTATTGATACACATGATAGGGATACGCTATTGATACACATGATAGGATGATAGGGCATACTATTGATACAGATGATAAAGGTATACTATTTATTGATACACATGATAAGGCCATGCCATTGATACACATGATAAGGCCATGCTATTAATGCACATGACAAGGCCATGCTATTGATATACATGATAAGGCCATATTATTGATACACATCATAGGACCATGCTACTGATACACATAATAGGACCATACTATTTATTAATACACATAATAGGATGATAGGGCATACTATTGATACAATTGATAGGGCCATACTATTTATTGATACACACGATAAGGCCATGCTATTGATACACATGATAAGGCCATGCTATTAATGCACATGATAAGGCCATGCTATTGATATACATGATAGGGCCATACTATTGATACATATGATAAGGCCATGCTATTAATGCACATGATAGGGCCATACTATTGATACACATGATAGGGCCATACTAATTATTGATACAAATGATAAGGCCATGCTATTGATACACATGATAGATCCATACTATTGATACACATGATAGGACCATACTATTGATACAGATGATAGAGGCATACTATTTATTGATACACATGATAAGGCCATGCTATTGATATACATGATAGGGCCATACTATTGATACACATGATAGGGCCATACTAATTATTGATACACATGATAAGGCCTTACTATTGATACACATCATAGGACCATGCTACTGATACACATGATAGGACCATACTATTTATTAATACACATAATAGGATGATAGGGCATAATATTGATACAATTGATAGGGCCATACTATTTATTGATACACATGATAAGGCAATGCTATTGATACACATGATAGATCCATACTATTAATACACATGATAGGACCATACTATTGATACACAATATAGGATCATACCATTGATACACATCATAGGGCCATGCTATTGATACAACCACGGTACAACCACTGGCTTTGATTTTACAGCCGAAATATTTAATTTCATGCATGATCTTTAACAACAGCTTATGGGGGACAATTTGGGCAACACACACACACACATACACACACACACACACACATATATATATATATATATATATATATATATATATATATATATATATATATATATATATATATATATATATATATATATATATATATATATCCAGAGATCAAATACATTGCCTTACATATAGAATAATAAGTTCCAATTGGCAACATCATGTCAAGACTTAGTACTATTCCATTTTTAATGTCTACTATTGCATTCAGACGTTTGTATGTTACAGCTCCAAATAAAGTAACGCCAACCTCTGACCTTCTAAGGAAAACCATGAAATTGGCAAATTTGACATCCTTGTCATACATACCTGTGTTAACGCCACCCCTTTTTTTGTAACCTTGGCATTTAATAAGACAGAATAGCAACAAAGTCTTTATTTCTGATTAAATTTACAACACTTTATCGAGGCAATAGTTTCAAGAATAATACAATTGGAAGATTATGTAAAAAAGTTACGGTTGTATCCATTCATACTGAATCCACCTTGTGGGGGCCCCTAGTGGCCAAGTAGGGTAAAGCGCTCACCGTTACGGATCATTAAAATCTCATCTCTGTGGGTGTTCGAGTCTCGGGCTCGGCTAATATGGATAACTGAGGAATCTTGCGGGTAACATATCGGTGGTTCGGTGGTTCATTCTGGGGTTTTCCCGTGTTCTATCTCCATCATTTATAGTGGCTACCATGTAAAGCCTATCTTGTGCTGAAAAATCGTGTTAAACCCTATAATAAAAACAACAACAACAACAACAACAAGAATCATGC
Source organism: Potamilus streckersoni (assembly GCA_016746295.1). Classification (NCBI taxonomy): domain Eukaryota; kingdom Metazoa; phylum Mollusca; class Bivalvia; order Unionida; family Unionidae; genus Potamilus; species Potamilus streckersoni. The sequence goes on along the minus strand of JAEAOA010000519.1, from coordinate 342,709 downwards.
ATGTAATTTAACTGTACTTCATAACGCCTTTCCATATTTTGCCGATTAAAACTTTAGAATCATGTGAAGAGTGTCGCTTATACAATTTGAACACTGGATAATTGCTTGTGCTACGATGAAATTCAGTGTAGATAAAGGCAAATACACTGAGTTAGATAAATGACACGGCATATCAAATCACCATTTCCAATCCGCTAGGGTTTTGCCTGACAAAAGGGAAAATTTCTCAGAACTTTAATTCTCTTTTATTTTCAGTCATTGTATATATGGTTATAAGATGGGCTTCTTGACATTGTCCATGTGATGAGCCAAGGGCAAGTTCTCTACTCAAGGAACATGAAACTGGATATGTGTTGAGTGTGTAGATGTGATTTGGATTTTCAACGTGGTTTTAACAATTTTTCGATCATATCGCTACGGTGTCTGCAGTGTGGCACTTTATAGTGATGATTATCATTGGGGCATCATGCTGCAGACATGTAATCATGCCCCACCCAGTCATATTATCCTGACACCAGGCCGACCAGTCCTAGCAGTAACCTCTTAATGCTGAGGCAGCTGCTAGTACCATTTGGTATGAAACGTCTGGGGTTGGAACCCAGGACATCCCGCATATGAGGCGGATGCTTTAACCATTTAGGGCACCAGGATGGTGTTAGATGTACAGTGACATATATGCCTCTGTGCCCATTAAATGAATATATAATTCTAGACATTGCATTTTAACAGTTTCCAAGCTATGAAACATAATCAATATGCCAATAATATGGGCATAACCCATGTTCTGTGCTGAACATATTTCTAATTTTGCCTTTTCGTTCCTTTGAAGAGTTTCCAAAGTGATGACCCAGAATCAAGGCTCCTCTACATGACTTTTACTGGAAATATGTATAATTTCTTCTCATGTTCTTCAACCAATGTATGACCCACGGACAATCCTGCAAATTAAGGGCTATGACCCATGGTCTGTATTGGATATACCACTATCACTGGCTCTTTCTCATGTTCTTCAAACCGATATATCGTTACTGATTGGGAATCTCAACAGTTTCTACGTTGTGATCCAGGGCAAGTTTACCCGCAGGAACTTCCTTTGGGCAAGGCCAGACAGTGTAGCGCTGACCTTGATGATGACTCAAACCAACACTGGAGAACTACCTAAAAGCCTTTAAATCTTCAAATTTTAACAAAATAAAACAACTATTCACAGAAACTGGTCAATTCCTGAGAGTTATAATGAAATGAGTCAAATAAGTACACACATTAACCACATTGAAAAGACTTTAACTTTACTTTTCATGCTGCTTATGCTTTATCTATAAACAAAAGAAACTCTTGCTGAAACATTACCTTCCATCTATTATGATATTTCACTTGTTCATAATATCCAAATTTTCTATAGTTACGACTCTTTGGTCGTAAACAAAGTAATACAATGAAGGAATACGTTTGTAAATCTAAAAAAATATAATTACCAAAGTAATAAAATGAAAATTTAAGATGGACTCTCAGTATTACGAACTGAATATAAAATAGTCCTAAAAGGTTCAATACTAGACATAAAGAATCGAATGTTCCAAATTGAATTTCAGATCCACGAATGGCAATGGTATTGTCCAGAATTCATTTGAATAAATCACAATAGTAGCTGAATAGTATTCTTGTTTAATAAGCACTTTGTAATTCCATTGAATAATCTTAGCAAATGTTTCCTCTCAAGTTATCTAAACACAACATCAAACATATCTGCCGACTGATTTTAACATAAGTAACAAGAATAAGAAATTGGGACAAATCTAAATTAGGAATAAATCTGAGTTCTCAGTTCTCAGCTTATCTACAATTTCAAACGTTTATCACAACTATATGTAGCAATATACCGCACGTGACATATCGTACTATTTAATCTTAGTATAACCTACCTTTCATGTAACCTAACCCATCCAATGGGAAATAATTGTTCTTAGAACTCACCTGATCGACATGTCCAGTTGAAAGAATCTCAATCTCGTAAATAGGTCTTATTAATATTATTGTTATTATTGGTCGTAAAATCCTACGCGAATTCTATCTACAGACTTAAAGCATTCCATACTCTTAAAATCTTAAAATAGCATTTTATGCTCTTGTAAAAAATAGCAATCCAATATCTTGACTATAGATGATCTATTTATAGTCATGAGTAAAGACTACAGATAATATGGACACAATTGTGTAGCAGTTGTTACAAAAATATAGGCATATATAGTACTATTCATTTATCATAACTGTATAAGGTATGATGAAGTACATACAAATATTGAATGGGAATAGTAAAACATAATGCATATTGTTGTTGATTATTATGTTTATGTTTATGATTATGATTATTATTATAATTGTTACTTCAAGCTTGAAAATTAGGAAAACTAAAGCTAGTAAAGTTAGCAGCTTTTATGTGAAGCTGTCAGTAGGTGATTTAATCCTATTTGTGATAGAAAGTTCTTCAGATTATTAGGTTTTAAAAAGTCAATTAAAGCTGGCAACAAGAAAAATTTACTTTTTTCCTTTCCTAATTAAAATTGATACTGAAATTCTTAATATATTTCATTTATATTATGATTCTGGACAGCAACACTATTTTACATGCAAACATTCATGCAAACCATAATTTCCCTCTCTTCAGGAACACTAATTTAAGCGTATATTGTAAGCAGAAACTAAATCCCATTCATTGGATGCACTGTTTGTAAAGGATGTATCTAATCAAGGTACAACATACATAGATTCCTTCACCACTGAAGTTAAACGTTTCTCAGTATAAGCTAAGTTCAAAATTAGTCTAAACGGGTGAAATGATTATAAATTTTAATTCACGATAGCTACTTCCAGCCACGTTCACTTGAATATTCTTGTTAAAAAGTAGTTTTACATGTCTTTTATGTGATGTGACACCCGACAAAAAAAATAATTAAATGAAAAATAAATATATAAACATAAATAAATGATGCTCTGTTCAATACATCTGCAGTACCAGCAATGTGTAATGAAAATGGCTGAGTAAAGCAACTGAATTGGAGTTTAACATCAACAGGTTTCTAAATTAAACAATATTAACGACAATAGAAACAGTTTCTGATTCCGTACACATGAGCTGTAGTCATCGACTCAAAATCAAGGTCAAAATGGGAAGTTCGCTTTCACTATCTACGTTCATTTTCAGAAACGATATCTTTATCCATTATATAAAATGCATATCCATTAGTCCACCACTAATTCTTGGAAAAGTATCACTCTGATTTAAATTTCCGCAAACATCGATTCGAAATCATGCTATCAACTAGATTTTTAATAGCTGAGCATTTGTAGGTTTGAGGCGTCCTTCTTTCTATTTTTTCTACTTATTTCAAGTCATTCTTCTAAAGCTGGAAATACGTGGTTCTGTTGCATATGTAGTATTTTATGTTATTTATTATTTATCCGTCTCCTTCGTGAAACTAAACCCATCGTTACATACGGTTTTTCCACAAAACTCATTTCTCGTTAGTGAATGTGGTTCTTCGTCACGCTTATGTTTTATGGGATCATCAGATTCTGCGGTAAAAGCCGCATTTGTTCGAATATGTATACCGTATTAATGTACGCTATTTGTAAGCTCAAAAAAAGCAAGCGGTGCTTTTCAAAATCTGAAAGTTTTAGTCATGATTTTCTATGTATATGTTAGACAGTACTTTTAGGTCAGAAGGTCGTGTTTTTACAAGGACTACAATACCTTAAAGTTTTCTTGAATTTTATCTTTTTCATATTATGCAGTAGTGCTCCTTTCAATAAACGTAAATTTCATCCTTGAAGATAAAATATAAAAATCTCTAGAAGCTTCTAAAATATGTAGACTAAAAATTGACTTACTCTTTGTGATAACATGTGTATACAGATCAACATCGCATGTACGGAAATTCATTGCTCCGCAGAAAGTGCGAGTCTTTAGTCTGTTCAACAGAAAAAATATTTCATATCAAGGTTGATCTATTGGTTTTATAAATCCATATGAGCCCAGTTTTCTTGCGAAGCTAAAATTTTATCTTTCCCAAACGTTTGACTGGTTTCAAAATAGGGTTACATTTTTGCATCATTGGAGTATAATGACAGGATGAGTACTCCAAATTACGGTAATTACTATGACCGAATATTAAATTCCGGTTGTCTTGCGTCGGAATTTCTTCGTCCATGCCGGAAGAAGAAGCCATCAAATTAATTATTTTGAGATGCTTTGAATTTTCCAAATATCTGTGATTTATGTTTCTTACTAAGCACCATTTACCATGTAACGTAGATTCTCGTGTGGCGGTGGTGCTTCCCAGAGTTTATCCGGGCACGTCCTCCACCAGATATTCTGGCCGCCATGTATAATCTATCAATAGTCTATCATGTGCTAAAAATGACGTAAAACCCATAATAACACCAATATAATGTGAAATACGTCACTGCCTCTTCCTCATCCCTGTGCGTTCTTCTAAACCAGATACCATCAGACTGTTGGAATAAATGCTACTTTCTTCAAGTATAATCTCTTGTAGGTCATTATCTGAACCAAAATTTCAAAAGCACGTAGTTATCCTCACACCTCAATTGGCTGTAGAAACTTAGCAGAACTTATCTGTCCAGGATTTTGCAAAAGGTGAATTCTCCTCTTATTTCTCACATGCATCGTATGATCCGATGGTTCGTAAATTCAAGGGGCTCTTGGCATTGCATGGATGGCAGAATATATACAACATACTTAAAACACTTAGTCAATTTATCTGTCAGAAAATAGACAGTAAAGATAATATTAATATATGGCATGATATTTACTGTACAAACCAATGATACTGGACAAACAAGGTACAACGAAGATGGTGTATTTTGAAGGTAAATCTCAACGTTGAGAAATAAGATATATATATATATATATATGTATATATATATATGTATATATATATATATATATATATATATATATATATATATATATATATATATATATATATATATATATATATATATATATATATATGTGTGTGTGTGTGTGTGTGTGTGTGTGTGTCTGTGTGTGTGTGTGTGTCCTCCTTCATGAAATATCGAATATGTGTTTTTCTCCAAGAAAATTTTAAATTTTTGTTAAAACTTGAATCACTTTTACAAATAACTTAGAACACCAACGTCGATCGGTTTCATTAAGGTCAAACAACTAACGTCTCTTTTAAATACTGTACATATATGACCTTCACGTCAATGCAATGTATTCATTCTGTTTCAAAAATGTACTTTTGTATTGCTTGTTTTAAATTTCATTCACGCTTGTACCACTAAAATATATCGAAATGAAATTAAATGTAAAAGCATAATGATATATATATATATATATATATATATATATATATATATATATATATATATATATATATATATATATATATATATATATATATATATATTCAAGTTTTCTCGTCAGTCTGGTTAAAGTTCTAAAGCTACTCAAAGGTGTTACCTCTGTAAGCGTCGAATAACACTCTTTGCCATGTGGCGACTCAGCTTCATCTCAATTGAAAGGTGCCATAAATTAAGTGTTTCTGTCGAGACAGAAGAATGAAATTCAAAACCATCAGTGACAGGTTTTCACATTTGTTTTTGCTGTACATAGCTTATTTTCCGTATGGTATGAAATATAAACGCCACTTATCAATAGTCCTTAAACATCGAATCATAGGCCAAGTATAGGATTGAAAATGACTATACATCAAAACGCGTGTGTTTGTGTGTTCTATCGAGATAGATTGCAATCCCGTGAGCAATAATAACTAATTATTTTGTCATCGTTGTTCCTTTACAGCGAGAGATATAACTGGGGGATTTTGAGATGCATACGCGCACTTAAGATCATAGTTACGTGTATCAGTCCATCATTATTCCTACACATATCGTATTGATTTGTCGACCAAGAATTCTAATAGATGTGTACACTAATGCGGAACGAAAGAGAGGAATAAAACAATAAAATATGTTTCGCAAATGTAAATTCAGTAGACATTTAATAACTTGAAAAATTGCTTTTCGATACAGCAAATGTATATCGGTGTAATCATACATCTATAAAACTTCAAACAATTGTCTAAACGTGAAGATTTATACATCTATAAAATTTCAACCATTTATTTAAAGGAGCTAATTAAAAAAGATAGAAATAAATTACGATATGAATCTTGGAAAAAAAGGTTTTAGACAATGATGCTTATCTAAATTCAAACATAAATTTTAAAAAAAGATTTATCAAGCCTAAATGCCTACAAGATACAAATTTAGCCAACCCATCTCATATGGATCAGTAATAACAGAAATGAAAACACCAAATAGATTAATAGCTTCGTTTCAGAACTAACACAGGGTTCAAAGAACATAATCCAAACTACTTGCCAGAAGCTACGGACACAGATATAACTAGAATAGTTTGCTTTAAACCAGTCCTATAGGTACAGAAGTAAATCAAGTAGTTGGCTTTAAACCAGACCTATACGTACAGAAGTAAATCAAGTAGTTGGCTTTAAAACAGACCTATAAACCGTAACAGAAGTAATTCGATTAGTTTGCTTTAAACCTTACCTATAGGCACAACTCAAGTTATTTGCTTAGAACAAACACTTGTACCCACAGAGATAACTATTAGTTTGATTTAACCTTGAACCTACGAGCACATTAGTAACTGGATTAGTTTAATTTGAACCAGAACCTATAGGCACATATATAACTAATTAATTTACTGTAAACCAGAACCTTTCGACACAGATGTAACTGGATTATTTTGCATTAAGCCATAACCTACTAGCACATAAGAAACTGGATTTGTTTGCTTTATACCAGAACCTTTGGGCTCAGAAATTACTAGTCAATTTGCTGTTAACCAAAACCTATGAGCACATAACTAACTGGATTATTTTGCTTTAAACCACAATCTACAGGCACAGAAGTAACGTTAGTTTGCTGTTAACCAGAACCTATGAGCACATAACTAACTGGATTATTTTGCTTTAAACCACAATCTACAGGCACAGAAGTAACGTTAGTTTGCTGTTAACCAGAACCTATGAGCACATAACTAACTGGATTATTTTGCTTTAAACCACAATCTACAGGCACAGAAGTAACGTTAGTTTGCTGTTAACCAGAACCTATGAGCACATAACTAACTGGATAATTTTGCTTTAAACCACAATCTACAGGCACAGAAGTAACGTTAGTTTGCTGTTAACCAGAACCTATGAGCATATAACTAACTGGATTATTTTGCTTTAAACCACAATCTACAGGCACAGAAGTAACGTTAGTTTGCTGTTAACCAGAACCTATGAGCACATAACTAACTGGATTATTTTGCTTTAAACCACAATCTACAGGCACAGAAGTAACGTTAGTTTGCTGTTAACCAGAACCTATGAGCACATAACTAACTGGATTATTTTGCTTTAAACCACAATCTACAGGCACAGAAGTAACGTTAGTTTGCTGTTAACCAGAACCTATGAGCACATAACTAACTGGATTATTTTGCTTTAAACCACAATCTACAGGCACAGAAGTAACGTTAGTTTGCTGTTAACCAGAACCTATGAGCACATAACTAACTGGATTATTTTGCTTTAAACCACAATCTACAGGCACAGAAGTAACGTTAGTTTGCTGTTAACCAGAACCTATGAGCACATAACTAACTGGATTATTTTGCTTTAAACCACAATCTACAGGCACAGAAGTAACGTTAGTTTGCTGTTAACCAGAACCTATGAGCACATAAATAACTGGATTGTTGTGCTTTAAATGAATAATAAAACTGCAACTTGCAGAATCAATATACATATTTCATTCATTCATTGTCGATCATTGTAACACTAAATACAGTTCTTTTGTCGTATAAAGATGGCGTGATCTGTATTGGCAGATCCATTAATACTGCCTGCACTTTTAAGAGCTTTAGTGATTAAGAAAACGTTAGCAAACGAAGCAAACTCGAATTGATTGATAACAGGTGTATTTTTCTTGCTACAAGGCTCCATCTAAAATGTATTTTCCCCCAAGTAAAAAAAAACTTCAACCAATCAGAAGAACGAATCGGTTCATTCGCAAGCATACGTCTCTGTGATAATTTTCCGGGTTTATCTCTAATACTGATGTACATTATCTAGCGAGCCTCTGCGCCTGGAGGAAGTGAAACATGATTTAACAGATGTTATTTATTCATGGATTTCAATGACCATTTTTTAAAAAGAAATTTAAAACAAATTTGATACACTATCATGAATCGTATTTTCTACCATGTTAATTAGGTATTTCGTTACATATCACTCAAAGGAATGGCTCTCAGTTGAATCGTTTCAATTGCTTTTACGTCCAACTCGTTGTTATAGCTCTGTCTTATAGATATTTGTACTCTGTTTGAAAATGTAACATTATTACACGCATCCTGTTAAAAATAGTAACACTGTTTCAACCATGTCACTGAAAAACGATTCCGAGACCCCGATCTAAATTGCTTACCATTTACCATCACTGCCATCTCGCCACAGTCCGCGTGTGTTCGAGTCTCGAGCTCCATCAATGTAGGTATGCGACAAATCGCTGCAGTAGCTTCTTATGTGTTGGTGATTCTTACCTGGGTTTTCTATTTTTCTTCCTCCACCAGTTATACCAGCTGCGATGTGCTGAAAAAGGGCGTTAAACCCAAAACAACAACAACAACAACAACATAAAATGAAACAACCATTCAATATGAGACTGCACTTATCAACTTTAAAAGTGTTAAAATATGCATATCAGGTTTCAGGATTTTTCCAGCAAAGATATCACACACACACAAATACACACGAACGCGCGTGCTAGCTCGAAATAAGTAGCATGTGCTCATGAATGAAATGTTAATAACGATATTATTTTTTGACATTTCTTTCTCCCAGCCGTTTATACCTTATTGTAAACTGTTCCGAAAGTATGCAATGCACAGAGGTCCATTACTTATGTAATCGTTTATCATATTCATGACGAACAAATTTGCGGAACATGCATGCCAGGTGGACAATAAATCAATCAGTCGATCCATTAGGTAAACATCGCAGATGCATTTTTAAAATCACGTACGAAAACGGATACAACAAATTATCTCAAACTAATGGCTATATGGTTTTGTTTCTAGATTTACAAAATGACACATAAATGAAGTTTTTTTTTTTTAATATTGGCCTCTTCTGTGAGCAAAGAACAGGTTAGACATACCGTCTATTCTGATTTCCGCTCGCATATTAGCTGGCAGATAAGGGTCTACAAATTTTTTTAATTCATATTAACCGTAACAGACTATATACACACCAAAATTTGCTGGCGCATTTGAGTCTCTGCAGTTTGTGGATGATTATTTTCATAAAATCCTTTTTATGATATTGACTATATTGATCATATTATAGTAATCATCCAGTGTAGTCAATATCATAAAAAAGATCTTATGATAATAATAATCCAGTGTAGTCAATATCATAAAAAGGACCTTATGATAATAATCCAGTGTAGTCAATATCATAAAAAGGATCTTATGATAATAATCCAGTGTAGTCAATATCATAAAAAGGATCTTATGATAATAATCATCCAGTGTAGTCAATATCATAAAAAGGATCTTATGATAATAATCATCCAGTGTAGTCAATATCATAAAAAGGATCTTATGATAATAATCATCCAGTGTAGTCAATATCATAAAAAGGATCTTATGATAATAATTCAGTGTAGTCAATATCATAAAAAGGATCTTATGATAATAATCATCCAGTGTAGTCAATATCATAAAAAGATCTTATAATAATCATCCAGTGTAGTCAATATCATAAAAAGGATCTTATGATAATAATCATCCAGTGTAGTCAATATCATAAAAAGGATCTTATGATAATAATCATCCAGTGTAGTCAATATCATAAAAAGGATCTTATGATAATAATCATCCAGTGTAGTCAATATCATAAAAAGGATCTTATGATAATAATCATCCAGTGTAGTCAATATCATAAAAAGTACCTTATGATAATAATCATCCAGTGTAGTCAATATCATAAAAAGGATCTTATGATAATAATGATCCAGTGTAGTCAATATCATAAAAAGGATCTTATGATAATTATCATCCAGTGTAGTCAATATCATAAAAAGGATCTTATAATAATCATCCAGTGTAGTCAATATCATAAAAAGGATCTTATGATAATAATCATCCAGTGTAGTCAATATCATAAAAAGGATCTTATGATAATAATCATCCAGTGTAGTCAATATCATAAAAAGGATCTTATGATAATAATCCAGTGTAGTCAATATCATAAAAAGGATCTTATGATAATAATCATCCAGTGTAGTCAATATCATAAAAAGGACCTTTTGATAATAATCATCCAGTATAGTCAATATCATAAAAAGGATCTTATGATAATTATCATCCAGTGTAGTCAATATCATAAAAAGGATCTTATGATAATAATCCAGTGTAGTCAATATCATAAAAAGGATCTTATGATAATCATCCAGTGTAGTCAATATCATAAAAAGGATCTTATGATAATAATCATCCAGTGTAGTCAATATCATAAAAAGGATCTTATGATAATAATTCAGTGTAGTCAATATCATAAAAAGGATCTTATGATAATAATCATCCAGTGTAGTCAATATCATAAAAAGGATCTTATGATAATAATCCAGTGTAGTCAATATCATAAAAAGGATCTTATGATAATAATCATCCAGTGTAGTCAATATCATAAAAAGGATCTTATGATAATAATCATCCAGTGTAGTCAATATCATAAAAAGGATCTTATGATAATAATCCAGTATAGTCAATATCATAAAAAGGATCTGATGATAATAATCCAGTATAGTCAATATCATAAAAAGGATCTTATGATAATAATCCAGTGTAGTCAATATCATAGAAAGGATCTTATGATAATAATCATCCAGTGTAGTCAATATCATAAAAAGGATCTTATGATAATAATCCAGTGTAGTCAATATCATAAAAAGGACCTTATGATAATAATCATCCAGTGTAGTCAATATCATAAAAGGATCTTATAATAATCATCCAGTGAAGACAATATCATAAAAAGGATCTTATGATAATAATCATCCAGTATAGTCAATATCCTAAAAAGGATCTTATGATAATAATCATCCAGTATAGTCAATATCATAAAAAGGGTCTTATGATAATAATCCAGTGTAGTCAATATCAAAAAAAGGATCTTATGATAATAATCATCCAGTGTAGTCAATATCATAAAAAGCGTCTTATGATAATAATCCAGTGTAGTCAATATCAAAAAAGGATCTTTTGATAATAATCATCCAGTGTAGTCAATATCATAAAAAGGATCTTATGATAATAATCCAGTGTAGTCAATATCTTAAAAAGGACCTTATGATAATAATCCAGTGTAGTCAATATCTTAAAAAGGATCTTATGATAATAATCCAGTGTAGTCAATATCATAGAAAGGATCTTATGATAATAATCATCCAGTGTAGCCAATATCATAAAAAGGATCTTATGATAATAATCATCCAGTATAGTCAATATCCTAAAAAGGATCTTATGATAATAATAATAAAGTGTAGTCAATATCATAAAAATGATCTTATGATAATAATCATCCAGTGTAGTCAATATCATAAAAAGGATCTTATGATAATAATCATCCAGTGTAGTCAATATCATAAAAAGGGTCTTATGATAATAATCCAGTGTAGTCAATATCAAAAAAGGATCTTATGATAATAATCATCCAGTGTAGTCAATATCATAAAAAGGATCTTATGATAATAATCCAGTGTAGTCAATATCATAAAAAGGATCTTATGATAATAATCCAGTGTAGTCAATATCATAAAAAGGATCTTATGATAATAATCCAGTGTAGTCAATATCATAAAAAGGATCTTATTATAATAATCATCCAGTGTAGTCAATATCATAAATAGGATCTTTTGATAATAATCATCCAGTGTAGTCAATATCATAAAAAGGATCTTATGATAATCATGCAGTGTAGTCAATATCATAAAAAGGATCTTATGATAATAATCATCCAGTGTAGTCAATATCATAAAAAGGATCTTATGATAATAATCATCCAGTGTAGTCAATATCATAAAAAAATCTTATGATAATAATCATCCAGTGTAGTCAATATCATAAAAATGATCTTATGATAATAATCATCCAGTGTAGTCAATATCATAAAAAGGATCTAATGATAATCATCATCAAGTGTATTCAATATCATAAAAAGGATCTTATAATAATCATCCAGTGTAGTCAATATCATAAAAAGGATCTTATGATAATAATCATCCAGTGTAGTCAATATCATAAAAAGGATCTTATGATAATAATCATCCAGTGTAGTCAATATCATAAAAAGGATCTTATGATAATAATCATCCAGTGTAGTCAATATCATAAAAAGAATCTTATGATAATAATCATCCAGTGTAGTCAATATCATGAAAAGGATCTTATGATAATAATCATCCAGTGTAGTCAATATCATAAAAAGGATCTTATGATAATAATCCAGTGTAGTCAATATCTTAAAAAGGATCTTATGATAATAATCCAGTGTAGTCAATATCATAAAAAGGATCATATGATAATAATCATCCAGTGTAGTCAATATCATAAAAAGGATCTTATGATAATAATCATCCAGTGTAGTCAATATCATAAAAAGGATCTTATGATAATAATCATCCAGTGTAGTCAATATCATAAAAAGGATCTTATGATAATAATCATCCAGTGTAGTCAATATCATAAAAAGGATCATATGATAATAATCATCCAGTGTAGTCAATATCATGAAAAGGATCTTATGATAATAATCATCCAGTGTAGTCAATATCATAAAAAGGATCTTATGATAATAATCCAGTGTAGTCAATATCATAAAAAGGATCTTATGATAATCATCCAGTGTAGTCAATATCATAAAACGGATCTTATGATAATAATCATCCAGTGTAGTCAATATCATAAAAAGGATCTTATGATAATAATTCAGTGTAGTCAATATCATAAAAAGGATCTTATGATAATAATCATCCAGTGTAGTCAATATCATAAAAAGGATCTTATGATAATAATCCAGTGTAGTCAATATCATAAAAAGGATCTTATGATAATAATCATCCAGTGTATTCAATATCATAAAAAGGATCTTATGATAATAATCATCCAGTGTAGTCAATATCATAAAAAGGATCTTATGATAATAATCCAGTATAGTCAATATCATAAAAAGGATCTGATGATAATAATCCAGTATAGTCAATATCATAAAAAGGATCTTATGATAATAATCCAGTGTAGTCAATATCATAAAAAGGATCTTATGATAATAATCATCCAGTGTAGTCAATATCATAAAAAGGATCTTATGATAATAATCCAGTGTAGTCAATATCATAAAAAGGACCTTATGATAATAATCATCCAGTGTAGTCAATATCATAAAAGGATCTTATAATAATCATCCAGTGAAGACAATATCATAAAAAGGATCTTATGATAATAATCATCCAGTATAGTCAATATCCTAAAAAGGATCTTATGATAATAATCATCCAGTATAGTCAATATCATAAAAAGGGTCTTATGATAATAATCCAGTGTAGTCAATATCAAAAAAAGGATCTTATGATAATAATCATCCAGTGTAGTCAATATCATAAAAAGCGTCTTATGATAATAATCCAGTGTAGTCAATATCAAAAAAGGATCTTTTGATAATAATCATCCAGTGTAGTCAATATCATAAAAAGGATCTTATGATAATAATCCAGTGTAGTCAATATCTTAAAAAGGACCTTATGATAATAATCCAGTGTAGTCAATATCTTAAAAAGGATCTTATGATAATAATCCAGTGTAGTCAATATCATAGAAAGGATCTTATGATAATAATCATCCAGTGTAGCCAATATCATAAAAAGGATCTTATGATAATAATCATCCAGTATAGTCAATATCCTAAAAAGGATCTTATGATAATAATAATAAAGTGTAGTCAATATCATAAAAATGATCTTATGATAATAATCATCCAGTGTAGTCAATATCATAAAAAGGATCTAATGATAATCATCATCAAGTGTATTCAATATCATAAAAAGGATCTTATAATAATCATCCAGTGTAGTCAATATCATAAAAAGGATCTTATGATAATAATCATCCAGTGTAGTCAATATCATAAAAAAGATCTTATGATAATAATCATCCAGTGTAGTCAATATCATAAAAAGGATCTTATGATAATAATCATCCAGTGTAGTCAATATCATAAAAAGAATCTTATGATAATAATCATCCAGTGTAGTCAATATCATGAAAAGGATCTTATGATAATAATCATCCAGTGTAGTCAATATCATAAAAAGGATCTTATGATAATAATCCAGTGTAGTCAATATCTTAAAAAGGATCTTATGATAATTATCCAGTGTAGTCAATATCATAAAAAGGATCATATGATAATAATCATCCAGTGTAGTCAATATCATAAAAAGGATCTTATGATAATAATCATCCAGTGTAGTCAATATCATAAAAAGGATCTTATGATAATAATCATCCAGTGTAGTCAATATCATAAAAAGGATCTTATGATAATAATCATCCAGTGTAGTCAATATCATAAAAAGGATCATATGATAATAATCATTCGGTGTAGTCAATATCATGAAAAGGATCTTATGATAATAATCATCCAGTGTAGTCAATATCATAAAAAGGATCTTATGATAATAATCCAGTGTAGTCAATATCTTAAAAAGGATCTTATGATAATAATCATCCAGTGTAGTCAATATCATAAAAAGGACCTTATGATAATAATAATCCAGTGTAGTCAATATCATAAAATGGATCTTATGATAATAATCATCCAGTGTAGTCAATATCATAAAAAGGATCTTATGATAATAATCATCCAGTGTAGTCAATATCATAAAAAGGATCTTATGATAATAATCATCCAGTGTAGTCAATATCATAAAAAGGATCTTATGATAATAATCATCCAGTTTAGTCAATATCATAAAAAGGATCTTATGATAATAATCATCCAGTGTAGTCAATATCATAAAAAGGATCTTATGATAATAATCATCCAGTGTAGTCAATATCATAAAAAGGATCTTATGATAATCATCCAGTGTAGTCAATATCATAAAAAGGATCTTATGATAATAATCATCCAGTGTAGTCAATATCATAAAAAGGATCTTATGATAATAATCATCCAGTGTAGTCAATATCATAAAAAGGATCTTATGATAATCATCCAGTGTAGTCAATATCATAAAAAGGATCTTATGATAATAATCATCCAGTGTAGTCAATATCATAAAAAGGATCTTATGATAATAATCATCCAGTGTAGTCAATATCATAAAAAGGATCTTATGATAATAATCATCCAGTGTAGTCAATATCATAAAAAGGACCTGATGATAATCATCCAGTGTAGTCAATATCATAAAAAGGATCTTATGATAATAATCCAGTGTAGTCAATATCATAAAAAGGATCTTATGATAATAATCATCCAGTGTAGTCAATATCATAAAAAGGACCTTATGATAATAATCCAGTTAGTCAATATCATAAAAAGGATCTTGTGATAATAATCATCCAGTATAGTCAATATCATAAAAAGGATCTTATGAAAATAATCCAGTGTAGTCAATATCATAAAAAGGATCTTATGATAATCATCCTTTATAGTCAATATCATAAAAAGGATCTTATGATAATAATCATCCAGTGCAGTCAATATCATAAAAAGGATCTTATGATAATAATCATCCAGTGTAGTCAATATTATAAAAAGGATCTTATGATAATAAATAATCATCCAGTGTAGTCAATATCATAAAAAGGATCTTATGATAATCATCCAGTATAGTCAATATCATAAAAAGGATCTTATGATAATAATCATCCAGTGCAGTCAATATCATAAAAAGGATCTTATGAAAATAATCCAGTGTAGTCAATATCATAAAAAGGATCTTATGATAATCATCCAGTATAGTCAATATCATAAAAAGGATCTTATGATAATAATCATCCAGTGCAGTCAATATCATAAAAAGGATCTTATGATAATAATCATCCAGTGTAGTCAATATCATAAAAAGGACCTTATGATAATAATCCAGTGTAGTCATTATCATAAAAAGGATCTTATGATAATAATAATCCAGTGTAGTCAATATCATAAAAAGGATCTTATGATAATAATCATCCAGTGTAGTCAATATCATAAAAAGGATCTTATGATAATAATCATCCAGTGTAGTCAATATCATAAAAAGGATCTTATGATAATAATCATCCAGTGTAGTCAATATCATAAAAAGGATCTTATGATAATAATCATCCAGTGTAGTCAATATCATAAAAAGGATCTTATGATAATAATCCAGTGTAGTCAATATCATAAAAAGGATCTTATGATAATAATCATCCAGTATAGTCAATATCCTATAAAGGATCTTATGATAATAATCATCCAGTGTAGTCAATATCATAAAAACGATCTTATGATAATAATCATCCAGTGTAGTCAATATCATAAAAAGGATCTTATGATAATAATCATCCAGTGTAGTCAATATCATGAAAAGGATCTTATGATAATAATCCAGTGTAGTCAATATCATAAAAAGGATCTTATTATAATAATCATCCAGTGTAGTCAATATCATAAAAAGGATCTTATGATAATAATCATCCAGTGTAGTCAATATCATAAAAAGGATCTTATGATAATAATCATCCAGTGTATTCAATATCATAAAAATTATCTTATTATAATAATCATCCAGTGTATTCAATATCATAAAAAGGATCTTATTATAATAATCATCCAGTGTAGTCAATATCAAAAAAAGGATCTTATGATAATAATCCAGTGTAGTCAATATCATAAAAAGGATCTTATGATAATAATCATCCAGTGTAGTCAATATCATAAAAAGGATCTTATGATAATAATCATCCAGTGTAGTCAATATCATAAAAAGGATCTTATGATAATAATCATCCAGTGTAGTCAATATCATAAAAAGGGTCTTATGATAATAATCCAGTGTAGTCAATATCATAAAAAGGATCTTATGATAATAATCCAGTATAGTCAATATCATAAAAAGGATATTATGATAATAATCATCCAGTATAGTCAATATCATAAAAAGGATCTTATGATAATAATCATCCAGTGTATTCAATATCATAAAAAGGATCTTATGATAATAATCATCCAGTGTAGTCAATGTCAGAAGACAACTCTTGTGATAATCATCCTATGTAGCAAATAACCTACACAATTTTTGTGATAATGATATTCCAGTGTAGTCAATATCCTAATGCAATTCAAATGATATAAATAATTCAGTGTAGTTGATATCCGAAAACAAGTCATATGATACAAATCGTTCAGTGTAGTCAATAAAATACAAAATTCTTATAATAATCATAATCTAGTGTAGTCAATTAAACGATTATGATAATCATCATCAGTATATTAAATATCCCTAAAAGATTCTTATGGTAATAAGCATCCAGTGTAGTCTAAAACAATTCCTATGGTAAAAATTTTCCAGTAGTTGATATTTTAAAACAAGTGAAGTCATATGATACAAATCGTTCAGTGTAGTCAATATTAGATTCTTTTGATAATAAGCATCCTGTGTAGTCAATATCCAAAAACAATTCATATGATAATAAGCATCCTGTGTAGTCAATATCCAAAAACAATTCATATGATAATAAGCATCCTGTGTAGTCAATATCCAAAAACAATTCATATGATAATAATCATCAAGTGTAGTCAATATCCAGAAATAATTCCCACGATAAAAATCATCAAGTGTTGTCAGTATCCAGAAATAATTCCCACGATAAAAATCATCAAGTGTAGTCAGTATCCAGAAATAATTCCCACGATAAAAATCATCAAGTGTTGTCAGTAAATTACAAAATTATGATAATAATCATCCAGTGTAGTCAATATCCTAATGACTTTACATGTGTGATTTTCCCCTATCATTTTTTCAGACTTAAAACTGACTTTAACAAGTGAATAGAGAACAAGTTCTGAGCACTAATTTAGCTTGCGTTTGGCGTGTGCAATCTTTATGATTATATTATTGATTAATAAAGATAAAATGTCATGGTTTAAACAAAACGGTAGTCTGTAAAAGATCATGTTGTACACTGTTATAATTTGAAGTAGACCATGTTATACAATCCAGT
Organism: Potamilus streckersoni; assembly: GCA_016746295.1. Classification (NCBI taxonomy): domain Eukaryota; kingdom Metazoa; phylum Mollusca; class Bivalvia; order Unionida; family Unionidae; genus Potamilus; species Potamilus streckersoni. The sequence goes on along the minus strand of JAEAOA010000519.1, from coordinate 324,330 downwards.
AATTCGAAAAAGAATATATTGGTAGCTGGAGTGTTATAGAACTATATTTATGTATGAATGAATCTCTCTTCGTTACGTATTTGTCAATACCTTGCAGACATTTTGAATATTTTCAACAAAATGTCTTTTGTAAGTAAAAAAGGTGCACATATATCCTTTTTTCTTTACACTAAAGGTCGGAGACTTAAGAATAGGTTTAATAGAAGAAATAATCCCTTGTGGTCCAATTTCATGAAAAAGGCACATATTCATACAAAAATCGACAAATTTTCTTTTTCACTTATTTGAACACGGCAGATTTCCAACGAATTTTGTTCATACAATTGTCTTTTACATGCTGATACTAAAATCGCAATTAAATCAAAAAGAGAGTCAGGTTAATGACAATTGCATATAAATTGTACACAAACACACACACACAAACACACACACACACATATATATATATATATATATATATATATATATATATATATATATATATATATATATATATATATATATATATATATATATATATATATATATATATATATATATATATATATATATATATATATATATATATATATATATATGTACTGCTGAACGTGTAAACTTTATGTTTCGGTGAGTAAGGCTTACATTTTCTTTAGCGCTTTAGTGTTAAGTTTTACCTCATTCGTTAACTATCTTTTTAAGACAAGGTTTATAATTCAATGATTATTAAAATCTATTTCCCATCTTCCTATAGGAATGGCTTTTAAAGTCTCCTATAATTAAATTTCGAGTTTTCTTCATCCATGAAAGATTTAAATCGTCTTAATTTCCCTTTTTCGTCTCTATGGACACATTGCTTTTAGCCATTTATTTTGTTTAAAAAAAGACAAACCTTAAATGAGAATTCCAGATCCCTTGTCATAGCTGAGTGCTCATATTCCAGTCAAGGAAATACAAAGCCAACCAAGGTCTTAACAGAATCGTGTTATAAACACGGTCTGCATGAGATGGAAACTAATTTTCTAAATGATATTAAACACAACTATTACTGGCCTACCCTTGGATATACGAAAGTTTGTTTTATGTCGCTTGCTTGAGAGTGTCGAAAAGACACTACTGTACTCAAAGTGTTTAATAACGATAAAAGAAGTACTAGTTATTGGAACAGTGCAAATGTGAGCAAAAAGTGAATCTTTTAGCTAGACAAGATGCAATCGAGATTAAAAATAGCATAATGATATAAAAGGTTAAAAGTCATAGATGCAGTATTTATTTAAATAAAACCTACTTCTCAATAATAAATGGATAAATTATTTAAAATATATCGCCTGAATTACAATAGGGTCTTGTCGTGATATTGTGATATTGTCATCATATCGTTTGAATTCTGACAACTCCATTCAAAATTTGAATACCTGGTTGTATTCAAAAACAAGGGGAGGGAGCCGAGTGTCCGAATGGTCTAAAGCGCTGTCCGTTACGGATCACTGCCATCTCACCTCTGTCTGCGTGAGATCGAGTCTAGGATTCGGCGAATTTGAATAGGTGAGAAAGCTTGCCAGTAGCTTCTCGTGGTGGTTCTTTCCAGTGATTTCCCGGTTTCTTCCTCCACCATTATTACTAGCCGCCATGAATAGCCAATCGTGTGCTGAAAAATGGCGTTAAGCCCAACAACAACAACAACAACAACAACAACAACAACAACAATAAAAGCAAGGTACAGCGTAGCATGTGGAGGGGCTATTTAATTCTACTGAGATTCATTGAACATATAAATGTCAGGAACAATGAAATTATCATGATATTTTCGAATTCATTGATACCGTATTAAAAATTTAGCATTTTTAAAATTTCTCTACTAGCTCGCGACAGTATTATCCACCCTTGTTGATGACTGGAACTTTTTTTAAACACTAGATAAGTCTGCAGACTTTTGTTAAACAAGAATGTAACTATTTAGAATATGACTTGTTTGTTTCTACATAATATGAACATCTACTTCAATACTGAAAAATAAAAAAAAATGATTTTGGTCGAGCTTTTGTCACATACGTTTTTACACACAAACACAAACACACACACACACAGTCACACACAGACGTTACATTCTTATGATGATTGCAAGTTTTTTGCAATGATATAACTAATCAATTCAGAATGTAAATTACTTATTTCAGATCTTTTCTAATTAGTCTTTTTAATTATCCAACACACACACACACACACACACACACACACATACGCCTCAGAGACATAAACATGTTTTGAATGTGCTTGACGAAAAGTTTGTAACAGCTAATAAGCAAAAAGAAAGAGGAAACATGATGTCTATTGACCGTACCTAAGGTCAGTGTGATCATTCTGAGAAGCTCTGACATAGTAATATGTGTTGACTTTATCTTTAAATTTACATTCTGTCCTTTAATATGTTTTTATCTTTAGCTGTTATATTTTATCTTATTGTATTTCACTTTTCCACCTTCTGAAGTGGTCGTCTTCCTGAAAATTTTGTGCAATTTTGTTTTATTTTTACTCTAGTCAAACTTCACATTGGGTTGGCACCATATATATATACTTTTGCTCTGAGGTGCCGTTTAAAAGAATTGATTTGAAATGAGGATATGGATTGGCTCATATTTTTGTCAGCTTGCGCATGAGACTGTTTACATGTTGAATTAATTTTTAGAAAGTGTCTATTAAATCAAAAATGAAAATACTGTAGATCAGTCCTGATATCGTTGAAAAGATGTCTTATGCAACAGCTTTGTCCCATTATTGTCAGTCTCATGCAACACGTTTGTCCCATTATTCTGTCTCATGCAACAGCTTTGTCCCATTATTGTCTGTGAAATGCAACAGGTTTGTCCCATTATTCTGTCTCATGCAACAGCTTTGTCCCATTATTCTGTCTCATGCAACAGCTTTGTCCAATTATTGTCTGTGAAATGCAACAGCTTTGTCCCATTATTCTGTCTCATGCAACAACTTTGTCCCATTATTGTCTGTCTCATGTAACAGGTTTGTCCCATTATTCTGTCTCATGCAACAGCTTTGTCCCATTATTGTCTGTGAAACGCAACAGCTTTGTCCCATTATTCTGTCTCATGCAACAACTTTGTCCCAGTATTGTCTGTCTCATGCAACAGATTTGTCCCATTATTGTCTGTCTCATGCAACAGCTTTGTGTCATTATTGTCTATCTAATGCAACAGCTTTGTCCCATTATTATCTATCTCATGCAACAGCTTTGTCCCATTATTATCTGTGTCATGCAACAACTTTGTCCCATTATTGTCTGTCTCATACAATAACCTTTTTGCCCTTATTACTATGCAAAAATTCTATGAATCAACTTAATTGCTTCTTTAATAATAACTCCGTTAAATTTTGAAATTCTATGAATCAACTTAATTATATTAACTTCGTTACATTTTGAAATTCTATGAATCAACTTAATTACTTCTTTAATATTAACTCCATTACATGTTGTACCGGTATCTGATTTACTCTAGTATTGTCAACCAAATTGGTTTTCAGAGATGAATGGTCTCCTGAAATATGATTTTAAACTAGGTCATGAACTTCCGTAGCTCAATGTCCGCAATAATATAAATATTCGTGTCCCCCTTGCTTTATGAAATTCATTTCTGTATTTTGTTTGATATTTGTAGTCATGCTATCTTTCCATTAAGTTTGTGATATTGATGGCATTGGAGGAAGGAAACGATTATTCTTCTTTCACAAAAATGTCAGACTTTATATAAAGTGCGTCAGTACATGTACTTTATCGAAACTATACTTAACATTTTAAAACGAGCTTTGCATGTTTTCCTTTTAACAATACATTTGTGCGCTAATATGAAATATTGAACACTTATGTATTCATATCATCTCACGCTCAAATGGCTCCTTAGGCTAACAAACCAATGCATAATTTTAATATATATCGTACGGGTGAGATAATTTCTAAAACAATACAATGACTTTTTGGCGAAGTCGTTCCAATGATTTTATAACTATAATCGACTGGTCAAGAATATAAGTGCAACAAAAAAAAATGTTTGATAAACATTGTCTCAAATAAAAATGCAGTCCTCATAAAAAATATGATTAGTGGAATAAACTTACTAGATCATATGCATACTATTGGAAATATTTTTAGACATATACAACTTGTGACTCCAGAAAAAGATTTAACGGCTAAGAAACATTGTGTCGAAATTTTTAAGTTTACAGGATACAAGTTGAATGCCATTCGTCTTTTAAAGTAAGTTTGTAAAAGTCAATCGTCTAATCAGCTACACTGTAGCTTCCTTGCAAACAAATAAATGACAACTTTGAAACGATGCTTGCGGAAAGCTAATGGTACAGAAGTCAATATATTCATTTCCTTTTTAGAACCGATAAAAGTAAATCGTTGAAACGGATCAAGTAAATGTGCAAATTCATTTTATTCACTATTAAACATTTTTGTAGTAAAATTAACATTAGGACCTAATACTTTATTTTGAATCAACATTTATCATTGGCAGCAATTTAACTAATTTAATTAGTTATCGTTTAGGAAACGTTTCGAGCGGATTGAAAGGTATATTAACAATTTGATTACATTGGTACATATATTCATTCTCATATCAGGAACATTTATCTTTTCTCCCTCACAATAAACAATCAGCAAAAAAGCGTTTCATTTAAAACACACGCACACACTTACACACACACACACACACACACACACACACACACACACACAGGTTGATCTTGATGCATCAAGCGAGACTCTTTAATGGGTGAGATACGGCATGTATTTTGACGCCATTTTTCAATGTACGTACTTACGTAAGTACGTATGTATGTATGTATGTATGTATGTATGTATGTATGTATGTATGTATGTATGTATGTATGTATGTATGTATGTATGGGTGGATGGGTGGATGGGTGGATGGATGTTCTTATGCATGTATGTAAGTACGTACTTGTGGATGTATGTATGTATGAATGTATGTATGCATGTTTCGGACGAATATTAGTTTGCTGTTCATTATGTATATTTTTTTAAATGTTGTTCTTGATATTTGTACACATTTTGTCCGCTTGCCTTGCAGGGATTAATAATCGTCTGTTAACAAATACAACAATGTAGTATTGTAAATATTACGACATAAAGGTTGTATTTATGTATAGAAACAAGACCATACTGAATTCATTCTCTTGAATAGCAATAATGCATAGAGATGATGACCATCTGTGGCCACAATAATGCATAGATTCTATGACCATCTGTGGCCACAATAATGCATAGAGATGATGACCATCTATGGTCACAATAATGCATAGATTCTATGACCATCTGTGGCCACAATAATGCATAGAGATGATGACCATCTATGGTCACAATAATGCATAGAGTCTATGACCATCTGTGGCCACAATAATGCATAGAGATGATGACCATCTGTGGCCACAATAATGCATAGAGATGATGACCATCTATGGTCACAATAATGCATAGATTCTATGACCATCTGTGGCCACAATAATGCATAGAGATGATGACCATCTATGGTCACAATAATGCATAGATTCTATGACCATCTGTGGCCACAATAATGCATAGAGATGATGACCATCTATGGTCACAATAATGCATAGATTCTATGACCATCTGTGGCCACAATAATGCATAGAGATGATGACCATCTATGGTCACAATAATGCATAGAGTCTATGACCATCTGTGGCCACAATAATGCATAGAGATGATGACCATCTGTGGTCACAATAATGCATAGAGATGATGATAATCTATGGTCACAACAATGCATACAGACTATGACCATCTGTGATCGAAATAATGTGTAGAGATGATGACCATCTGTGATCGAAATAATGCATAGAGATGATGACCATCTATGGTCACAATAATGCATAGAGTCTATGACCGTTTGTGGCCACAATAATGCAGAGTTGATGACCATCTATGGTCACAATAATGCATAGAGATGATGACCATCTATGGTCACAATAATGCATAGAGATGATCACCATCTATGGTCACAATAATGCATAGAGTCTATGACCGTCTGTGGCCACAATAATGCAGAGTTGATGACCATCTATGGTCACAATAATGCATAGAGATGATGACCATCTATGGTCACAATAATGCATAGAGATGATCACCATCTATGGTCACAATAATGCATAGAGTCTATGACCGTCTGTGATCGAAATAATGCATAGAGATGATGACCATCTATGGTCACAATAATGCATAGAGTCTATGACCGTCTGTGGCCACAATAATGCAGAGTTGATGACCATCTATGGTCACAATAATGCATAGAGATGATGACCATCTATGGTCACAATAATGCATAGAGTCTATGACCATCTGTGGCCACAATAATGCAGAGTTGATGACCATCTATGGTCACAATAATGCATAGAGATGATGACCATCTATGGTCACAATAATGCATAGAGATGATGACCATCTATGGTCACAATAATGCATAGAGTCTATGACCGTCTGTGGCCACAACAATGCATAGAGATGATGACCATCTATGGTCACAATAATGCATATAGAGAGACTATGACTATCTATTTGTCAATAATACATACACACTATGACCATCTGTGATCGAAATAATGTGTAGAGACTATGACCTTCTGTGTTTGTATTAATATGTAGAGACCATGGCCCTCTGTGTCTGTATTAATGTGTAGAGAATAATTCCCTCTGTGACTGTACTAATGTGTAGGGATTATGACTCTGTCTGTATTAATGTGTAGAGACTATTAACCTCTGTGACTGTACTAATATCTAGGGACTATGACTCTCTGTCTGTATTAATGATAGAGAATATTAACCTCTGTGACTGCACTAATGTGTAGGGACTATGAATCTCTGTGACCGTACTAATGTGTAGGGATTATGACTCTGTCTGTATTAATGTGTAGAGAATATTAACCTCTGTGACTGTACTAATGTGTAGGAACTATGAATCTCTGTGTCTGTATTAATGTGTAGGGACTATGACCCTCTAAGAGATTACTAATGTGTAGAGACTATGACCCTTTGTGAATGTACTAATGTGTGGAGACTATGACCTTCTGTGACCGTACTAATGTGTGGAGACTGTGGCCTTGTGTCTGTATTAATGTGTAGAGAATATGACCCTCTGTAACCGTACTAATGTGCGGAGAATATGGCCCTGTCTCTGTATTAATGTGTAGCGACTATGGCCCTCTCTGACCGTACTAATGTGTTGAGAATATGGCCCTGTGTCTGTATTAATGTATAGAGCCTATTACTCTCTGTGAATGCACTAATGTGTAGGGAGTAGGAACCTCTGCGACTGTAAAAATGTGTAGAGACTTGAATCCTCTTTGACCGCAATAATGTGTAGGGACTAGGACCCTCTATGTCGTATTCATGTGCAGAGACTATAGGCCTCTTGAACAGGAATTATTTAAATCAAAGTAGAAATATTGTTGCTTGTTTCTGATCCGTAATGATAAAACCTGGTATCTGTATAACAGAAGAGATAGAAAAAAAGCATTACCTTGTGAAAAATGCTTACCTTTGTACACCAACAACCTTTAACATAATCTTGAAAATGCTTACCTTAGCACACCAACAACTATTCACGTAATCTTGATACATGATTACCTTTGTACACCAACAACTATTAATCTTCAAATATGTTTAACTTTGTACATCAGCAACTATTAACGTAATCTTGAAAAATTCTTACCTTTATACACCAACAACCATTAACGTAATCTCGAAATATGCTTACCTTTGTACACCAACAACTATTAACATAATCTTGATATCTACTTACCTTTGTACACCAACAACCATTAACGTAATCTTGAAATATGCTTACCTTTGTACACCAACAACTATTAACATAATCTTGAAATCTGCTTACCTTTGTACACCAACAACCATTAACGTAATCTTGAAATATGCTTACCTTTGTACACCAACAACTATTAACATAATCTTGAAATATGCTTACCTTTATACACCAACAACTATTATCGTAATCTTGACATATGCTTATCTTTGTGCACCAACAATCATTAACGTAATCTTGAAATATGCTTACCTTTGTGCACCAACAACCATTAACGCAATCTTGAATATGCAAACCTTTTAACACCAACAAACGTAAGATTGAAATATGCTTACCTTTGTACACCAACAACTATTAAAGTAATCTTGAAAATGCTCACCTTTGTACACCAGTTTCCATTAACATACTCTCGAAATATTCATACCTTTGTACACCAACAACTATTAACGTAATCTTGAAAAAGGCTTACCTTTGTGCACCAACAACCATTAACGTAATCTTGAAAAATGCTTACCTTTGTACACCAACAACTATTAACGTAATCTTGAAATATACTTACCTTTGTACACCAACAAAGAAATGAATCCCTGTTGTAACAGTTCACATAAAAAAATGACAGGAGAAAATCTGTTAAGAAAATTCCCGTACAGATATTATAAAGATATTACTGATGCATACATAGAACATCGAGAAAGATAATTAATCCATTAATAGATTCCATAAAAATGTAGTTGAGGTTTATCTATTTAACTTGGCGTTAAATTATGCCTTATATAATGTCAGGAATTGTTCTTGTTTAAACATAGCCTTTATGTAATGTTCATTTCACTATTAAAATGCATTTAGCACCAACCTCACTTGACAGTTTAAAACGTGTTAAAGTCCTATATGACATTTATGTATATGAATATTTTTAAAACGAATTAATTGTCGTCTTCTTCTATTTTACTTACCTATGTGACAATTAACTTTAGTCGTTACAAATTTTATCATGCATGAGAATCTAAAAATTGTCGAACAAGTTTCATTTCATCATTATGGTCAATGCAAGGTCATCCAAGGTCCTGACACGATTCTGTGTTTCTGTCAAATCTTACGACCAACTCTATTTATATTAATGCATTATTTTGTATGCCCAAAAAGAACTAAAAAATAGGATTTAGTTTCCTATATTTCATTTAATTTTTTTAGAAATCTGAAACATTATTTCCTTTTCCAGCTTTTCGTTGACCTTAACACGGTTTATTTGAAATTATAAAACTCATTTTTTTTAAATGACAATCAACTCTAGTTGATCCAAGTAACATTTCTTTCAAATAAATGAGGTTCTTGATTGGAGTAAATAAATATTTTTGTGATTGTTTGACTAACAATAGCTGTACGTATTGGATTGATTTTCTGTGGAAATTGGATCCCGGGTTAATCTTATGATGATCTCTACGTATTATTGAGCCACAGAAAGTTAAGCATGTAAAATAATTCAGTTGTAGTTATGAAAAAACTTAGAATGATTTAAAATTAAAAACTCAGCATGATGTAGTATGTTTAAGTACCTATGAGCGCGCGCGTTTATATATATATATATATATATATATATATATATATATATATATATATATATATATATATATATATATATATATATATGTGTGTGTGTGTGTGTGTGTGTGTGTGTGTGTGTGTGTGAGTGTGTATGTGTATGCGGTCTTTAGTAAACTGAGTTTCCAAGGGGGAAAAACATATGCCAGAAAAAATAATATTTCACTAATGTCCGTTTGATTAATATCTTTAAGAAAATTTCAGACTTTACAATATTACATAAATAATTAGAAATTATATTGAATCCACTTGGATTTTCAATCTTGAGTGCTTAGTGGAAAACTTTTCCGGATGAACTACAAAATAAGTATTTGAAGGATATATATATATATATATATATATATATATATATATATATATATATATATATATATATATATATATATATATATATATATATATATATATATATATATATATATATATATATATATATGAGTATATATTTCGAAGAAAACATACTTGGTAAACTATGTTAGGTCTACGTTGGGCGGAATTATCTCTTTACAGTATATAAATAATTTGCAAAATCTTGTGGTTTCTGACGGACTTTTGTTTAATTGAAAGTTCCCTATCATATCTTTTATGTATGACTTAGTTAACATTGTTGGCAATTTTTCATGTGAATTTTGATGATTATGGTATAAATGACAATACGTTTCCAGCATAGTATTGTACATTCAGCCTTCTTTTGTTTTGCTCTTATTTAAATAAAAATACTGTTTCCTTATAAAATGATCTTTAATTTTCTTGCTGTTGTTATGGTGCTAAAACTACTATATTTACCCCTTATGTATCTACAATGGAATAATTTTCCAAAGTGATATATCTTTACATCGTTTGGCCGCTTCCTGATGACAGTCTACGTGTATATGGTTGACAGAGTTGGAACACGTATATGGAGCGTTAGTGTTTTATCAGTGACTACATTTAAAATCAGAAATAGTCTTAAAATATTATCATTTAACCTTTCATCCATAAATTAATAGTTGTATCAAGTTTGTCTCCCTTTTGTATATTTCAGTTTACGTGAGGAATGTATATCGTGCTGGAGACAATATTGTTCTTGTCCATGTGCCAGAATACCAAAACTTGATTGGTGCTCGTGAGTATTGTTAATTAGCACATATTCTATCCAGACTGATTTAGTATATGTATGTATATTGGAAAAATATTGATTTATGGTATAGGTAGTATTGTACTAACTTAAACGTCACATGTTCTTTATTTGTCTATATTTATGAGATCAAGTTTGTTATTGACACATTTAGCTCAGCCTGTAATATCTTAATTTTGATGACCAAAGTACCGCATTCATCTTATTAAAAGAACCAGCATTCAGTTGGCATGGAAAGGAATGTCAATTTTCTTAAGGTTAAACGTAGCACAGTGCCAAATCAGTAAATAGGTGTTAATAACTTCCATACTGCGTTATAAAGTGAACTGTATTATCAAACAAGTTGTTGTTTTCCGCATCTAGTTTATACAAGCTGGTTGTATTTATAGCTTTAGCACATGTGAAGACAGCCATGTAGAGGTTTACAAACACAACGTTTTTGTGTTTATTTGTCTATCGTATATATGTTTTGTATTTGCCTTTGAAAAAGACTCATTAAGAGTCGAAAACGCTTAGTCTTTAGTTACTAGTTTCGTACTGTTCGTCGTCAGTTTATTGCATATATATATATATATATATATATATATATATATATATATATATATATATATATATATATATATATATATATATATATATATATATATATGAATATTCTATTCTTTACTTTAAATATGGTTCCACCACAGCCAAGAACTCAGAACTCTGACAAGGATATTTTGTTTTCAATGTATTTACATTGTGATATTATATCCTTGTGCATAGAATGAAGCTGAAATTTGCCTTTTATTTTCCCATCTTGCAATATTGTTAGGCTGTTTTGAATTGAGTGCCATGTTAATTACGTCTTTCTGTTTATTATTCGTTGATGCATTTCCACTGAAACGGTATATTTATTTTTTTCTCTTGTTCCATGCAAACATAGTTGGACCTGGTAAGTATATTCCAAAATCGTTTGAAAACTGTATATTTAAACATCGAATATCCCTAACATGTACAAACAAACTGTAAAAATAAACATTTATTTATCAAATGGGCATGTTGTCTTCTTTTGGAAGCCCATTACTGTAACGATGGACACATCCATGGTATTTATATGTTTTTAAAATGTTAAGCAAAATATTCGGCACTACAATGCTGAAAAATGTGTTGTTTGTTTGGAAAATCTTAGTAGCTTTCAGGCCATATAAAACTTAAGACATGCAAACAAAATCCGTGTATAAGTATAAACACTAGAATTTTATTTTTCTTAGATCAGGATGGATTTTCTACCCAATATTGGATGTCCATATTTATTATTACTACAGTACTAGTGATTGCTTCCGATTCATATGTTGCTTTCCTTTATGCTTAGGGTCATCGAATAACTTCCTTCTAAATAAATATTTAGAATCAATAGCTAGAGAAATAAGTGCTTTGAAAAATGCGATCTTGTGGATGAAATAGCTACTGAATGAAGCAAGCCAAATCATATGATAAATAAGAGCGCGTTCCGCATGTTGAGTATTTAAAAGGGCGAATTCTGTGATTTCCGCATATTTGGACTCAGACAAAATCTTGGGTATTAACGGTTTGAAATGGAGAAAATGATTGGTTAAATAGAACGAGCAATCGGATTTGATAATTACCTTTTAGTTGAATTCAGAGAGAGAGAGAGAGAGAGAGAGAGAGAGAGAGAGAGAGAGAGAGAGAGAGAGAGAGAGAGAGAGATCCTTGCTACATATGCCAAGGCAAAACTAAAAAAAATCCAAACCATAGAAAGAACGAAAATTCAAGAAACACAAACTTTCATTTTATCGAAATGAAAACATACTAGCTATTTAATATGAGCATTTAAATTTAATAAGTCCACAACATTAATTGCCTATAATTTAGAATATCTCCTTCATCAAACAATTATTCAGATATAGAGGACGGCTTTGTGTCTGAATTTACATTTTTATTTTTGATAAACAGTGAACTTTTATATTTTTCAATGTTTAGAAATAAGTTTACTCAGTGATATTCAGTCTGTTAGCTTCAACCTTAAATTCACTCAATTGGCCTTATGGAGTTAATAATTTATTAAATGTGTTTCAACTTTTATCCTTTATGTTTGACTGTATATACTACTTACTTCCAATAATATGAGCTATTTCAGTCAACCGTCTGTTATGTTGTCTTTTTTCAAAATGAAAGAATGAATTTGTTATAGCGCATATATACATTGATTTGGGCAGTCCGAGACGTTGGCGATATTAAATGACTTCTTTTCTCCGACTTTGTCTAAACACGAATAAGGATGCCGTTTTATTGCACTCCCCTTTTTTGATACACATTTTCCCCTATGGCGTGAGCATAATTCAAAATGAACTTGTATTTATAAATGGATGATTCCTTGTACTTACATCAACGAGCAGACGTCATTGAAAAACCCATAAAATGATTATGTAGGGGTGTGGGCTATGGAAATACGAATGAATATTTGTATCGAACACCTGGTCAACTGTGTCAAAAATGAAATGTGTGTTTTAATAAGTACAGTGATTAATGATTTGTTTTTGGAAACCATTTCTTTGCATTTTTGGCAAGTTTTACTGATTCTTCAGATTCCTCCATTATCTTACCTCAAACAACCGTCAAGTAATTTAGTAGAATAATCTGATACCAACTATCCTTTGTCTTACAGTATACTGTTCTAAATGTAATTTCAACCTAACAATTTGCATATTGTTAAATGTTGTATCTTTATTGCAAGTGTCCTAAGTCTTCATATTCATATAATCTTTATCTTTCATCTTAAAATTTTAATGGAAAAACATGATTACAATGCATTTGAAATTTCCGATTAAATATGAAATTGCTGATGAAATTTCTCTTATAAATAACAACCATTTTTGATCCGATCCTAAACTCGTGTTCTAAATAATTAAGGACGTTCCTGATATATGAATTAGTGTTTTATCTCTGTATTACATCCTCTTTGTTATCGGATCCTAACCTTGTTTCCAAAAGTAGCATGGAATTTCGTGATGTTCGAAATGGTGTCTTCTATCTATGTCACAGTCTCTTTTCTATCGGATCCTAACCTTGTTAAAATAATAATATGTAATGTCTTGATGTTTGAAATAGTGTCTTCTATCTATATTACAGCATCTTTGTTTTCTTATCATAACCTTGTTTCCAAAAATATCATGGAATTTAATGAAGTTTCGAAATAGTGTCTTCTCCCATTACAACAGCCTCTTTTTTATCGGATCCTAACCTTGTTTCCAAATATATCATTGAATTTTCTGGTGTTTGAAATGGTGTTTCTTTCTATATTACAGCCTCTTTGTTATCGGATCCTAACCTTGTGTACGACATAATGAGGGAAGAGGAAGTAAAAGTGCGAGAGCTTGTACAAAAATATTCAGTTAAAATGAAGGATGCTCGAGTAAGTAATTTTCAACCTTTACTCAATGCCCCTACACGTTTCCTCGACAATGATTAAGTTTTAGGATTACGTGCAATACATTATGAACACTATCAGAGAAACAAAGATCGATGTAAAATCCTTGATCTTAATATATAATCAAAGTAACAACAATATGATTAGTCCGAAATAACTGAATCATTCAGTGCAATAAGTTAACCTAAGAAATCTTATAAATGTCATCAATTAACCTGACCGATAAAAATTAAAGTAAATAAAGCTGAATTTCCATGATAATATTTTTTGCCCTAGTTTGGAAAACGACACTAATTTAATGGTTCTGATAAAAAAAATTCCTTTAAATGTTTGCATAAATGTCCTTCGTGAAAATTTTATTTGGCGAAGAAAATATTAGGTAAACATTACAGTGGGAACATAATTTGCTACAAATACTGCCCATAGTGAACTATGCTATTTTCCAAAGTAGAATGAATAATCAACAAACAAACCCTCGCGCTGGTAATTTACTTTATGTACTTGCTTATAAGTTGAGTCTAACTGCAAACAACATATTATGCTTGCAGATCAGGGTCTGTGTTGTTAATTCTACTGATCACTCTCCATTTTTAAGAGATTATACAAGATGAAAACTGATGGGTTTTAAGACCTATACCAATCTTTCAGCAGCAAAAAGAAAAGAATCAGCGCTTACAAGAAATAAATTGATGCCTTATGCCGCGAAATATACGTGGAGCATTGTGTCCCACACGCGGAAAATCCACACATCACTCAATTGTTATGAAAATAGAACGATTTATATAGAGTCCAATACTTAGCATGTAATTAAATTACTGAGAGAGAAAGAGAGAGAGATAGAGAGAGACAGAGACAGACAGACAGACAGACAGAGAAAGAGAGAGAGCTAATCTGTATTATTTATTAGTTTTTTATGGTTGTATGATGTGTGTGATTGTATGTTTGATTTGTTCATGTCTAATATAATGTTAATCATCTACCTGACAAGTAACTTTCATTTTGGTAAACAAATATGACTTGCATACATTTTTCTTTAGGAGTTTGAGTTAAATGTTAAGAGCATTATCGAAAGAAGCAAACATATTTATTAGGGTCTGGATCATTCTAATTGGACTTCACCATAAAAATACATAGCCTTCCTGATGTTACCATTTCTATATTTTAATTGTACTATCAAAATCTTCAAGAATGGTAGTTTTAATTCCGTAATATCTTTGTTTTAAACAATAGAAAATACTGGTTATGACCTAGGTCAACTAGACGGCTTTATAACTTTGTATGTTATTTAGAAATTACTAATTCCTGTTGTTATATCTTGAAGAAGAATCATTTGTGGTGTTTATTATTTGATTTGGGCTGGAATTTACTTATTCAAAGTATTTACTAACTGGAAATACAATGTGCTCATAGTTATTACTCCATGACAGAAACATTACCTTGAAATTGTAGTGAATTCAGACAAGGACATTTTGATTTGTATTATCTTTGATTCATTCAACGGCCATAACAGGCGCATAAACACCTTCACATGGATCTTATTTTGAACACCACTGGAATTTAATTAGAACTTTATTCACTAGGACTGATAATAAAATGGTTGAATTATTTAGGATTTAATTCTTAATATTGCAATTTCTTATTAGAATTTCACTCTGTATTCTCGATTATTGCATTATTTGTTGAATTGCACTAAACTTGATAGTTTTCTCTCGTTTATGTTATATAGTTTAAGACAACAGAGTCGTAATGAGAGAGAGAGAGAGAGAGAGAGAGAGAGAGAGAGAGAGAGAGAGAGAGAGAGAGAGAGAGAGAGAGAGAATAAGAATAAGGATATTTGCTTGAAATGGGCGAATAATATATATGCTACATAGAGTGGGTGCAAAACTCGTGCGCAAATACTTTGGTTTTAAACCCTGTGAAGAAATATATCCGTTATTCACTCGGAGCAAGCACATTATCTTTTTATTTATTCTCAGACGTATTGACTACAATATATGTAACAGATAGAAGTTGTAGATTTCTTACTGTAGCCTGTGTCATAATGACAGCAGTTTACTATTTATGTTCTGCCTATTTGTTTGTTTTCGCACAGAAAATATCAGTAGTTTTGTAGTATTCCCACCAATGTAAAACAGCAAATGAAACCACGATTCCACGCAAGTATTTAAAGTTACCTCAAAAATGTCTTGGTCATACTGCTATTCATGTCTGGTACTTCACTCTAGTTAATTAGGAAAATTAATTTAGTTGGAAAATCATGTAATTCGCAGTGTAACACACACACACACGGACAAGCATAAAGACACACAGACACGAGTTTATATATCCCGCTCTATTTTCTACCTCAAATAATTATCCGTTTCTTGTAGATTAGCGGTAAGGTGAAGCAGATGATGGGTAAGATAGGTGAGGCCATCTTGGAAGCAGCAGCGGAAGAGAAAGCCGACATGATTATTGTAGGGACACGTGGGATGGGAAAAATGAGGAGGACATTCCTGGGCAGTGTCAGTGATTACTGTTTACACCACTCCTCCGTCCCTGTCCTCGTCTGCCGGCAAAAAGAAGACAAACCAGAGAAGAAGAATAAAAAATAAATCTACAAGAATAGGAACATATTTGGAAATTTATTTAGAATTAATTTTATCAGGAATCATATGGAGAAAGGTGCAAAATTTTGGAGAATTAAACTTACCGATATCCCTACAGATAAGTTGAAACTTTTCGTAAAGTCAAACTTATTTTTTATGTTTTGCGAGAGTTGAAAATTTTCAAGGTTGAAAAGAGGCAAAACTGTTGACCTCAAATGTTTTGTTATCGATGATTTATTCATT
>JAEAOA010000519.1:20000-302500 GCA_016746295.1 Potamilus streckersoni | reverse complement strand
GCGGTAGCACAATGAATTGTCATATCTGGGTCTGTTTAATTTGTTATGACGAACACCCACCCCAACATTATAGACCTTGATATGTCAGCTCATTATGCGCTCGAATATCGTGGTCTGTGTTCCTTGCTATTAGATGGAACTTGTACACGATTATACAACATTATGTGCAGGAGTATTAGGGTCTATGTTCTACGCTGTTGGAAGCGACTTATGCGCTACTATATTGTACGCTAAGTTGGCAAGGGAGTGAGAAATGAGATCCCTCCATCACAAAACACTACTCAACAGCTGAGTAATAAAATACTCTAGACTTGAATCTTTTTCCATATTTACAGATTCAGCGTTATGGTTGGTAAGAATATATTCTTGTAAGATTCGGAGTCGATTAAAGTTTGATGAAATTTTGTTTGTTGGTTGATTGTTTGGCTTTTATCGACACTTTTAAGACATTATTTACTGTATTATAGGAAATATGAACTAATTGATTTTCGCAAGGACACTCCGAGGTTGCTTTTGGATTACGAGTCAATCACTCTAACAGGTGAGTTACAGCGGTTCACTTTTTATGACAGAAGAGCCCGATATTTTGTTTATAAAACCGAAAATTTGAGAGATCTCATTCACTGGAACCAACTATGTCGCTGATATTCAAAGTTAGCAAGCAATCTAGTGAAAAATAATAAGGGATAATAAATCTGGAACCTTTCAAAGTCATCATTTTCTAGAAGGAGCAAGATAGATCTTGTGAAGGGGTTTACGAATTCCAAAATGAAAATTTAATTCATTTATTACTCTTATTTTACGATATAAATTAAATAACGAAGTAATGTTAAAAAAAAAGCGAATGCTGTGTTCTTACTTGGAGATTTGGAAGGAATCGAATCCCATTGGGGCTGAACTCGGTCAGTGACGAGGAACCATAAAATCGTAAATTTATCAGTTAATGGAAAATGATTTCACGTAGTATTCTATTGTTATTCTCTAGATGGTATCGAGTTCCATTTGTTGTTCAAAGATTACATTTTTCACTAGACTTATAACAATGCTGCTTTCCTTCCTACGTGTTGTTTGCTATTACCCGTAATACTTTGACCAATGTTTGGTTCTGTTTTTTGTTGTTCATTTCCTAAATAATTGTTCTCTTTCGTCACATCATTACCTCCTGAAATGTGATTTGTTTAGTTATGAACAGCGTCATTGTTCCCAGCATCATTTGTTACTGAAAGCGAGGTGATATGACTCACGGTAATAATTCAGTTCCCATAGTGAACCTATGCAAACACCACAATATTAATAATTCAATTACTTTAATAGTTTGAGAGCTCGTGGTCAAAACATTAGTTATCAGTACAGATGTATCCTTTTGTGACAATTTCTGTGTAGAGAAAACCATATGATCCGCAGAACTTTCTGGATCTATGCGTGTTTGAAACATGTCCCTTCAATTCCCAAATTAAGAGCAACGTCGACCTCTTTGCTTGTGCTCTAAGATTTCAGCCAGTTGCAATCCTTAGATCTAGTCCCAGCATAGCACTCATGGATTCTTCTGAGGTTCACGCTTCCATGCCCGACTGATGTTCTAATTAGTGTTTCCTCCTGCTTCGCTAACCAAGAACTGGTACTAAACCACGATTATGATTACGAATTAAATAAACGTCGCTTGCGCCAACAGAGTATATGCGACCAGTTTATTCTCAATTTTGAACGTGATATTTAATTGGTCGCGAGAAGAGAAACGAAAACAGACGTGACCCCGGTTCTGTAGTACATGCACATCGGGGCACCTGATTGATGTACAAGTGGGAATTATACTATGCTCTCGCCTTTGTGGTCCAAGCTAAGGAATGGAGGAAAGGAACTCGTCTAGAGGCTCCATACATGGTCACATAGATCTAATTATTGCAACCGACTGACGTGTTAGAGCACAAGTAAAGATGACTTTGCTCTTAATTTTTGCTAGATGTCGCCAACGAATTGAACTGGAAATCCAAAATAAGAATAATAACAAGATGAATGAATCAAAGAACACCAACACCCCATGGACAGCAGATCTGGACAATATTTGGTAAAACAGCTACTTAAAATCGTAACAACAAAAAAGACAATAACACCAAAAAAGCTACAATACGATCAGAATTAAAAATCTCGAAACGCTTGACGTACTAAATTCAAATCCTGCCCAGTTACTAAATCTGGATTTTCTGTATTACCAATTATATGTAAGCCAAAATCGTAATTAGATGTCTTTTCTGTCTGAAGGAACAAATTTGTTCCTGTTGTTTGGACTTTGTCGTTGAATACGTTTTTAAGAAATATTTTCCTTTCATCAAAGCTGCATCTTTTAAACCATGCATCGAGTCACCATCGATTTCATGATACACGATTCATGTACCAAAAGACACTCCTCGAAGCAGAATATACATTTCATTGGAGAATCGATTCAAGTTTTACTGTGATGTTTCCTTTTAAGAATAGACTAGATAAAAAGCGTTGGTTGTTGAAATGAATTTTGAATGAATCAAAGAAAATACAAATCAAAATGTCCTTGTCTGAATTCACTACAACTTCAAGGTAATGTTTCTGTCATGGAGTAATAACTATGAGCACATTGTATTTCCAGTTAGTAAATACTTTGAATAAGTAAATTCCAGCCCAAATCAAATAATAAACACCACAAATGATTCTTCTTCAAGATCTTACAACAAGAATTAGTAATTTCTAAATAATCACATTCCATTAAAACTCGTCCAAGGTATCGTGCTGTATTTCTCAAAATTCAAGCAATATAATCGACGCTTCAAGACAGTGAAGATTGTATTGTATGTGCTTTCTTTTGGATTTCTTTTTTGGGGTGGGGGTATTTTATGAGAAATAAATTATATTAATTTGTAGTTGAGATTACCAGCTGTACAATCTGGAATGTAACAAAAACCAATGGCTTATAACGAATTTCTCCGGTGCAAACACTTTTTATAAGTATACCCTTTACGTTAGTGTCTCTATATGTTTGTCCACACGAGCTACGTGCTGGTATTTATGCAGTTTTCGAAAAACTATGTGCACGTTAAGTTTGTTGTTTTCAACTAGTTAAAAATCATATCTAATTCCCTTTATCATTTCATTTTCCTACTTTAATTATTTGTCGTTCCCTTTCATAAAAGCGACAAAGGGAAGAATATGATAGGAAAGGTAGGAAAGGTCGTAATGGAGATACTTTTGTGATGGGAAAGATAAGAATATTCCTTGCCAGTGTTAGCTACTTCGGTTGTCATCCTTCATCAGGCCCAGTCTTAATCTGGAAGATAAGAAAGATACGACCTTAGCGTTACAAGTGTATATACAAATTTGGAAATATGTGGTATTTACAGGTATGTATATAGTCGAAGTATTTTGAGTTACATCTTGAATATCATACACAAATATTTCAATAAAAAGGACCTGTATCATAAAGAATCTCGTATGTACGTAATTATTAAGTCTTTGCTACATTTTATAGTCATTGTTCTACAATTCATTTGCGTGCATTCATTATTAGCGTGTTATTGTAATAGGTTTCGAATGTACATTATGTATGTATGTATGTATGTATGTATGTATGTATGTATGTATGTATGTATGTATGTATGTATGTATGTATGTATGTATGTATGTATGTATGTATGTATGTATGTATGTATGTATGTATGTATGTATGTATGTATGTATGTATGTATGTATGTATGTATGTATGTATGTATGTATGTATGTGTGCATTTAGAAAGTCAAGATGTTATTTTTTCTTCAGCATTAACTCATTCAATTTGTAAGTTTACAAATTATACACTATCTTTTTATTCATAAAAAAGACTTAATTTCGAATATAAATTTATTTGTATCGTGGGTTTTTTTTAAACGTGTATGAGATAACTGTACTGAGCTACGTCCCAACACCAACTTCTTACTTTCGAGCATATTACTTACTGACTGTTCTTAAATCGGAAATTTTACATTTTGCTATTCAAGTTTAAGATTTGGAGTTTAGTACGTAATCAAGTTTCGGCTTGGTTCCATATACCTGTAATTGGATCCCATATACGTTTTCAGAAATCAGTTTAAAATATTAAATCAAATCATGTTGCTTTTATTTTCTTGTTGCAAGCACTGTATTTAGTTCAAAGTATGAAAGCCTTATTTATTCATTTTAACAGCAGTATTATTTTTATCACATAATTGGTACACTTTATGTGCACGATTTATTAATGTTGACTTGTCAAAATATTAACATATCACTTTCTGTGAATGAATCTCATTGGTCCAAATTAGCCCTAGGTGATGATAGTTTCATTCTCAGTAATGATTTGCTGCAATTGTAGAATTATCCTTTACTTAACATGTGGAATCACCTTATTTTACTAAAACTATAAGCATTATGGCAGCCGTCTTTTCATTGGTTAGTTAATTGGGCTTTTGAGACCAAAATGGACGATTATCACAAAAACGCAGTTAAAGTAGTTGCATTTGTTGTATATGGCCCATTATCTGTCATAGAATGCCACAATAAATTGAAATGTGAGTAAACATACTGGAAGACCGCCTTATCAAGCCGACAAATTGTAGGAAAATTAAAATGTTTAGGATATTTGAAATGTTTATGACTCAAATTTGGATTTTTAAAGTAGCTTTAACAATATTTTAGTGATATCACTACGATGTCATGGAAGGGGTGGATGTAGTTTGTTTTGATGTCTAGTTCAGAAGCATTATGCCGTAGACATATAGTGTCATGTCAAACCCAGTCACGTTATCCTGTTACGTGGCCCTCCAATTGGAACATTATGTGGTTGGGAACATTATGTGGTAATGAACGATTTTGTAAAAACAGAATTCAATTCGTGTTTTTATGATTGTGTAGTAACAGTATTCATATCATCACCGTTGCATACTGATAAAGATACAATCATGCCTTTTACATATATTTCTCTTGCACATTCTCCAATATACACTAATAGCAATGCGGATAGAATTAAATTATTCAGCTTGAAGTTATTAACGATCCAAAGACGATATCGAAATCTTTATCGTTTTTATGAGGAGATTTTAATGTTAGAATTATAAATATGAACGATTGTATTCCCGATGAAACACTTCACGTTTTGCATGTATACAATGTGGATTATGTGGCAGTGAATTTATCTGCAGAGGCATACAAAAGATGATACTTAAGGAAATATACGGTCATTTGTAAGAATGTTTAGCACAACCTATGAAGACACAAGGAATGATCTTGTAAAATATATTGAAACTGATTTTGACTCCACCCTCAGAATGTTAGCTAACTTATATCAGAATATAGGCTGGATTTTTCAGACTAGAGGCAAAGTACCTTATGTGATAACAAAACAACCACCTTTTTCAGTGAAAGAATTCGATAAGGTAAAATATAATAGAAACTTCCATTTACGACACTTTAGATTCTCAAAGACTGAAACTGATCTCAAGTTATATTGAAAGTATAAATCAGATTTTAAATTAATCACATCACTCATGAAAAAGTATAAACTCAAATTCGAAATGAAAGCGCTATGAGAAGTTTACTAAAATCAATATTTTATAACTCGGGCTTTACCTCAAAAATATATTTCCGAAGTAAAAAATGTAGACTGTTCTGAAGGTTGCCAAAATCTCTCTCCTCTAACGATTCTTAAGTGATATAGCATCCATATGTAATATGGATAAAATCTGTTTCGCTTAAAACATGACGCCATATACTGGTTCTCTACCTACGTGTACAACAAAAAAGATAATGAATCTGTGAAACATGGTTTCGAAACGAGGAAACCTATATGTTTCCTTGTTTATATTCATATCATAAAAACATTGTCAGTTAAGATGCAATTTAAGAGCAACTTGCTCACTAAGCAGTACAAATGAAGTTGAGGGAAGCATTTCCTTATAGACAAAATCGGACTTTTTCATTGTTTTAGGCTATTATAAAATTTAATTCTATTGGTGTTAAATAGACACATGACATTCTTCTCGGAGACCCACAAAAAAACCGTAATATCCTTCCTCTTGGCCGCAATTTGTTTTTATCTCTTTGGACCTTATTATTTAGGTTCCCTATGATGAACGTTCTATGCACCTCAGATAACTACCTTATCAGATAATTCGTAAACAAGGAAAGGAAAGGTCGTTTGACTTTAGTCAGTCGATTCTACCAACAGCGAAGGTAATTTTAAATATACTATTTCATAAACTGATATCATTTGGCCCTCTTTAAGTTCAAATGGGTGTGGCGCAGTCCAATGTAATGTTCTCTGTATGCGTTCATTCTTTTAATAGCGAAGCTATCTTTAAAGATACCTTTCCTTAGACCGTATATTTCAAGGCTTGATTCATAAACCGAATCCATTTTTGCCTTAATTTTGCTATTTTCAGTCTAAGATTGAACCTATGACAATGGTAACATGCTTCGTTCAAATACGAATGTGCCAGTGTCGAATAAAACAGGGACTAACGACATTGTTTAATAAAATCAGTTTCCGTGTGTCCTCTTTACAATCATTTCATCTTAAAAAGTAGATGAGAATAGTTGCTATTTATTACAGCAGGTTGCTATACGTTATGCATATTCATTTGGCAAACGTTCATTAATGCACACGTTTTTATTATGCATGTCCTTAATTAAACCCTTTACATTGCTGTCTCTGCGTTCGAGGCAAATAGAGCTATATCAGTAGATTATAGGGGGTACTTTAGCGACAATGGGAGTTATCATTAAAAATCAGCCTGGGGTACTTTGGCGACAACAAATGTCAGACTGGAGTACTATAGCGACGATGGGGAATTTTGTATTGGCACACATTGGGTCTGTATAGCGACAAGAGGAATGGTATAGATGGCACGGTACTGGACACTTGCAACAGTGTAGCAAGGAGCTGACTTAGTTTGCCTAAATACTTAGAACACATGGATAGATAGATATATGGCAAATTTTGTTCTGAAAATAATCTTTTCGAGGCATTGGAAGTGACCTTGAAAGGGGCCTTTGGGTTCTTCTTATTTCATCTTTTATACTTTTTCCACCATCTGATTTTCTTAAAAGTTCCTTTGTTCTTTTTCTTTTCTTCGTCTAGTATGCAGACTGGATATCCCAAGTCTCTAAATGTTTGCTGTATATTCATCCAGTTTCCCTTTAGTTTTTCAAAGTCTTCTTACCTTTTGGGGTTTCTTTGTCGTTTCGGTCTTTTGTAAATATCTCCTTAATCTTCTTGACCTCATTTCCTTTCTTTATATTTTCCAAACCTTTCGGTTAAATCTGTTATACCTTCCAAAACCTATCTCACTTCTTTAATAATGTCAAAAACCTCCTTCAATGTTCCTATTCTTACATGTTTGGAATAGATCGAGCCAACTTATCTGCTTCCTCCCATAGTATCATTTGCAAATGATAGCTGGCTACTTTGAGTCTGTTGTTAAATCTAGACGGCCAGGGAACATCTATTCTTTTTCAAGCCTATCCAGCACGTAGGCTACATCCATCATCCAATGCCAACTGTCTCTTAACTGGATTAAAAGATCCATATTTTATTATGTATATAACGCTATGATTTTATACATATCAATCACGAACAAGAAGGAAAACATTTCTTACAATCACTTCTCACTTATTGTATACTATACACAACAACGGATGAGAAGAACAAAACTCACCAATATACTATCCACACCAACGGATGAGAGAAAAAAACTCTATTATAATATCCACATCAACGGATGAGAAGAAAAAACAGCACACTAATCTACTATTCAAACCAACGGATGAAAATATAAAAAAAAAATTAATATACTATCCACACCAACGAAAGAGAAAGCATAAAACACACACCTATATAGTATCCACACCAACAAACGAGCAAGTATAAAATACACACCTATGTTCTATCCAAAAACAAGCAAGCATAAAACACACAAATATACTATCCACGCCATCGGGATGAGACAAAAAGACACAAATATACTAATCAGACCAACGAACGAGAAAGCATAAAACACATATTATATACTATCCACACGAACGAGCAGCTTAAAAGACACAAATATACTATCCGCACCATCGAGATGAGAAGAAAAATACACAAATATACTATCCACACCAACGAACAAGCAAGCATAAAACACACAAATAAACTATCCAAACCAACGACAAGAAAGCATAACACACACATCCATACTATCCACACAAACGAACGAGAAAACATAAAACACACACCCATATACTATCCACACCATCGGAATGAGAATAAAACACACACACACACACACAAATACACTATACACACAAACGAACAAGCAAGCATAAAACACACAAATATACTATCAACACCATTTGGGATGAGACGATAAAGTACCGTATGTACTATTCACACAAACGGAGGGGAAGAAAAGACACACATTATATACTATAGGGCATTTCACGGTTGCAACTGAGTTACTGATCGTAGCGCTTAAAATTACATCCCTTATTTCCACTGCGTATGCCCATAAAAAAAATTTCCAGTTCCGGATAGTTCAAGATCTTAGCTGTACTACATATCATTATGGTTAAACCAATGAATAAATTATATATGTTTAACATATCTTGTTCATACTAGGGGGAATAATTATAGACATTACATCAGCTAATTAGATTCGGTGTCCATACTTTCATTGTATCCAATAATTAAATAAAATTTACTATCCATACTTAAATGATTTCAAAAATTGAATTATATATACTGTCCATATTTATATTATAACAGATAATATATATTCATAATTCATAATTTAAGTTTATTGCACATTTTTGGCTGCATAACTTTAACGAAAATCATCTCAATAATTTGCATTTTTCATACGTTGATATGTACTTATTTCTCAATTATTTTATCAAGGCTAATAGTTCGTTTATAACACTAGTCAAGAAAGTTATAACACGAGTTCGATAAGAAAATTATAACACGAGTTCGATACGTCAGCTGATCTGTAATGCTGAATAATTTAGACCAGAAATGTTTGTTTTATTAAAAAAATGGAACATAGTATATGAATGTATATAAAGCAATAATTACATTACCTATTAAAAAGATAAAGGAATGCAATAATTGCAGATTAAATATTTATTCATATTTGGGTGTAGATATCGTAAAATCGTCAGATTAATTAACATGCCCAATGACGGGGGGTTTTTTTGTTTCATTTTCTTTTTGGTGGTGGTGGGAGAAAGGGTTCTCACAACCTTATACAATCAAAAAGGTATTTCCTCTTACACATAATTTTTTTTTTTGCTTTGTTCAGTCAAATA
Organism: Potamilus streckersoni; assembly: GCA_016746295.1. Lineage (NCBI taxonomy): Eukaryota > Metazoa > Mollusca > Bivalvia > Unionida > Unionidae > Potamilus > Potamilus streckersoni. The sequence goes on along the minus strand of JAEAOA010000519.1, from coordinate 293,178 downwards.
TAGCCATGCATTCATTTAACCTAATATTTAATTATTTACATTCTCGCTGGTTTTCTCAGAACTTGAAACATCAAGCATCTGACGGTGCATGCAATAACCTTCGGCATGATTGTTCTTTGCTTATGCTGACATGTTGTAATAACTCAAATTTGCTGGAGTCTTTAGAGAACATTTCTGATTGCCACCAACAAATTCATCTGAAACAGCTTTCTTAAATTTACTTTAATTCTATTTGACTTTCCATGCATCAAATAAGTAAGTTTAAAAGATCCAATTATTTCACAGATTCCGTCCTATTACTTTGGTTCGCATTTTAAATCAATATTGATCCACGTGACCGGATGTAAAATTGAAGACATGATGATTTAAAAGAGACTGTTTGTAAGAACATGCTCTTCAAGTCAATGATAAATGGATAGTCACAAATATTCATATTTGTTGTCTTTATCTATCAGTCACTCCTTCTATCTTAGCACCATTATATGCTCGTTTTTAACCAGAAGTAAGTCTATGTAATATACGTATGCGAACACATTTATTTAAGCATATACATGCATATACATACCCATGTACCAGATGAAATGAGACAGACAGACAGATAGACAGACAGACAGACGTTTAGACAGACAGGCAAATAGGTGATAGCCACAATGATATATGCATACATAGTGTATATAATATCAATATTTTTCCAAATTGTATACTCTAAAAATTCCAACCGTTCAAGGAAATAAAATTAAAATATTCATCAAGGAGACTCGTACGTGCGACTGTCTGTTCAACCGTGGATGACATTTGTGCAATATGAAAAAATATATATCCTTCCTAGATATAACTTAAGTTATTTCATGAATAATATAATGAACATTAATAAAAATGCAACAGTCTAAATCGATTATATATATATATATATATATATATATATATATATATATATATATATATATATATATATATATATATATATATATATATATATATATAAAGCATAGTATTATTGTTTTTATTTCTTCTTTTAATTTATTCATGGTTATAAAACTTTACTGATCGGTAGAGAAATGTAAGGTGTTAACTGGCCGAGTTTCTTTAGCGGAAATGGAGATGCGATTTTGTTTGTAGAGAAAATTACACAGCATTCACAGTGATCGTTCAGGGATTTAAGCTAATTGGTGACAATTATATATATATATATATATATATATATATATATATATATATATATATATATATATATATATATATATATATATATATATATATATATATATATATATACTATTTTACTCTTGGCAATTTACGGAATCGTGGTATTTTCCGCGCAACATAATCATTCCCCACCTACGATATGTAAGTTAGAAGTTTATCTCGTTGTCGTTGAACCTCCATTAACTGCAATGATTAAAGCTGTAATGAACATATTTTCATTTTTTCATGCGAGATAAATTGCAGTAAAAATTATTTTAAGCAGGGGTAGACTTTCGCACAATCAAATAATACAGGCTAGATCATGAGGTAGTAATGGAAAGATAATGAAGTTTTGAAATTGGCAGAGAACATTTATTTGAAAGCTGTGCAGGTTATTGAAAAAATAACTGATGAAAAACAATTGATCAAATATTGATGGAATTTATTTTTAAGATAGTGAAATATCGATCTTATTTGCAGAATGTGAGCGGTCTGGCACATTTTCTTGATCTACATCTGCCATCTTTATTGATTGAACTATCCCGAAGTGAGTTGCACCGAGACGTCCTCTGGTGTTTTAAAGTGGAGATAATAACCGTGAAATGGTCTATAGGATCGCACTTTCCTTGTGTTGTGTCCTGGATTGCTATACTGGTCAACTACATCTCACAAACATCTCGGGGTACTTTGAAATGGTTCCCCATTGTTTGCTGGTCCTATCATTTGTATTCCGTAACGACGGGGGTGGAGGTGGAGGGCAAAACTTTGAACAGTGTCGTCTTGACACAAGTTGGAACAGAGTTTTATGTGCTATTTTGTGTAGGTTTTGGTTATGAGAAATACAAGAATAGAGTAGAGACCTCATTGAAAAAACTACAGAACTAGTTCTGCCGAGACATTTATTTTAAGTTTTTGTTTTTTGTTTTTTTATTTTTCTTTTAGTTTTGATTTTGATCATTTTGATTTTGATCAATACATGCTGCCTTGTGTGTGTAGTGCTGATGGTTTGGTGTGGTAGCCACCTTATAATAGCGTTGCCCTGAATTCCTTTGAATAATTCATAATAGTGCCAGAATATATTTTTGTCTTCTAGTCTAATGTGCACTTTATAATTCCAATGAATAATGCAAACGAATGGTTCTTATCAAATAATTTCTAAAGAGAACACTGCATACGTCTGCAGACTTATGTCATAATCAGAACATCAGAAATAAGACTAAAAAAGGAATTGAAATAGGAATAAATTAAAAGCGGTGCTCTCTTACGCTTATATACATCTTCGACTGTCGATTATGAATATATGTGGGAAAATACTCCGCATGACAGAGCTTACTACTCAGTCCTATATTTCACAGTCTCAAATCAAGTGACCTGTAAATCCAATGACAGACAGACAGATAGATAGATAGATAGATAGATAGATAGATAGATAGATAGATAGATAGATAGATAGATAGATAGATAGATAGATAGATAGATAGATAGATAGATAGATGGATGGATGGATGGATGGATGGATGGATGGATGGATGGATGGATGGATGGATGGATGGATGGATGGATGGATGGATGGATGGATGGATGGATGGATGGATGGATGGATGGATGGATGGATGGATGGATGGATGGATGGATGGATGGATGGATGGATAGATAGATAGATAGATAGATAGATAGATAGATAGATAGATAGATAGATAGATAGATAGATAGATAGATTGCATGGCTATTGTGGTCATACATTGATGAAACAGCACATTCTCTCTCAAAGAGACAGAGACAGAGAGAGAGAGAGAGAGAGGGGGGGGCATATAAATGTGAGGGAGATGTTACATGACGAGTTTGAACTGACAATGCATGGACCCTTTTTTTAATTGCGTTCGGAACAAACATAATGACTTTGGACAGGAGAGCACGTAACTTTCTCTACTGTGAAAACATATTCTACTGATATATATATATATATATATATATATATATATATATATATATATATATATATATATATATATATATATATATATATATATATATACAGTTATAAGTTATATTATTTCGTGTCTTTTCTGACACTTTTACCTGCATTTGGTAAGCAAATAAGGGTCAAATTTGACCGAAGGACAAGTCGCAGAGGATTGGATTAGGTTGGCGGATCTTTTTGATTATAATTTTGTTTAAATGGTTCTAAAAGGTGCCTTATGGACATCTGGAAAGTTTATATTTCATTAAGAGAATAAAATTAACACGAACTGGGTTACGTTGCCACGCTTTCTTAAATGGCAATTCTTACATATACCGCTTGATCACATACCAGTCATGAAGGTCGTCAGCGTGGGCATATATCCCAAAACTAGTTTAGGCGAGGAAAGGTGAGAATTCACCAATGTTTGTTCCGGATTTTGGATACGACTAATGAGACAATGACACTCAACATACATATTGACAACGTCATAGACGTCCATAATGAAGTCTACTTTGTGGTTTTACCGGTATGCTTTTATCATATTTATTCCTTCTAAAAACAATTTATAATTTGAAAATATTATTGATTTGCACTGAGATTATGGTATATAAATAATTTATGTTTGTTTGCATCGTTGAAGCATGCCTTCGTTCAATAGGTGGACATGCACATTTATATATTCATTGATATGTATCGATTTGTGATGTATTTCATACCTTCAAAAATGAATCCTCTGCTATTGTTTTCTTTTCCTTCAAACCCCGTGGCAGTAAGACTTATCTATTTAGGAACGTTCAAGCTCCCAATAATTTTAATTTGATGATTCCCTTGAAAAACCAGAGCCTCCATAAGCTGCACAGAGATGACTGTCATAAGGTCGAGTCTACTTAAGTATATTTTGTCATGGAAAACTTTATAAAAAGTATGGGGAATACGAAACTAATGTTTGCTGTTTAACCTTTTTCAGTCGCTTGAATTCTTTTCTTTTAAATAGTACCGGGGCCCTGAGTGGCCGAGTGGTCTAAAGGAGTCACGGTACTAATTTAACTCCCATAATAAACATATGGAAGCACCATCATATTAAAAATTCAATAACTTCAAATTTCTGGGTACTGATGATCAGTCCTATATTTCTCCATGCACAACTATCCTTGCTACAATCTTCTGTGTGGAGAACACCATATGAGCCGCGGCATTTTCTTGACCTACATGTGCATGAAGTCCATGTTATTGATTCAGCACCAAGCGAATCAAGTGCTACTTTCATTATTGAGTAATCCTAAGTAAAGTCTTTAAAAATACTAAAGTTGCATCAATAGAAATTTGTCTATATTTTTTAAAATTACACATAGGATAAGCTTTCAAAAGATATTTATAATAAAATTTTACTTTTCATTAATTACCAATTATGGACCACCAAACTCGTATATACTCTATTATTTCTTCATCCATTTCTAGACTGGTTCACAGTTCTTCCATTGAAAAAGTACCGTGTGTCCTAAAGCGCTCTCCGTTAAGGATCACTGCCATGGGTTCGAGACTAGGATTCGGCAAATGTGGATATGTGAGAAAGCTTGCCAGTAGCTTCTCGTGTGTCGGTGATTCTTTTCGTGGATTTCACGGTTTCTTCCTCCACCATTATTACTGACCGCCATGTATAGCCTATCTTGTGCTGAAAAATGGCGTTAAGCACCACATTAACATAAACAGTACCATATATATATATATATATATATATATATATATATATATATATATATATATATATATATATATATATATATATATATATATAAAGAAGATAGTATACCTTAGTGTGTAAATGTATATATATATATATATATATATATATATATATATATATATATATATATATATATATATATATATATATATATATATATATATATATATACTGATTCAAGCTGTTTGTACTTCCTGTAGTATACACTACATGGCAAATGTCAAAAGCTCGCCAGTAGCTTCTCGTGTGTAGGTGATTCTTTCCCTGGATTTCACGGTTTCTTCCTCCACCATTAATACTGGCCGCTATGTATAGCCTATATTGGATGTTTCTTTAACAAGCTTTTCGGAAAGTTCTTACAAAATGTCACCGAATTGTTAGGTTTTAATATTTGTGCTATATTAAAACACAAATGATCAAGTTCGCAAAGAATATTCAAATTCTCTCACGTGATCGATATTCACGCCTACAAGTCATTAACGTGTGGAGATTAGTTTCATTATTTCCTATATTCTTAGTAGGAAGCTCATTTGGAGGTTATTTCTGAATACATCCTAATACATCTGCTTCGAAAAGATTTTCATTTACCCGGATGCCTACGTCTATAAAATGCATTGTTGTCAAAAAGCTACTTTGCTCTTGGGTCTACAGAAGGGTAATATTTGAACTTCTGTTTTGTTTTGTTTCAGGCACGTTGCGTGTTTGACCCATGCTTTTTGTACCCTTTCCACCTTTAACTCCAAATATCAAACTAGTTCAAACTTTTGTAACTGTTCACCTGTCCGTGTGCTGTTCGAACCGGTCATTTCATTTCTCATGACCAATAGTCTAACATCCGGACCAAAACTCCGCTTCGAAAAAGTGGAAAAATTTGGTATTTAAAAAAATCGGGTCTCAAAAATTATGTTTATCGACTCAATTTTATAATGCAATTAAAAGACTAATAACGTTAAGCAAACAATTAGTATCGTTATTTTACCTTTATTATCCTTTCACATAAATAACGTTGGTAAGGATATATGGTATTTAAAAGATTGGTTTAAACCATCGCCCAAATATGAATGACAAGAACCCCACAATAAAACACAGATTTTCCAGTAAATTCATTTAAGATTTATTCAGTCTATTATATTTCTGACGATGGCATACTATTTTATTCTATGCACAGACAGTTTGTTTTACATCTGTTGTTCCCTTCATAGGACCCGCATAACGAATGTTGTTAAATTATATAAAAACCAGATTGGTTAGACCGGGTAAGTATATTACGTGAAACCCTTTTGAAGGTTGTATACTTCAGCAATAAATTGTCCTAATTAGTGCAAAAACATTGTAAGTTAATTTTATTTTGACACTTCAACTCCTTTCTTTATTCTTTATGAAGTTCATCACATGAACATAAAACGCATCCAAGGTAATGTATGTGTTTCTAAAAACTGAAACAATAAACTTAATGATGCAATACAGTGAAGATTATACTTTGTACGCTTATTGTTTGGTTTAATTTTTATTTGTATTAGTTTTAGGAGAAATATATTTCATTAATTTGTAGCTTAGATGACCAGATGAACAATCAAGAAGGTAAAGATTTAAAGAAAAACTAAAAGGTGATAATGATTTTCATCGAACTCGCGGACACCTGCATCTGAGCCGGACGCTCATACCACTAATGACACCGGAGAGGTGCCGACATTTCAGTAAATCTTGCACTCTATCCAAAAGGAACATACCGAGTCCATGGAGAGAAACAGCCAACTATTTTACTTGGTTACTTTGAAATTATTGTGGCCAATTTTCGTTTGGATCGTGCGCTAAAGTTCCGGACAAAACGTCAGCCTATGAGAGTAAAGAAATTCAGTACTGATATGTAGAGAATGCCAGCAAAAATTAAAACTTAATTTCTCAGCTACAAAACTCTAGCCAACAAGTATTCAAATTAAATAAAACATATATACATCCAGTTGATGTTACCGTGTACAAGAGACGCCATCAAGGTTACATAATTCACGTTTGTAAGCAGACATAAACAAAAACAAGAACAAAATCTTTAGATGTAAACTCGCAATCATTAAAATCCTAAAATCGTGACGATAAGGAGTCCACGCTTGCATCTTCCCAAATGAAAACTACCCCACGAAAGTTTAATGCATCAAAGCCATCTCTTTCAACATGATACACGTGACTCATTTGTCAAAATACACAATTCTGTATTAAAAGAAGCTAATTTGTTCTAAATGGCATTGTCCTAAAACGATCTTTTTCCTATTGGTCAGAATAATATAACATTTTAGGGCGGCAGCGGACGTATTTTCTCTTCTCGGAAACATTATGGTCTATTCATTTTGTGGAAGTAATCACATTTATAAATTATATTTCGTTTCTCTTGCGGAAAGTTTATTTGCCAATTAACATTTGGAAAACAAACATCATTCTTATTTGAAGAAAGGACAAATCGCACAATATGACGTTAAGGTTTGCAAATCTATTTGATTTAATTTTTTAATGGTATTCGTTTCAACTAATCTTTATTTTAAACGTCAATTTAATTATAAACAAGTTTAAACTTTTCATTGTAGGAAATTATTAAAACGACATGTTCGTTCACTGGACACCATTTCTTATCTGACAATTTCTTTCATATACAGTTTGATCACATGTTGCTTGTGTACGTTGGTCATGAAGTTCGTCAGCATAGTCAAAGGTACGATAGACTATTTAGGAAGTGTGAGAATTCACACATGTGTTTCTTCCCAGTTTTGTATATAAGTAAAGATACATCATGACAGTCAACATACAACTTGAATAAGAAGGAAAACATCGGAGACGTATATAATGAAGTCTGCTCTGATCTTCATGTGCGCTTTCACAGGTATACTTTTATCACATTTATTCCTTCAACCAACATAGTTTCCTTTTTGAACATAATGCCAATTTACATTGAGATTATGCTCTTACAATTTTGTTTGCATCCTTGATGCATGCTTTCGTTGAAGAGATGACAGGCACAGTTATTATATATATATATATATATATATATATATATATATATATATATATATATATATATATATATATATATATATATATATATAAAGAATACAAATCATATGGCGAATAACAATAACAATAATTGAAACCAAGCGGTCTAAACCAAGAAGACTAGAAAATGAAAACTATGCACTAGTAGAATTTAACATTTTCTAAATCTTCTTATTATCCTTCAATTTTTAATATAAGAATAACCGGTATAGAATCAAATATCCGGGATATAATCTGCGTTACATATGTACTAAAAGTAAAAATAGATGTCGCTTTGGCTTGTAGACTTTTAGGGAATTATACAACGTTTTCAGTTTCCGCAACTAGTCTATACAAGCTGGTTGTATTTATAGTTTTAGCACATGTGAAGACAGCCATGTAGAGGTTTACAAACACAACGTTTTTTGTGTTTATTTGTTTGTCGTATATATGTTTTGTATTTGCCTTTGAAAAAGACTCATTAAGAGTCGAAAGCGCTTAGGCTAGTTAGTTACTAGTTTCGTACTGTTCGTCGTCAGTTTATTGCATATATATATATATATATATATATATATATATATATATATATATATATATATATATATATATATATATATATATGTTACACTTCATTTTTCAAAAATTAGTCGTTTCTCTACTATTGTTCTTTTATTAAGCTTCAGCAGCAAGATTTATAAACTTAGCTGCATTCATGTTCCCATGAATTTGAAATTCATTCAACCGTTTTATCGATATCATATTAAATAAAATGCCTTCACTAAAACTTTGCAAGGAATCGAGTGTCGGATAATCTTGCAAAATCCACATCATATATAAGCTGCATAAAGATGATTGTGACCAAGCAGGCTAATATTATTCTTAGTGTTGGTAAACACATATCGTCAAGGGCGATTTCTCAACGGACTATATGAGAATTTAAAACTACAAATCTTGGTTAAGCCTTTTTCAGTTATCGTTTGCGTAGTTTAAACATTTTATACCAATCTAAGTCAGGTATTGTCGATACACTACTTTTTAACACCCTATAGTTCCTCTACCATACATTTGTGCCTTTACAGGGGTTGCGCTTGCCCAACTTCACCATTGCACTAAATATTCAGATTGCCCTCATTTACCTTGCGAATCTGGCTCCATCACCGTCTGCAGAGATAATGTATGCCATTGTCTAAGTGGTGAGTATAGCTTTTTGTTATGCATGGCTCTTGAATAAAACTTTTTTTATCACTTCTACATCAATTGTACAACATGATGTAACAACAACAAAATAAGTTTCTAAGTAGGAACAGGACAGATTGAAAAGACGACCGACAATGAAACTGAAACATTTATGTTCTTATACACATTATGAAACATTTACATCTTTAAATTCTTGATAACAGTAGAGCCATAGTCACCTTATTTCCAAGGTGCTACGTTGTCTCTTGGTTTCTATCTGCAGGATGCAACGAACATATAAGCTGTCCTTGCCCTCTGGACATTCCATTCACTGCCGAATGTTGGTATGGCGCGTGCTCGTGTCGGGACTCACACGGAAGTAAGATAATTTTTTAAATTCGTTTCTCTAAAATAGTACTTTACCAGATATCACACACATACAAATATCAGACGAATATACTACATACTTACCTAAGTTGATAATGTCATTTAAATGAAAATGCTGGATCAGCATTATCTACAGTTTCTGTGACGCTGGCCGAGCCGATTATATATTACACATATGACTGTTTTACAACCAGATATGTTTGTTTTTGTGGTTAAAATATCCTATAACACTCTAAGTGAAGAATGGTAATATGATATGAAGGTCCACATCTTACAGTTCATCTCGCTGACTTCACTCCCGGTTTTGAACAAGATTTTAACATTATTTACTTACAGTCATATCATTGAAACATTGTCAACAAAGATCGGATTGCCATAATGTAACTTGCCCGGCCGGCTCTACCCATCACTGCATTAATAATCGATGTGAATGTCAACATGGTGAGTATAGCTTTGCATCAGTCACAGCTCTTGGTTAGTTGAAAATTCACTCCTTCGATTTAATGCGTACAACATGCAACAACAACAAAAAAGTCCCAAAGTTACAGCTGGACAGAAATGGTGGACGGACGAACTGAGGGAAGAAAGTACTTATAGGCAAAATCAGACCTTAACATTGTCTTACGGCAGAATAAAATTCGAATTATGCTTACGTTAAATACAGTGTCTTACTTTGTTTATCAGCGGAACACAACAAATCTGTCATTTAATTGCTCTTGACGAGATTTGTGAAAACAAAAACATTTAAATAGATGTTGTACGCATGTTGTACATGACGTTCGTAGCAAAATATAGGATTCTTGGCTAACAATCTTTGCGGAAATTTTTAACAAACTGTCAATGAATGGTTAATTTTGTAATTTAGTTTCAGTATTAATGCCCAAATGATAGAATTTGAAAGGAATAAGAATTCTTTATTTCAGACTACATGGTCCATACTATTCAAGTTTGCTGACCACTTAAAGATTGAAGCAATTACTCCTTAACATCTAGAGAATATTTTAATTTTCCCCTGAAATGGGTGGTAGGAAACCTATTCAGAAGGTTTGCTTCTGAAGACATTCCAATAAATCTGGTTCCAAGATGTCGTTTATACGTATACCTATGTGTGTTTTGGATTGACTATTTCACTTATGGACCTGCAGAAGTATAAAAGTTGAACATCTTTTTTTGTCATGGGAATTAAAAATGTACATTATTTGATATCATTTTATAGCTATGTCTGTCTACTTTTATGTAATACCAACCACTTTACAGTATCGTTCATGTTTTTGACCACACAGTGTTTAACGTTGGGTGCCACCTTATCACACGTAAACGTGTAATACGAGGTTAAAAAGTCATTACACGATTCATTGTTGAATAAACTTACTGTAAAAAACAATATAATGACTCTCAATTCATTTTTATTGCTTTGTTTCCTTCTTTTCCAGTGTAAGATGGTTCGTTCGAATACGTATTTATCGTGCAATGAAGGGACAAGCGACATTGTTAATAAAATTAGTATCCTTAATTTGCGTTTATAATCATTTCATATTAGAAACGTAAGTGAAAAGATATGTTATTTATTCCAATCGGTATGGGCCTTCCCCAAGTAGAAAGGAAAACAATCCTACAAGAAAATCCGGATTTACAAATAAATGGAAATTGGTGATGTATTCCTTTCTCTGATGACGGCATAATATTTTAATCGATAAACATTTTGTTGGACGTCTGTTTTTTTCTACCTTTGACCCCAGTTGATAAAAGATATTAAATTTTATAACGACCGGACTAGCTAGACTTGATAGGTATATTATGTTAAACCCGGTTGAAAGTTGCAAACTGCAGTACCAAATACTCTTAATTTATGCAAATAAATATTAAAAATTACCGTTTATGCTGAAACTAACAGTTTTTTCTTTATTATTTGTGTTGAGTTTGTTGAATGTGTTAGTTCCTAGTTGTGCTTGTAAATTCGTGTGACTATAAATACTCACCCATTTAATGCTGTGTGTGTGTGTGTGTGTGTTTGCATGTTCGTTTGTTGGTGTGGATAGCATATTTGTGTTTTGGTTTCTTCTCATCCTGATGGTATGGATAGAAAATGTGTGTGTTTTATGCTTCCTCATTCGTTGGAGTTGATAGTATATTTAAAAATAATTTCTTCTCATCCCTATGGTGTGGATAGTATATTTGTGTGGTTTTTCTTCTCATTCTTTTGTGTGGATAGTATATTTGTGTGTTTTATGCTTGCTCGTTCGTTAGAGTGGATAGTATATAATATGTAGTTTATGCTTGCTCGTGCATTAGTGTGGATAGTATATTTGTATGTGTTTTATGCTTGCTCATTTTTTAGTGGGGATAGTATATTTGTGTGGGGTTTTTTTCTCTCATCCGTTTATGTGGATAGCATATTGGTGTGTTTTATGATTGCTGTTAGTGTGGATAGTGTATCGTATGTGAAGTGAGTAGAATGGATGTTTTACTTCACGTCCATGCTGGACATATATAAAACACAGCGTTCGACATTCGCCCCATTTTACACAAAATAAAACGGACAAGAAAACGATGGATCTGATAACCAAGTTAAGAGATAGAAGATGGAGGACGATAGATGAAGTCTAAGTGGTGGATAGACTTAAAATGGATTGCAAGTTTGTAGTCAGCCTAGGCTTTATGACGAGACTCAAAGAAGCCAGTTATGATCGACAAGGTGTGATTTTGGACGAAATGGAGAAGTTGAGAGGATTCAACTATCCAACATATGTCAGAGTAGGCACATTGAACGAAATTTTGGATGTTGTTATTGAATTAGGGTGTTATTTGGAATAAATCTTCCTTTAACCAACTGGCCTTATGTACAAAACGGTTTAGAAGATAAAAAAAAGCGGAAAACACCAAAAAGGTATTGGAAAAAGTGCGAAAAATAAAAGAGACCTGGACAAATGAAAGGACAAAGAAAACATCAAGAGAAACGAAGAGTTTGAGAAAATAAACAAGAAATTGATGAAGGTCTAAAACAAATTCAGAGCTTTGGGACATCCTGACTGTATTGCCTGAAGAAAAAGAGAAGAAGAAAGGAATTTTGGAGATAATAAGAACATGTTCCAAGAACTGGAGAATTTAGAAGAAGAAAAAACCAACAGCTCTATTCAGGGCAAATCCATTGCCTCGAAAACATAATCATTTTTAAATATTATATATATATATATATATATATATATATATATATATATATATATATATATATATATATATATATATATATATATATATATATATATATGTGTGTGTGTGTGTGTGTGTGTGTGTGTGTGTGTGTGTTATATCTCTATGTAATGTTTATGTGTTTATCTATGTCTCTGTGTCTCTATTGTAAATGTTCCTCCCTACAGTAGTAGCTGTGTATATGTGTGTGTATTTAGGTCAGCTTATTGCTACAGTGTTGCCAGTGTCCAGTACCGTCACGTCATATCACCATTGCCATTCGTCTTCTTCCTATACAAATTTCCAATTGTCCTTATACAGGCTTGGAATGTGAAATTTGTCCGTATAAATCGTGTCAGTATACAAGCCCGGGGGTTGGTCTGTAATGTTAATAGTCCATATATTGCCTCACTGTAGTACTCTCCAACAACTTTATTTAGTTGAATACGATCTCCATGCATCCGTCTCGAGTATTATGCTCCACCAGAAAATACTATATGCTCACATTTCCCAATGGAAAAAGTAATACTAGATTTTATGTTACAATAAGTCATATAATGTGGGCACATGGCAATAGTAGACCGGAATTTTGCATATATTAGTTTACTTACCAACCGACACCAGGATATGCAGCACAGGAAAAAGTCTCTGGCTCAAAACGCAAGCAATATTGGTCTCGTTAAAATAACATGACAAAACTCGTAAAGGTCAATCGCTTTGTATATCATCCTATTATAATAAACAAAAACCCACTGGAGCAGCAAAGATACGTGTTTCTAGGGGGGGGGATCTCTATAAAAAATATAGTCATAACATTAATTAAGCAAAGATATTAACCATCATTACAATGATAATAATGTTTAAAAAGAAATGTGAAATCGTGTACAGATTACACAAAGATGGAAACAGAACATTAAGAGATAATGGAAATATGGGTGCAGAAACCGACGTTAACTAAAAAGGGTCAGTGAAGGTCATATACTTCATAAATAGAAAAAAAGCAAGAACAAAATATGTATATGTTCTTACGTATACTCTCGTACAAAAGAAACAAGAAAAACAAGTTAAGCCAACAAGCTTTTTAAATTTTAACAAAATAATTTACTTCCCTAGACAACAAGATAAAAATATGAAATATGACTTACGGTTTGTGAATATAATCCAAACATTATTCTATGAATTAACAAATATAAGTCCTGTCACTAAACAGTTCTAACTGAATCCAGGCTCGAATCTCTATGAAGCTTGAATATGGAAGGCAATACGTTAGATGCGGTCGTTGTACTGATGGCAATAATGTCTCGCTGAACCACAATGTATAAAGTTCTGTTTAGAATTACAGAAAACAATCCACTGAATGTCTTTGTTCAAGAAATTTTATAAAAAAAAAGTATTCCCAGGGTGAATAAATTAATTTTCAAACGAAAATCAACTCAAATGGAAACAAAAAAACAAACACTTTGAGACCGAAGGTACTTTCTTACAACAGATAATATTTCACTCAGATATGAGTATTAAACCCAAATAAAACGTCATTTCGACGCTCGTGAAGGGTCATATTATCACTTAATCATCAAACTGCGCACTAACAAAAAAGTGTCATTTAACATGTAAGCCCAGAATAGCCCTATCGAATTCCAACACTGGAAATAAATTTTAAAAAAAAGTTATCTTACAACTCAGCTAACACATTGTGGAACATGAACTTAGTACTAACCAATCGTTTTCGCTCAGTGTTTACAAAATGCCTCAATCAAATTGACTTAAAAATGTTGATGATGTAATGTTATGAGCTCCGACCAGAACAAGACAAAAGACTGAATTTATTAAAAAAATATCAAGTCTCATGAAAGCTAATCATTACAATAAAATGTAATGAAATAAAAAGAATAAAAACGACTTTAAACCTAGCACACAAGCAATTTAATTACATATTCGTAACAGTGTGAAATCGCAATAATTAAAATTTTATCCTTTAAAACGTTACACTCTAAGGTCCGGTCTGTCATCTTTCCACAACAAATCCATTGCACAGAAGGTCACTACATCAATCCTCTCAAGGCAAACTATAACACAAATAACAAAAAAAATTCTTTTCCGTATTGATAACGTTATATATATATATATATATATATATATATATATATATATATATATATATATATATATATATATATATATACAGAAAGACAAGTTGTAGAGGGAAAAAAATTGAATTGGAGACTTTTTATTCAGATTTGTTTTAAATGTTACTCATGGCAGCTAAATGTTGCTTTATCGTAATTTAATTATGTCTAGAAAGTTTATATTTCGCTGAAATGGACAAAATTAACACGAATTATCGTACGTTCGGTACCCTTTCTTAAATGGTAATTCATATATTTATAGCTTAATCACATCTTCCTTATGCTTACGAGAGGAAGAGTGGGAGTTTACAGATGTGCTTGTTCCGAATCTTGGATATAAGTAAAGAGATAACGACAGTCAACATGTATCTTGAATAAGACATAAAAGCATCACAGACGCACACAATGAAGTCTACATTGATCTTATTCTTTGTTTATACTTGTATGATTTTATTACATTTATTCCTTCTACCAACATAGATAGTTTACGATTTAAAAATAAATTCACCTTGCAATGAGACTATGTTATGAAAATAATTATTTTTGTTTTCATTATTGAAGTATGCTTTCTTTAAATAGGTGGGCAGGCACATTGACAAGTTCATGTATATGTATGGATTTGTGATGTATTTCAAACCTTCAAAAATGAATCCTCTGCTATTGAATTTCTTTACATTAACTCTTGTACTAGTAAGATTTATAAATTAATGGGCATTCTGGTTCCCATGAATTTTAAATCCCTCGTCGACTTTCAACCCGTTTATTGATATAAATGATTTCACTAACACTATATAATATTTTAAAACACCAGAGCCTCTATAAGCTGCACAATGATAATAGTGACCAAATAGAGTGTACATCGCGGATAATAACACTAGTTTTATTTGTTCATAATAACCTCTAAGTGAATATCATGGATCGTTATCATCTAAAATGGCTGTGATGCTTGCCGAGCTGTATATACAGTATATGTTATACCTATGGCTATTATACATATTGCTATTTTAAACCTGTACAAGTCTGGTTTGCATAGCTTAAATACTTCATAAGGCTCGAAGAGAAGGAATGGTGATATAGATTAACATCTTGCAGTTCCTTTCCTTAGATTCATTTCCAGATTCGATAACGATTATAATACTCCTTCCTTATAGTCATGTCTTTGAGAAATGTCTATAAAGATCGGATTGCCATACTGTAACTTACCCCCCCCCCGAACTACCCGCCACTGCATTAATAATCGATGTAAATGTTGACATGTTCAATATAGCGTTTAATCAGTCACAACTCTTGGATAGCTTAAGATTCCCCCTTCCACTTCATTTGTAAAACAGATAGCATCAATCAAATAAATGCCAATCTAGAGATGGACATTGAGGATGGACGGACGGACACACATCCTGAGGAATGCCCTCTCTGCCATGATTATCAACATTGTACTTGCTCTCGACTGGATTTTTTGTTATTCCTTGGATCTTATACTGAATGTTCATTATGACGAATATCCTATGCACCTTAGTCATTGCCGTAAATGATTATTTACAAGCTAGGAAAGTTTTTCAGTCTTATTACATGAGAATATGTTGTGTTTCTTTTTGATAATATGGGAGGAATCTTTACAGACTCCTTTTCATAGACTTCTCTTTTCAAGAGTTGTTTTCATAAATCAAATTGTTTTGGTCCTTTCTTGTTCCAGCGTTTATTTTGCAGTGCGGTGTAATTGTTGTCCGTTCGCGTGAAATGTTTAAGTGTGTTGCAACAATTAATGTTGTAGTTCAACTATACTATTCAGGTTTGACATTTGGAGTATAGTTGGTAATCAAGGTTCGAAGGGTTCCTTGCAATTGGATCATATATACGTTTTCAGAAATCATTTGAAAATATTAGATCAAATCATTTTGCTTTTGTTTTCTTGTTGCAGAATCTGGACAAAAGTTAATTAAAATACCGAAATTCATTTGTTCCTCTTTCGATCCTGGTTCTTTCCAAGTATTTGATAAACAGAATCTCCAATGATAAATGATTGAATATTGCATTTATTAAACCCGTTGACTAATTTAATGCTTTGTTTTCCAACGCGCAAAAGGTTGAAATTATTCCATGTACCATACATTTGAATTGTAAAGATTTCCTAATTGATCCCCTTTTTATATTATATAAAACAACTGCGATATATTTCTTTCAATATAACAGATTTATAGGTTCTATTGAATATGGTGGCTATATTATTTTCCATTCAATATGACAGCGGGCTATTTTATATTGGACGTGGTAACTGAAATATTTTGGTGGCTCTGTCACAATTTAAGATTTTAACTGACGTCTGCTATATTTTCTATTTTTGTGGAGTTTAACAGCACTTACTTGATATTTAATGCCGAGGAAATGGTAGCTAAAATCTTTAACCAAGCCCACAATGAGACAGCCTAAAAAAAGGATGTCCCAGTCAGGTGTCAAACCCACCATTCTTAAATTACGTGTCCGACGCTCTACTAGCCGAGCTACCACGAGTCCTTTAGTGATCCAAAAACTCTACCAAAGTGACGATTTTGGTAGCATTAGGGAAATCAATCAGAATTTAGGTAATGCTAAGTAAAACTGGCATGTAAGTCATAATAAACAAATTTAGTTGTGGAACACAACATACTCCTATGATACACCAACAGCTTAAATTCGATCTCCTTGGGTAAGAGATATATTCTAGACAGGTATGACGGAAACAGGACTGACGCACAAGTGAACCCATTAACCGCACGCTCCTCCAAGCAGGGAAACAACATTTCACACCAATGTGAGAAAGAAATCTTGCTTTAAAGGATCATTCCGTCAAGGAAGACGTGCGCATTGCGCTCAGTAAAGTAAGGGGTGGCTATATTAATTTGAGCCACCAGTCAAGATATTAAAATGTTATCCTTGGTAACATTAACTAATCATATATGCTTGAATAGGGGTACAAGTTTAAGTCTAGTTTGTCAATAAATATCCACTTGGCATACATTGTATTGGATATCAGAAATATGCAGTCAAAGATACAGGCTGAATCAAGATAGTCCGAATTGTATTTGTTTCTTCCATTTGTGACTATATTTAATGATTAGTTACCGGTAGCTGACCATAAGAGAGTAACCACTTCATTTGTCATGATAAACGTTCAGCTCAGTTTTCATACTAATCCTGTTGTGAGAGGCTAAATATGGTATTCATTTCCAAACGTTTATGCACACTAGTTACGAAAGATATAATATTATATTTGAGTTTATATTCCTTCAGGTATATGTTCGGTTGCAATTGGTTCCATTTTGATTTGTTTTTCTTTGGTAGATTAAATTTAATTTCATTACCTAATCATATCCACGTTCAGCAATCCGTGTGGAGAAACCAAACAACTACTATGATCAATATAAACAATTTCTACCAGCTCAGTTATCGTAAAGTTCGGCAAGTACAAGAACAAATATCCTGACTGATACACATAAAGCGCATGACAGTCGTAACCATAACGACAACTTCAGGGTATCGCAGATTTCTCAGTGTGTCGGAGACTAGAGGGAAGCACCTTATGATTATATGACACAATTTAGACCAGAGGGTGAGTATGCTTCCATGAAGTTTGAGAACCTTATCAAGTTGTGATACGCATGTATGTTTGAGTAGAACTGAAAGGGGTTAAAATAACTCATAATAGCAACTCTCAAAGGCAGAATGCCACATCGCAATCTTATCACCAATCAACTCATATAGGAAGTACGCGTTATGGTGATGCAAGAGGTAAAACTTACCAAAATACAGAAGACCATACAGAAGAGACACTCAGCGTAGGAGACATGCCTCCTTCCTACGAAGTAATTCCGCAAACTATGTTGCTCAAATCCCATCGCTCATATGCTTTAAAGATCTATGACACATATGTTGACTTAAGCATTGAATATGGCGAGCATAGCAAAGTATGAACACCAGGACTCTTGTCTTAATTAGTGCAAGAATTTTACATTTTTGGGTTTATATGAAACGTGGGGAAAATCATGTGAGGAATTAGAAAATATTATGGAAGATTTTGTCTCTTATAGTGATGTTCTGAAATAAAACCAATTGCTTGCTACATATTAGAAATTTGGAGATATGAATTTAGTAGGGATATTGAAACTGTACTGCACAAGGTTTGCAAATAGTAGGTAGACGCTTCTAAAACTACTAATGATGCGATTGGATTTACGGAATGCGGAAGATACCCACTTTTTCCTGGTAATTTTTACGATGTTTCATTTTTCTGGTTACTTGTACGCTCGTACAAAGGTATTTTCCAATTGTGAATAAATTATTCTACATAATAAACTCAAATCAAATGGCAACAACAAGAATACCTTTCGGCCTGTATTTATATTTTACGACTGACTCAGAAAACACTGAGATTAAGAATTAAAAGCAACTAAAACGTCATGTTGACACTCGCGTTGGGTCACATGATCGCTTACTTTGTCCGAACAGCGCAGTAATTGATACGTCAATTATCACGTAGGCTAGAATAGCCCTATCTAAGAAACAGCTTCCCACGCTGGACATGATTTTAAAATTGAAACTGTTTACAACAAACTAACACATGAGTTGAACATTACCTTGGTAATGACCAATTTTCGCTTAGTGTTTACAAAACTTTTCAACAAGAAGGGCTAAAAATAATGATATTGTAATACCTTTCACGTTCAAATCAGGTCAAAACAAAGAAGTGAGTGTTCATAAAATAGTCAATTCCCGTGAAATTTATCATTACAATAAAATGTAATGAAAACTATCAAAATAAAAAAGAATTTAATATTACCACACAAGGAATTTAATTTCATATTTGTAACAATATACTTGCTGACGGTTCTAAGAATGCTTTCAACTCGCTGTGCACACTAACGAAAATTAGTTGAAAACATTATATATAAGCAACCATGTCACCTGGGCTGCTAAGGATGAAGACATACTATTTTGTTTCAGTTATAACATGAACTAAACCAATACGTTAGAGACCATAAATAATTTTTCTCACCAATTTCACAAGGAATTTGGGATTTTTCATTCCAAAACTGGCAAACTGGTAGTAACAATTCGCATAAATGTATGTAGTATAGCATGTATAAAACTGAATTAGAACCAAACAAAAACATTTTTTTTTCCGGGTTATCATATTGTGTCAGGAAGATAGATGCTAAAATTAGGTTCTCAGCCCATATGCTGACAATAAAAACTGGTAGGTATAGTAGGATTGAGATAAAGAATACTTATTGTGAATTATGCCGAAACAATAATATAAAATGCTATTAAAGGTCCAACGGACTTAGGGGCCGATAACCTTAAAAAATTCCAATATGGTTATCGGCCTGCCACTAATTTAAGGTGAAAGATACCAACGTGTTTAATGTGGTTATGACTGGTTTGAAGTATCGATGCTAACACCGTAACGATAAATTAAAGGTGATTTCAGAAGCACATAGAGAGATCAATTCACAACATACCAACACATTCCCACAGTAAAACATTTACCATAATTACGAGTCCAACATTGAACATCACAGGGTGGGTGTGGTAGCATTATAGTCATGGAGATCAGGGTGTATCTGTTGATAGATTGTGTGGCATCAGATCTAGATATATGATGTTAACAGTCGTGTATGAGCTATTATAGAGAATATACTGTACTTCCGGTATATTTTTCTTAAAATAAATACACCACTACGAAACTGAGGAAAAATTTCCCAAATTTAAATATGGATTCTTGGAGTATACATTTGTCATGAAAATTCAGCAGTTAAGAAAACTGATCGAAATTTAGAAACTTCTGAAAGTTTTATGACCGTATCTTTCAATATAATGCTTTATGCAGTCAAACGTGCAGACGAAGAAGCTGAGATTGAATTTTGTGCAAATATAGTTTAGAAATACTGGGCTGATCGAAAGGCTGCCAAAACTTTACAAAAGAGTACCCTTCAATTCTAATGATTGGTTATCCGCGTACTTGATCGAAGGGAAATCGTAGTAAATGTGAACATAAACTGAATCCATTTAGCTCTATTTTCGTTCAAGCGGGCGAGGCGCAGTCTGATATAATTGTTCTTTGTTGGTGTTCTTTCTTGTAAGGGTGGATATATCTATACATGCAACTTTTCTGTGACCGCATATTTTCAAAACTTGCTTCAGAAGCTAAATCCATTTGAAAAATATATTTACCCTATCTTTGTCTTCTTTTTCAATGCAATATTGAACGGAAGACTGTTTCAGTGGAAAAGTGGATGACTGTTTCAATGGAACGGATGACAACGGACATATATTTCGGTCAAATACTAATGTGTGAGTGTCGTGTAAAAATGAGACTAACACGATTTTTCAATATAATCAATATCCTTTTTTTGCCATTACAATGATTTTATCTCAAAACGTAGATAATTATTTTATGTATTCCAGCAGGTTGCTTTACCTTATGCATATTCGCTTGGCAAACGGACATCAATGCACACGTTTACATCCTGTCTGTCTATAATTAAATTCTTTGCATCACTCTCTCTGAAGGCGCATTAGAAACGGCTACATGCTTTTATTTGTATACATTTAGTTTTCTGTTTTCAACAGTTAAAAGTCATTTCTAATTCATTTACCCATCTATTTTCCTATTTCATATAATAAGAAGGTCAACTTGGAAGCAGCAGCGGGAGAGACACTTGTGAAGGGAAGGAAAAGGATATTCTATGGTAGCCTCAGCTGCTATAGTCTACACTGCTCCTCAGTCCTAAACTGCCAGCAAAACGAAGATAAATGAGAAAAGGAACTTTTAACCTTAAACGTGTATGGATCAAGGGGAAATGTGCGATATTTACCGATATTTATGTGAATAATTCTTGAAATTTAGGAAACTAATACTACCTTTATTTGTGTAGGTTCGTTGCCTCTATTTGGAAAATCAAACTTAACTTTTGTTTGTTTGGAGAGAATTTGGAATACGTTGGGCCTAAAGTGCTCTTGCAATCGGGCATTATTGCAATTATCTGTTGGATCCGGCAACTCATACGTGTATCAATAATTTTATAAGACGTTTTATGTAACATAGTTATATATTAAATGCTTTAGGATTTTTGAACCATTTTTGTGCATATTCTAACATCTTTTAGTATCACGACCAGTGACTGTCGGAAGCGTGTTTTCTTTAACAATCGACGTTATTCATATATTATTAGGAAATAACCTAGCAGGCTGTAGGTAATCAACTTGTAACTGACAAGCCTTGTTTGTATCAGAAAGTTTTCCTGTTGAAAACGAAATCCCTGATTTACACATAGATTGTGCAGTTACTGTAGCTGTGGCAAGGACACCGCATGAGAAGGGTTTTTACCACAAAAATATTCAATCTGCTGAAACACATAATTACCTTGATAAAGCTTTTGATGAGATCCATTAATTCCTCGTTTGGATCATTCAGAAGTAGATCCTCATTTAACTACTCGTTTTCTTTATTCCATTCAGCATGGCAAACGACAATGACATGTCGTTGAACAGGAAAAAAAAATCATAAGATTTCATATTTGTTTCTGGGATTGATCAGTGAAACTGAATCCACCGGAGCACCTGTTTGCTATTTTCTTAAAAACGAGATCCTTATAAGAAAATGGAGACCACCTAACGTACCTGCTGGTGACAAGAGGTCGGTGAAATTTCAAATTGTAGTTCCAAAGTCGTATACACCTAATTCTTAGCTTCGCCCATGAAATATTTGGCAAATAAAATTTAGATCTGTAAAACTTATGACAAGATCTTGAATCACCTTTATTTGCCCAACTTTAAAAGTGGAGATTGTAAATGGCGTAGATCTTACAATGGATTACATTTTTCTGTCCGGCAATAGGATTTTGCCTCTGTTGTTCATTCGTCACAATTTTCTTTAGAATTTGTAGTTTGATCTTTTAAAGTTTTAGAAGGAGACCAGTGAGGTAAATTACGATATTAGTACTCTTCAGATATAAATATATTAAATTTAATACCAGTAAGTTGATAGAGAGAGAGAAAGGTTAATCATACAATTCATAAAATTAATTTATTTTTGCCAGTCCCATTCAGTATGGATTTAAGCCATGGTATGCAATCGTATGGCAATGACATTGGAGTAAATAGATTGCGTAATTCAGAAATTATGAATAATTAAAATCAAAATTGTTCATATATTCAGCAACAAAATAGAACTAACTAAAACAGATGTTGCTTGAAAATGAGAAATTGTTCCCAGATACAGCCTTCCGTTACGTTGAAATTGTAGATTCCACAAAAATGTTTGAAGAAAGAGATGCAGTATTTGCTGGGTAATGATTTCATAAAACCTAGCAAAAGCAACTTGAGATCGCCATGCATGCTTATTTCGAAACAAAATCATATTTGCTGCATGTGCACTAATTATAGAAAGGTCAACAGTACGATTAAAACATTAATTTTCAAAAGCCAAGAATCGGCGCGTGCATTGATAAAATATGAAATGCAATCTATGGCAATAAATTAGCTTTCTGAAAGAATGTTTACAAATTCCATTGGCGTTAAAGGCAAAGGAAATTCGACATTCTTCACTCCAGATAGCTGTTACCAAAATAAAGTTATGCAGTTTGGGATTTATGTTTAGCTTGTACTTTTCAATGTTTAATAAAGATGCTTACATCTGGTCTGGATTAAAGAGATGCTTACATCGGCGATATCATCATTTCCAATGACACCTGGAAAGATAACAGATTTTGCAAGAAAAAAGTGTTAAGTCTGTTCCTTACTGAAAGTATATGAGTCTATGTTTCACCCGAATCATATACTAAAGGCAAAGACAATGAAAACAACTAATTCAAGGATTTTAAATTTTCAAAAACGATTTGATTGTTTCACTGTTCAATGTTTATTTATGTGGTAAAAACAATTGTTTGCAATGAATCTAAACTTTAAAGCAATGAATTTAGTGGGGATATTAAAACTGTTCAGCACAACATTTGCAAACAGTATATAGATATTTCTAAAACTTCTAATCATGAGATTGTTTTAGGAGAATGTATCTGCGGTTGATGTAAAAGATTCATAGTTTAATTGAAATTAAAATAATGCAGATTTTTATCCTACATGTTATTTGTGACTTTGCGACAACATAATGGTATTTTTTATGAACTTAGTCATACTTCAATAATTTAATAATTTTTACAGTGCTTGTACAGATGAATTACATTGTCTACGGCGAAATCATATGAATGCTTTGGACAATATCAACTGCCAATCCTTTTATCAACTGAGCTCATTTTCTTAAACTTAATTACTAACTCTCCATCAATGTTTTTATATAGCTATTTCATATATAATGACCATTATTTAAATGTCCATTTGAGTATATTATTTGCCTCCTAAATGTGCATCGCACAGTTGGTAATGTCGTCATTTTCCAAAGCATTCTTTTTTACTAGGAGCGAGGTTGTTGCGTTTCTGCTTCCAACACCAGTATTAGTGACGTTTGGTTGTCGCTGTTAAGTAAATTTGTGTTAACATCAGGTTCCTCAATGATGCGGAGGGTAAAACAAAACAGAGAAATCTGTTTTCAGACGGACAACACTTGCGCTTTCGGTTCTGTTGTCCCTGTAAATTTAATTTTGTTAGAAAGTTGAGTAATAATCGAAAATTTAAGTCGGGCAAATTCATTTCTAAAATTCTTAATTTCAGGATTTAGTTTATTATTTACCGAAATTTTTATCACAGTATTTTCATTATCTAGATTTTGGATTTACATACAATTTATGTCATACAGAAATTTAAATTACGCAAAATAATTATAAACATATTAGTGATAAATAAAATTAAAAGATTCAATGCTTGCTATTTTTCTTTAAAGCAATTAATCATCAAGTCTTACAAGATTTCATTACATACAGTACTGAACCCATCTTTTTATTCCCAGATATGGTTTTGATTAATAATTTTGTATATGTGCTTTTAATGATTCATTACATCTATCGAGCTCAAGGTATGTCTTCGTATGGATCAATATTTTTTTTATCCAGGAGAGATTTTATTTTTTATGATAGCCGCCTGAATATGACACCAGGACTCTTGAAAATGTTATGGTTATTTCTTTCTCCTTCGGATAACTCCGAATATTTTATTGTGGTTTGACTTTATTATGTTGTTGTTGTTGTTGAGCTTAACGCCATTTTTTAGCACACGATAGGCTATTCATGGCGGCCAGTATTAATGATGGAGGAAGAAACCTGGAAATCACCGGAAAAAACCAACGACCCACAAGAAGCTACTGGCAAGCTTTCTCACATATCCACATTCGCCGAATCCTAGACTCGAACCCACGCAGATAGAGGTGAGATGGCAATGATCCGTAACGGACAGCTCTTTAGACCACTCGGCCACTCAGGACCCCCTGACTTTATTATCGTTTAGATATTTAGAATATTGCCATAATGACTGACTTAGGAACTGACCAATGTCTTAAAATCATTTTGTTCTTTAGTAGTTTCTCCTTCTGTTTTTATTTAATCAATCACACTTTAAATTCTAAATAACCGAAATATATCTGTCATCGATATTTTGAATTATTGTTACTTCTTGTTACCAAAGACTGAATAATAGGTTATATTAAAGATTGTTAATAGTGGAATAAATCTGGCATATTTATCAATTCATTTATGGTGTATATGTTCAAGACTCCATTGTACATTTAGGTCATTATGTACTCTTACATTATAGATACCATGAACAAAAACAGTTTCTTCCCGTCCAATTTTGTTAGAAACTTCTTACATTTTGTTAGGAACTCTTTTATCACCTTAACCAATAACTTCGTTGGCTTTAATCTCCTTTTTACTGGAACGAGATACTCTGCTGGAATTATAACGATCTTATCCGATTTCTTCTAAGCAGATGTGAGGCAAAATTCCGATGAGGTCAGATTCATTTTGAGTTGTTTCTAAGGCCACATAATCATGGAATACTATTTCTTATGAGCAAATTTAAGGTAAGGTCCTTATGGAGTTTGCATCGTTGTTTTCATTGTCCATGACCCATCTGTTTGCAATTATTTTTCGGCTCAATATTACTTTCAAATGTGCAACATATAACAACAATCGACTTTTGGTATTTCCTCCTTTGAATTTAACGACACCAACATCATAATATCAGTTGTGGTAACAGTTTCGCTTTCTACTAATTATAATTCATAATTTAAAAAATTCGGTACATACTCCACAAGTGCCTCCATGTCTACGGCATGATTCTTTCATTAAGGTTTGGAACATAACGATCTGAATAAAGTCTGTATTCACACACACACACACACACACACACACATACAAATATATATATATATATATATATATATATATATATATATATATATATATATATATATATGCATGTATGTATGTATGCATGTATGTACGTATGCATGTATGTATGTACGTATGCATGTATGTAAAGTATGTATGTATGTACGTATTTATGTATGTAAAGTATGTATGTATGTACGTATTTATGTATGTAAAGTATGTATGTATGTACGTATGTACGTATTTATGTATCTAAAGTATGTATGTATGTACGTATGTATGTAAAGTATGTATGTATGGATGTACGTGGATGGATGGATGGATGGATGGATGGATGGATGGATGGATGGATGGATGGATGGATGGATGGATAGATAAATAAATAGATAGATAGATAGATAGATAGATAGATAGATAGATAGATAGATAGATAGATAGATAGATAGATAGATAGATAGATAGATAGATAGACATTGTTTATTCATTTATGCGTATATGAATCCTGTCGCTACAATATGCATTTGTTGCTTCTATTTTCAATTTAGTAATAATGACTAAGTCGTCATTTTATTCACAATTCGTTTAATTTCTTGCCTAGTTAGAAGAAAGATTAAATGAGACAGTAATGTCCTGCTTGTCATAGACAACATTTGTCTTATAGCCATTTGTATTCTTTAAGAGAGTTTGCTAACAGCATTAAATTAACCTCTATTTATTAACCTTTGGCATAGGATAACCTGCATCGGCAATTTGAAATATTTCAAAATGGACGCATCAGAAATAAATGTGTCATTAAAGATACATGTAATGTAAATGGCTTTACTTAAACTGACATTTGTGGATCACATTGTTTCCTATATATTCTGGTCTCACTAGTTCCATGCGTACTGGTTTCCTTACTTCATGGCATCTAGGCGCCGAAGATTACTTAAAAAGGTATGTCGACAAGGGGGGGGCAGAGAGTTGATAATCGACCATCAATTTTTCATATATACTGACTCGTATATTTACGCTTGTCTCAGAATATGTAAATTCGCCACGTCACTATCACTTTTACAATGACCTTAATGACACTTATTTATATGTGTACCTTATTTAGCAGAATCTTTTCATAGTACTTCGTCTATTGAATAGTAACTTCAGGTTTTTCAATAAACATTTCAAGCAAGAGGAATGAACTGGTATAGAGTAAAATTTAGGCGTTTGAGAAATTTGTGCTAAACTGATTCATAAATTAATTATGCAGTTAAAAGGAATGGAGGTGGACTTGGGTAAAAATAATATTAGGTTAAATCAAATGAAGCTGAAGAATTTATCAGAAATGATAGCTGAGTGACACTAAAATGTGATGAAAAATAAATGCTCCTCAATAACCTGCAAGCATTTTTTTTAAAAAAAAAAGTCATAAATGCAAACTCAACTGAAATGAATGATTAAATAAAAACGTAATCTGTAATAATAGGAAGGGGAAAGAACCTTCAAATCTTTAGATCAAAACACGCAAAGCAATTTTTTTTAAACATTTTCAGAATATTGGCATCAACGACCTAAAACTATAAAAAACGATACTTCCATTAATACAGTAGTTCAGGTTCTTTTCTCCGCAACCCTAATTTAGACATCGTGAGGTGATCCTGACCCACAAGGCAATTTTCAGAATTAAATAAGAAAAAGAAATAACTAAAGAACTGTGACGCTTTGAAATGCTATTAAGAAGCCCCCTCAAACTGATTTAGGTCACAACCTAAGTTTTGGAATATCTGCTCTAACGTGTCCTTTTCAGTTTGAAAGTGTCGCACGTTAGATTCAAACGTAAAATTAATAATACTCGCCGTATGGTGACGTTGAGGAATGATATGATATAAAAATATAAGGCCTCAATTTAGATAGTATTAACAAATCTTTAGAGCACTACCAACACAATAAATTTGATTACTACTTAGCAATGAACTTTTCAATTACAGTCCAACACACCGCTTTTTTATTAGTGTATAACACCCAATGTTTTATTAATATCTAGTACCAAGACTACTCTACTCATCAAGGCGTACTAACACAGACCACACACACACACACACACACACACACACACACACACACACACACACACACACACACACACACTCAGAGAGAGAGAGCGAGAGGGAGAGAGAGGGACAAATTTAAAGGGGTAAGGGGACTTTACATATATTATGTCTGCAAGAAACCATACCAACAATTACACATAGGCAATGGGGGTAAAGGAAGTATGATTATTCTCGAAGAAGTTGTTTCCCTTGTTATATGGCGCTGGTGATTGGAGCAAATTGGCAATATTAGAGCAAGAGCATCATCATTTTTTATGAGTTGTGGTTGGCCTGGAAAATGGCCGTTGGGTTGTCATCCTGGAACACTGAAATATTCACAACGGTAGGGCTCACAATGTTTTGGCTACTTCGTAAGGTCTACTCCTTCTGCCTGAAAATGTAGCATCATTTGACTAAATCGTCAATATCTCCAACTATTCTCTCTGCTGCTGCCTCTGATGGTTTTCGTCCTCTCCAGTTATTCCTATTACTTTGCATCTTTGCTTGCACGGCGTCTTCCACGCGGTCTTGCGCCATCATGAGGAATCTTGTGGTCTTCTCAATTTTCCTTTCAAATAAGCTGTCTTACCCTGCGCATAAGCAACATGGCTTCGTTTCATTTTCCAATCTTATACGAAACGGTTCTTGAAGAATTAGACCATGCTGCTTGATATACCCTGAGACAGAATTTAAGTTACTTATGGAGTGAGAAACCGGAACCACCACTCGATGGCATTAGAAACTTACTCATCCCAGTTTTAACCAAACTTTCTGTGCAATCATACAAGTTAAAATCGGATTAATATTAAACAGTCACATTGGAATTATGATAGCACAATCTACATCAATGTCTCAACACATCTAACCAATCAGTATTAAAATATTACTCATTTTAATTTAGTATCAGGAAAACAATATCATAATCGGTGGTTTGTATTTTACACCGGGTCTCAAAATCGGTCGGATTTGTGATTTGAAAAAGTATTATCAAAACCGGTCTTCAGAAAGTAGAAAAGAAAACCCCTACAATCAGGCATTACCCAGTAAGCCTATTTCACCCTTGTATCAATTTCTAGAGGTTGGACGCACGTCATTAGTATAGTATTTGCATGTCAGGGAAACTTCGTTTAACCTTGCCTTCTATCTTTTTTTTTTGCTGGCCGGCTACGATCCAAAAAAGACACCCATTGCGTCGGGGTAGTTTGAGAAGGTTCTCCATTGTTTGCTGGTTATCTCATTCTTATTCAAAGACTATGGTGTGTGCGTTGGACAGAAATTTGAAATATGAAATCTTGAGAAATGTTTAATTAGAATTGTCTGTGCTATTTTTTTTTTGTTAGTTGATACTGTAAATACTCGCATTAGATCAGAATGAGGACGAAACATCCATGCAAATAGACGGTTTTTCTCATAAAAATTGTCACAAAAAGGAAATCTATGTTGCTTGAGTCGGATATAACGTATTTCAAATGCCAAATGGAATCACTCCGCATTGTCAATGGTGGCGTCTACCACAAATCGTTTGAACTAATACACATTCACTCTGGAACAAAGGTATGCCTCTAGCAGAATAAGCAAGCTGACTGAATCTCTTTCTGGAGAATTTTCCGAATCTCCTGGAGTATTGAGATTTGATAGGTGGCAACCTGATTATTCTTGGAGATTTCGACAGTCACTACGGCTGTCCTGGAAGGCAATACACATCAAAACGCCTAGATTCCATTCACGTTTTCAACCTCAAACAGTCCGTTAGTCGACCTACCCATAAACATGGTCACAATTTAGACTGGATTCTTTATAGACCTGATTATAATATTCTACAGTCCTCCCTGGTGTCCCACAAATTTACATCATATCACCTCTGCATTATATGCCATCTTGACGTCTCAGTCCCTAATCATACACCTTTATTTGCTACAAATAGAAACCTCCGTATGATAAACAGAACCCAACTAATGCATGACATCCATGCATATCTAGCAACTAGTTTACCTCTTACAGCAGAACAACTCGATAACTGCCTGCGTGCATTGTTTGACAAACATGTCCCAGCAACCAAGCACAAAGTAGCAATTCAAAAGTGTTCTCCATGGTATAACAGTTTTAGGGAACAACTTCGCACTGCTAAAAGAGACCGCCGTAAAGTTGAGAAGCTTTTGCATTCCACCAGACTCAGTATTCATAGGCAAACGTATTAAGCCGTTCTGAAGAATGTCACAAACATACTCCACGCAGCGATATCAGCCCACAAAAGTACTAAGATCACAGAATGTAAAAGCTGCAAAGAGCTATTTGAGATTACTAGCAAGCTAATGTCACGGAACAAACGTACACAACTTCCAACTAACTTCTCTCTAGTCGACATTCCGGACCTGTTTGCAAATTTCTTCTGTGAGGAAGTACAAACCATCAGAGATAAACATGACAACACAATTTTAATTGACTCGTCGTCACGATACAGTTGAGTTACAGAATTTCAGCGGCAACCGTTAGCAGAATTTGTACCTGTTTATTTATTCTTGAACCTTTCGTGTATAATATTCAAGATCGAGCTCAAAATCCTCAAACTATAAACGACACTGTGGATACCGCTGCACATCGTATTATTGAATGCCCAATCAGAAGGACATAAGTAAAGCGCACATAAATAGTTAATTGTATAAACGATCTGAATATCGAAGTCTTTTTCCTAACAGAAACATGGTGAAAATTAGTAGGCGATGAACCCATCCCAAGTCCGCGTGCGTTTCGACACCCACCGGTTACTCCATCAAGTCGTTCCCCCGCCACTTTTGCAGAGGTAGAATTGCTGTCATCTCAGAGAGCTCTATGATCAACTGTCTTATCCACTATAAAGTTTATTCGGAACTTTAATTTATTCGGACATATATCTATAATTCTTGAATTATTTTGAGACCTATTTCGCAATATCGTAAGTTCTTTATTTAATTTTACCTTTCCTTGCAGCAAAAAAATATTTGTTGAATTTTGCAAAGCCATCTTGCTTTTCATTCTTTAATGTTATTTATTTTAATAGCACATACTTGCAAGAGAAAATATGATCATCTGCCATGCTATACGAATTTGGCAAAAATATTTCAGAAAACTTATTTTTGAAATAAAAATCACCATGGTTTGGAACATTTTAAGTCAAAATTAAGAAATCTTTATTGAAACCAAGAAGATTTTACGTCATCAAAAGATTAGGTCTTTATTTCTAACCCTCACAGGAACAGTTAGATTTCTTGATAATGTATGAATTACTTTAGACCAAAATCACATACTGACGAACATAACTCCGCAGCTTTAAACAATGTTGTTACCTCCGCTGACGAGAAATCCTTAGCTCATTAAGATTCTTTTATCGGTAAGTCTTCTGTTGTTTTTTTTTTTTTTTTTTTTTTTTTTTTTTAAAAAAAACTGTTTCAATCTAATACATATCTTCTAAGTATCAAACTATCACACCTTTCAGAAATGAAATTTCTGATAAGACTGATAATTAGTCCTTGTCTTCTATTATGAGTGCCTATTGCAAAAGGAAATAACATTTTTTTCTGATTGTTACGAATTGTAAAATAGGCAACAAAATAAAGACAGAGAGACCTATTTAAAATGATCTTATTACTAAGATATCAAGGCAGACGACATGTATTGAAATCAAATCATTTGTTAGATCAAACAAATCCAAGTCTGGT
Source organism: Potamilus streckersoni (assembly GCA_016746295.1). Taxonomy (NCBI): domain Eukaryota; kingdom Metazoa; phylum Mollusca; class Bivalvia; order Unionida; family Unionidae; genus Potamilus; species Potamilus streckersoni. The sequence goes on along the minus strand of JAEAOA010000519.1, from coordinate 261,314 downwards.
ATTATTATGGAGAGTGGTAAACCACTTATTCGTAGCTGCCTAATCTGTCTGTTATACTGTCTTCAAGCTTCCACGTTACCGGTCGACCACGCTGAACGTTTCCCGTCACGATACGTTCGTTGTGCAGTAGCCCTTGTCCAATGGGGCCAAGTTCCTGATGCCGTGGATCTCTACAGACCATGCCACACATTGTAAACAAATGTCCACTGATAATGTTCTCTGGTGGACTTTAGTCTCGCACCTTGTTGATGATTACGATGTTAGATATCTGGTCATGCACTGAAGAAGGTCAATAATTAATCTACAATTATGAACAATTCATGTCGAAGGGTCCGATAACACTTCATTAATAATTATGCCAATCCTATCCAAAGTAAGAGTTTTAAGAGCTTCACATAGTCATTTATCAACCAGTTCATGACCTGTTTCTGAGAAGTCTTCTTCTAAAGAGAGTGTTCATATTCAGGCCGCAGAGTGCAGAGTTGCTGCTGTTTATCCCCACTGTATAAATTTGTCATCAGACTTAGTCCCATGAACCGTGACAGTCGGAACCATGTTGTTTTTATCCAACGATATTATTCATATATTTCCTAGAAATGACTTATCTGGGGATAAGGATGTTGGCAATCCAAATATCACTGACAAACATTGTTTGGATCTGAAAGTCGTCCTATTGAAAACGAAATACCAAATTTTTGCCTGGATTTTTCAGTTACTAGGAATATGGCAAAACTAGTCTTTAGAATGATGTCGAATAGGAAAGTATTGATTTTCCTAAAACAAGTATTGGCAAAACTTATGATAAGGTCACTTTTTCTCCTTGTTTGGATCAATTAGTAGGTATTAATCACAGTGATCCTCCTTTATCTACTCATTCTCTTTATTCTAATCAGGGTGACAACCGACAATCCAATAGGAAATAGATCATGAGATCTCATGTTTGTTTTAGAGTTATATTAGAGAAACGTAATTTACAGGAGTACCTGTCTGTTTGTTTGTTTTTTGTTTTGTTTTTTGTTGGGGTTTTTTTTTGTTAAAAATGGGGTTCTTATGAAAATGTAGACCACCTCAAGTACCTGCTGATGACAGGTGGTCAGTGACCTATCAAATTGTGGTTCTAAAGTCGTATAGACAGAATATTCTTAGACTAGCCAATGAAACACCCTTGGCTGGCCAATTACGAATCAATAAAAAATTTTAAGAGGCTCTTGAAGCAATTTTATTCCCCAAGTATTGGAAGTTGTATTTTCAAATACTGTAAATCCTGACAAATGACAAATCCGATCAGATGACACCGAAGGTTCGTCATCTTGAACCTACTCGTGCATTTGACGAACCAGTTAGCAGACTCTTACCTAAGACAAAATCAGACAACCAATTCTTGTTGACCATAATGTTTGCGTCTACAAGATTCCCTGATGCAATTCATTTGTGTAATATTAAAACTAAAACCACAAAGGTCATACTGTTCATCTGAAATGTTTCAGCAAGTTATGCCTGGATAAGGCATCAGCAATTGAAATCAAAATTGAAATTATGGTATTACATGAATACAATAGAGCGAAATATTCAGTCTGGTTATAGAGTTCTATCTCCTGCTCATTCTTTGCAATCTTTTTCAGAATTAATAGTCTGATATTTTTATAATTGAGAAGCAAGTGAGTTGGTTAAATTACAATACTAGTTCTCATAAGTGACCAACAAATTATTATTATTATTATTATTATTATTATTATTATTATTATTATTATTATTATTATTATTATTATTATTATTATTATTATTATTATTATTATTATTATAACTATTAATATTATAATCAATAATAAGAACCAAATTAATTGCATGTAGGTAATTTTATTTTCAAACATAGTTATTATTATACTTTATTTGAATGAGAGAGCTGGCATATTCCCCTACCTCAAGCTTTTAAATTGTCACAGAGTGACCCTTGCAACAAGTTCGCACTAAAATATTGGCTATTTCAAAACCAATTTCGGTAGTAAAACATTTCTATCTTCACGCACTCCCTTGGTAATCACTCAACTGTAACTTTTTCATCTTGTACAAATCGGTAAAAAAAAACGGCAATTTTGAGAGGAAATGGAGCGCAGTTCCATTCAGAATGTACCAGCTCTCTCCCACAGGAAAACATTTACCGAAATTACCAGACCATCATAGAACATCAGTGGTAATGTCATATTCAGATAGACTAGGGTGTATCTCTTGTTGTATTGTTTGACATTGAATCTTTGCAGTTGTGTATGACTTATTCTAGAGAACATACAGCTTCCTCGATAGATTTATGCAAAAATAAATATAGTTACGAAACTGGGACTAAAGTTCCTCCATTCAGATATCGTTACTTCGAATATATATTTATCAATATTATTCTGTTTTTAAGAAGACTAATCTATGTAAAGCAACGTCTGAAAGTTACATGATTGTTATCTTGCAACAGGCGGTCAAACGTTCAGAATTAGAATCTGAACTTTAATTTTGTGCAAACAAAAATGTTATGTGAATGCTGGGGGTTGAACATATGACTGTAGCAAACATCAACCGGGTACCCTTCGATCCTAATTATCGGTTGTCGAGTGCTCGATGAAAGAAACATTGTATTATATGTGAACATCAACTGCATTGTTGTATGTTCAAACATGCCAACAAACAGAGAGGTATAAGTTTAATAATTCTAAGTTGTATAAAGGTTAATTATAGCATTATATTAGTAATCAAACTTTGCAAACCGCTATTGATTTCTCCGTTTCACTGATCCAGCATCATCTTAAGTTTAGAAAACTTCCTCTCCAATAACATTTTAATCATAAAAATCCATGGTTCACGCGGATAATTCCTGTGCCGCCTAAAATATGGTGAAATACGATGGTCCTCTACCTCAGTGCAAATCCCAATATACTGATTATGTGACATTTGATTTGAAATTGAAGAAACCCGTCTATTTTCTTGTGCCGTTATGATGAATATAACTTAAAGCAAATAGAAGGAGGTTTATGATGGATATATGAGCAGTAGACAATAGTGACACGGCAAAAGACTCAAACTGGATATGTTATTCTGCGTCACGCTTGTTCTGGATCTTGCCAAAGATATTCGTTGATCTGAACTTAAAAGCTTTTTTCACGTGAATTGGTATCCGATAAACTCATGTGATTATTCACTTTTTTATTAAAGGGTAGGTGCCCCGAGACATGCTCTTTGGCCAAAATAGTCTCCAAGAAAGTTATTTAGTTTAATACAATCTCCTTGAATTTGTTTCGGGCATTACACGTCATGAGACAACGCAATATAATCACAACTCCCATATATATATATATATATATATATATATATATATATATATATATATATATATATATATATATATATATATATATATATATATATATCTGTGTGTGTGTGTGTGTGTGTGTGTGTGTGTGTGTGTGTGTGTGTGTGTGTGTGTTATTTCCTCTAGAATGACGATTTTCCATACCACCAAGTGTGTTTAATGTCTAACATTCGCCTCCAGAACGTGCCTGAGTTAATTGGTGATGTCGGCATTGTTCGCAGTGTTCTTTGTTATTATTAGTGATGTGGTATCCTTGTAGCACCAGTATTTGCGAAGCTTGGTTGTCGCTATTAAGTATATTTGTCTAAGCATTAGGCTCTTCAATGGTGGTGAAGGTATAAGCAAACCAGTGAAGTCTGATTTCAGACGTCAACTCTTGCATTATCGGTCGACTGGAATTAAAATTTAAATTTCATTCTTTTGGGACGTTTAGTACTAAGGGCAAATTTAAGAAAGGCATATTCTTTCTGAAATTGTTATTTCACTATTTAGGACTTACGATTGACTCATGATATGTTAATTGTTCTAAAAAACTTACTGTTCTTTAATGGTTTATGTTCTTTTTTTTCGTCACGTCAATTAAACCTAGAATTCTAAATAAATTAAATATATTATACATCATCATTTTGAATTATTTTCACTTCATCAGGATTTTGTTGATACTAAGGCCTGTGTAATCAGGTGAGATGAAACATTTTGAATAATGGAATAAAGTTGGTGTATTTATCAATTCAATTACAGTTTATTATTTCCATTTAGGTGAGTATCGTCTATTACTTTGTGGTCACCACGAAAAACAGTTTTTCTCTCGTACAATGTTGTTAGTAGCCCTTTTTACAGTCTGTTAATAATCTCTCTGTCACCTTTAATCAAGATGGTCGTCATTAACCGCGTCTTTACACGAGATGGACGTCGACGAAACATTTTCATTTTTTTTTTTATCTTAGCGAGATTTGGATTTTATCTCCTTTTAACGGGTACGGCATATATTAAAGAAATTTTAATGATTTTACCCTGCTTTGTCTAACATGATTTTAGACAAAACTCTCATACTGCCATACCCTTTGTGAGTTGTTTGTGAGACAAATATCGATGGGCTTCTACTTCTTACGAGCTAACTTAAGGCAAGGTCTTGATTGAGATTGTATTTCTGTTCGCGTTGTCCACGACATATCTGAGTTATGCTGGCAATTTTGTATCTGATCAACAATACTTTCAAAATAGCAACATATAACAAAAGTCTATTTTGGTAGGGTTTTTTTTAAATATAACGACAGTCCCATCTATTTTCATAATGTCTGTAGTGGTAGCTGTTTCAATAGATAATATTTTGCTTTCTACTAATAAAGTTCACAATTTAAATACAAGTTCGACAAAAATTCCACAAGTGTTTCTACCGCATGCTGTATTGGTCAATTTTAGATCATAATAATCTCGACAGCCATTACTCCTTAATAATGAAAATTATTTTAAATAAATATTAACGACATATTTAGGTGACTGACTATATCTATTTATATTACAATATATGTCAGTATAAATACATGCTAACAACACAGATTTAGGTAAGTTCAGTCCCGACGTCATGTCTACTCATCTTTCACTAATGGTTTATATGCAATGATAGATATATTAATTTAAGTTTCAATTTCTATTAGATCTTTAATAAAGATTAATTTGTTATTACGTTTTTTTATTCATCATTGTACAGGTATTACACAATGCTTGCAGTTATCATTCGACAGATATTAAACATATTTATAATTATCAAGATTAATGTTGTGGGCCACAACGGATAATATGAATGGAATGGTTTCATTTTCAATCGAGTGGAAGGAAAGTTTTAGTCTAAACTAAAAGTGGCGCATGCATGCGTCTAAACCCGTCCAAATGGACAGATAATTTTTGTTGTTTAAAATATCTTATATTTACAAATACTTCCTGTCGACAATTTGTGTCTGGTTAATTCAAAATGTATTTAAAGTTATTTTCAACTTTTTTGTTCAGAAATATGAAATATTTGTTCTGTGACACCAATCTACAAAACGTACACAAATTAACATGTCGTTATGAACCGTATTCCGAGTATAGTAGATAAATAAAACGTGACATTAATATTACGCAACGTAGGTTGACGTTTGACGTTTGGATGTGATATGATATAAAATGTAAGGCCTCAAGGTAGTATTCAAAATATATGTTAAGTATTACCAACATACCAAATCTGGATTACTATCTAACACTTAACTTTTTAAGTATTGTCCAACACACCGCTTTTGATTAGTATATAACAGCCAGTACCCGAACCGTCCGAACCATCAGGACGTATTTACTCAAAACTCCCACCTACACACACACACACACACACACACACACATGCATAAATCAATTAAAATAGCAGTATTGCACTACACATATTTTTCGTACAAGCAACCAAACCAACCATCACTTAAAAGAAGTGTTGGTCAGGTAGAAAGAACGGGTATAAAATAGTGTGCATCATCCATTGTACACAAGTATGGAAAGAGTTGAATAGTTGATCGATGCATAATACCCAGAGACATAAAATCAAAAATTTGGGAAAACATTTGAACAGGATCATTATTTCCTGGAGGTGTGTCCTGTTCATTTATATCATAAACAGCTTCATATTATACACCCAGCTCGACAACAAGGGGACATATTGGTCAAGTGCTGCAATGTAGCCGTTGAGGAAAACAGTGAGTCCAAAATGTGACTTGTCAGACTTGTCATCGTCTTCATATCCACCTCTTTTCTCTGCTGCTTCTGCTATTTTTCTTTATTTCCATGCTTTCTTCATGTCTTTGCTTGCAAGCATCTTACACGAGGTAATCCGCCATCTTGAGGAATCTTGTAGTCTTCTTCTCAATTTCCCTCTCAATTAAGTTGTGTCTTACAATGCTCATAAACAACATGTCTTTGTTTGATTTTCCAATCTTATATTATACTGTTGTTGACGAGTTAACTCTGGATAACAATGCGGCTTCTCTTCCTTTCGAGGATTTAAAACATGTGCGGCCATCTGGCCATTAGCCTTTAAATGTCTTTGACGGTGGATAAGCTGTCCACAATTGTAAATTACTCATCGAACGAAGAAGTGTTGCCACGACTCGATGCGATTATAAACCCACTTTAATAAGCACACATGTCATCCCAGTTTTACTTGAATCGGGCAATACATAAAAGCCATTGAAGTGTTAGCTACATTTCTATTCGGGTAAACATATGTTTACACTTAGACTAATTTTTAACAGTTAAATTTGAAATTTGCTGCTTACTCTACATCAGTGTCTCAAAACATATAACCAATTAGAAAGTAAACAATTGTTCATCTGAATTTAGTGTCAGATAAATAGTGACGTCATTGTTGGTTTGTATTTTAGACTGGGTCTCAAAACCGATGAGATTTGTAATTTGAAAGAGTAATGTCAAAAGCGGTTTTGAGAAGTTCGGAAGGAATCCCCCCTCATGACGTCAGACGATTGCGGTCAATCTGCTACTGGGAAAGTCCATCTCAAGATCTAATCCGTATAGTCATTGGAAAGGCTGATCCTATTCCAGTCGTCAGGTTTAATGCAATCCAGAAAGCTTTTGTTACCTTTATTTCAGTATTTTTTCTTGAGCTGATAACGCCATAGGTATACAATTTGCATGTCCGGGAAACTTCTTCTCACCTTTAATTATTTCTTATTTACCAGCTTTCTTCACTCCTAGACGGACACACGCTTCGTCTGAATATGTTCAGATTGTTCCATAGTGTTTGCTGATCCTGTCGTTAGCATTCAAAGACTACGATTTGAGGGTGGGGTGGCGGACAGAGATTTTAACGGTGTCATCTTGATGAAAGTTGTTTTAATCGTTCTCTGTGCTATTTTATTTTTCTTAATTAATACTAAAAATACAAGAGAAGAGTTGAGATTTCATTCAAAAATTTGGAAAACATTCTCTCCCTAGGCTTTAATTGCAAGTTATGAAACGTCGACATTGGAGGGGTCTTTTATTTATGCTTGTGAGAATATATGCTACCTTGTGTTGTTGAGCCTGATGGTTTTGTGTTGTATTTACGTATAAACTGCATTGTCCATATCTCCTTTGAATAATTCAAAATTGTCCCCAAGTAATATATGATACACGCCCTTACACTTTGAAGTTAAGCCTCTTACAACACTTGTTTACATGATTTCGTTATTTTTAATTGTTCCCTGATTTGAGCTATTAAAACAAGACTTTACAAATATTGGGCGCAGATTACCTAGAGTGTACTTAAATGGACTGTTCTAGAAACAGTTTGGATTAAATATTGTACTGAACTAAATCCAAACAAGAAAAATCATAATTATCCACATGAATTGTACAAAATGCCATTGTGTTAACATGCTTCCATTCGAGATTCAGTGTCATCAATAAATTGCCTGTAACACTATCTGACAAATGATCCGTCTTTAAGGGGAAATAACTCTTGATTAAATATATTGTCACAATATTGTTTAAGAAGCAATATTATATTTCATAACAATCATAATAATGCTTCAGAAAACAAATCTGAAATCGTGCACAGAGCATTCTTTGTTGTCGAAATTAAGTGATTCCAGAAATGTGGTTGTTCTTACCGACGACAAGACATCCTGTCAAGGTCAAATAATACAAGTTTTACTGTAGAAATGAAAGAACAACAAGAAGTCAAACTCAGCATAGGTATACTATAAATAATTAAATTATTCTACTTAAAAACGTTACTCTCTTAATTCCAGTCATTTAACTTTTCAAAACAACCACGTCGCACGAATGTTCTCTTCACAATAAATATATGTCACAAATAAAACGCTCTTCATTTACAAACGAAAATAGTGATCCATTTCTCTAAGTACACTATTTCAAATTATAAGAAACTAATAAATTAAATACTATTGTCCTAAAATAATTATAAAATTTTTAGAACTTCTATTAATCGATCTATTAATATGGTCAGTATTTGCACTGAGACTAAAAGGGGAAGAAATATCCAGGTTAATATATAACATTAAAATATAACATGCATTTAAAGGGTTGGTATAAAGCAATTCGATATACCAATACTAATGGTATATCAAAATTCTGATCCGCCCATGGCGCAATAATACGCAAATATATATATATATATATATATATATATATATATATATATATATATATATATATATATATATATATATATATATATATATATATATATATATATATGCAGTTGACTCTATTCTAGATCAATGAAAACTTTCCACAAATTAGTCGCTAGTGACATATGAAAATAATGATGGAAAGTATTAATAATCCCCGTTTTCTAAATTAATTTAATATGATATATATTTTAATCACAATCCTTTCTGTTTTCGGTTCTCCCCTCCCCTCTCATGCATAACCGACCAACTGCGCAGAAATGTGGAATGAGAGAGAAAAAGAATTTGAGCTGGAATAAAACCTTGAAATAGAAATTACACCAAGTAACCTACAAGAATGTGTCTCGTCGTAACGATACGTATGCACTTTCCTTGGGATATATCAACAGTGTTTATCAATCATAAAATGTTGCAAACTAGTTAATTCGTCGGTCACGGCGTACATATACTTATGGGTTACTGCATTTGTATGGGAAAATATGAACGAGTTTTTCGGATGGCTATACTGCACGACCTTGAGAGTGCACTATATCCATCCGAAGAAAACGAGTTCTTTTTTTTCCATTCAAATGCAGTAACATTTTTTATTATATGCTCATTTTTGTTTCTTTACCAAAGACTTAAAAATAAAATTCACAACCAAATATATTTAATAATAAAATTTATTATTTTATTATTAAAATAAATAAGTTTACAATCGTAGATTCTCCAACAATGCACAATAATAGTGAACATGCTCATTTAGCTCCGCCCACCGACCTTTTAACTTCATAGTGTACCGCGCTTACTTATTTAAAAAAGAAATCCAATTTTGGTCTATCTGAAATTGAAATTTAAAGTCATATTATAGATGACTGCGCCATTGAAAAAAGTTCCCATCCGGTCAGGAATGGGGAGATTTTGCTTTTCTGTCAATCCAGCTAAATACTGATTATCTTCTGGTTGTTTTCCGCACGATGTACGTGTGACTTCAGGGACTGGCGATGACAACAAGCTGCATAACTGTTGCTGTTCTGCCATGGATAGTTTGGAAACGTAAGCTGGAAAGTATGAAAGTTTTTAAACATAAATTCGTACGATGATGATGGTTTCAACATTATTTTTTGTGAACAACAGATTCATTTCTTGCTGAGTTCTGTGCAGTCTACTATGGAATGTGATTTTGATTTCAACAATGTAGTCTGGATTCTATAGGCCTATATATTATAGTACACAGATGTGTATCAGTATTTGGAAACCACGTAATTCTTATTAGCAGAAAGAGCCCACAACGTACAACGTATATTTTGAGGAGATTAAAGAGGCAGAAAGGCAAGTAGATTTATTCTCATTATTATTGCCAGTTATAGATGACCTATTTTAATGGCCAGTCACTTGCATTATCTTTGTTGGAGGGACCCCCAGCTTTCGACAGGTTTATCACAGTAGTCTTCCTTACAGAATGGTTGGTAGTTCTTCCCTGGATTTGTGCCCTTTCGGCTGCTCCTTTTATCAGAGTTCCAAGTTGATTAACCCCCATTGGTCTCGGATAATACCTGCAAATTACAATATTTGTACAGTGCATTTATTTTACATTTAATTCAATATTCCAATGCACACGCTCATAAAAACCTGTTTTATTATATTTGGCAATGTTGATTAATGCATTTCATTGTGAAAACGGTGTGGTATGTGCAGATTATACAATTCATTGCAGATTTTTCCCATATTTTTTGTTTTTTTTTATATAATTTTATTTTCATTCACTCTTTGCATTGCCAAAAAATGTTACTTTTTTCTTTGTTTATATTTTTGCTTTAAATAAGGACATTAACTGAATCTTTAGAAATATAATAACCATATGTGGGAAGTTTCTGTCAGTTGTTGCATTGAAATTGGTGTCAACAAAAAGGAGCTGTCTTCATCCATCATTTTCAGGGGTCATCGTTTCAAATATTGCTGGTAAAAATGAACAGGGTCTCACTCCAGTGCTGATTCGGTGGGGAAAAAAATGCGAGTTATTCTTGATCTATAGTCATCCTTTTCCATATCATCAAAGGTTTTGCAATCCCTCTCAGCATATTGAAGATATTGGGTACCGGTATTATCGGTGAAAACTGATACATCTCCAAACTTTAATTTTCTGTGCTCGTCTCGGCCTCTAAATCCAAGCATTTTCCCAAAAAGTAGAACAAGGAAAGTTGCAATGCATCGGGTGTGTGAGAGCCCATTGCACCCGCTGAAAAGAAAGCTTCTTCGCCATTGTGGCTAATCGGCTCTGATGCTCTTGCTTTTCTTCTAAAACCAGTCTTCTTCAGTTGCATTTTTTATAATTTAGTGCTTCGTTTTATTTCAGAAATGGACGGTCTCTCAGTGAGACGGGATACTCTTTAGTCTTAAGATGCCGCTCTATGCTGTTTTTTTATAGAATCTAAAGAACATGGCTCATAGTCAGAACCATTGGCATTGTGAATCGTTATGAACATCTCAGTTAAATACGTGTTTAAATGATCCGAAATGATATTTTCAATGCAGCGCGTCTCACGTTTGTTTTCATATAGCCATAGCAGAACATTTCTGATATTACGTTCACTCGCCTACTTCGGTGAACGTTTCTTCTGTGATTATATGAATTCATCCACAATCTCAACTTTGGCATCTCTACTTTCAAATAGTTCAAACAGTTGGTTTACTTTATCCACAGACAAACACAATAAATCACTGGCGTCTGCGTCCATTGTTTATTATAGAAAGTAGTTCTTTATTCACGTGTATCAAGCGTGTGTGGTGCAATATGAAGGTGTTCAATATCGCAGGATATTGAACGATTCTGACAATGTAAAGTTAACGGAGAAAACAATGAGCATATAATAATGTGATATATTTAATTATATGTTGGGGTTTTTTCTTAAACATAACATAATGTTGTAAAGATCGATTGTTATTATTTAAATCTGAAAATGTACAAAGTTCTCTATCGATCGACCATCGTAGCAGGATACGGGCTAAAAATCTATGAAAAGGCGAACGTAGAGGATTTTACGACAGTATTTCTGGACTTGTGAATGATGGTAAAAGTTAAGTCAAACCGACCAAACGATGAGAGAGAGAGAGAGAGAGAGAGAGAGAGAGAGAGAGAGAGAGAGAGAGAGAGAGAGAGAGAGAGAGAGAGAGAGAGAGAGATAGAGAGAGAGAGAGAGAGAGAGAGAGAGAGAGAGAGAGAGAGGAGAGAGGGGAGACTTGTGGGTCGGTTATACTGCTGCTAATGCAGAATAATGACTTAGATCAAGTGTAACTATATTAAAATATTCTAATTACATCTTTTTGGTTGGTCAATTGGCTTAGTTTATATTCCATATTAATTTACATGTGTCTGAATGTGAATGACATTGCATTCATAACTATGATGTATATATCCAAGTGTTGCTATTGCTCTACATTTATTAACAAAACCATTTTTCATTTTTAAATCATAATTGTGTATTAAAATGATTTAATCAATGCGGAGAAAACTAAAAAACAAGACAATAAAACAATCAACTTATCAATATACAGAGGTGATTGTAAATTGATACCACGGCAGAGAACTACATTTTATAGCGGACTCACTTGTGGATATGAGGAATTCATTCACTAAGTCAATACCTGCCTATCTGTTGTAAATCTCATCTCCATTCAAAGGTGAAATAATGTATTTGTATGTGATATAAATAAAATATATGTACAGTATGTACGCTGTATCAATGATATACCACTTGTTGTATACAATTTTATTAAAAGGAAACTCAGCAAGCTTCCTTTCCTTTTATCCGAGCATTATGTTACCAAGCCAAAATATATCGAAAGTTGTATTACCACATTTTTTTACTACGTGTTTTTGTTTCGCGTGCCATCTTTTTTTAAAATGAAAATTACTTATAGTTTCTGGTCATGTAATGCTTAGGAAATATAAACAATGTTTGAGGTCCACATTTACTATTATGAAGGTGTAAGTAATTGCGTGCGATATATATATATATATATATATATATATATATATATATATATATATATATATATATATATATATATATATATATATATATATATATATATATATATATATATATATATTGCCCTACTTTATGCGTCTTCATTTATCAAAGGGGCATCAATGTACACGTCTGTATTATGCCTGGCTATAAGTATTCCATTTACGTTAGTGTCTCTATATGCATACCCACTAGAGATACGTGCTGGTATTTGCAGTTCTTGTAAAACTGTATGTACAGGGGTTTTTGTCAGTTTAATAGTTATTTCTAATTTCTATAACCGTTGATTTCCCTACTTCAGTCAGATGTCCTGTCCATTCATATAAGCGACTATTATAAGTGTATGATAGGAAAAGTAGGCGAGGTCATAATGGAGGCAGCTGAAAAATATACACCTGTGATGTTAAAGATAAGAATATTCCTTGCCAGGGTGCGGTACTACAGTTTCCAGCATTCATCAGTCCCTGTCGTAATCTGCCGGATCAGGAAGATAAATCAGAGACGAAGAACACACATTATGGTTACAAGCGTATATATAAATTTGGAAATACTTGGTATTTACCGGTATGAGTATGGAAAATTCTCTTGATATCATACACAAAGAGTTCAATAATAAAGAACCTGTTTTTATTTTTTTTAAAAAAAACTCATATGTACGTAATTAAGAAGTCTTTGTTACCATTTATATGCAATATTCTAAACTTCGTTTGCGTACATTCATTAACAATGTGATTTTATAATGGCTTTTGAATTTAGACTTGTCACATGGCGTCAACAGAGTTCATTCATGACAAGATGAAGCATCAGTCTCTGAAGGAAGTATGTTTACCTATTTACACCGGTGCAAAAATCTTCAATATGTAAAATCTATTTACATGCAAACGTACGCGCGCGCGCGCGCGTGTGTGTGTGTGTGTGTGTGTGTGTGTGTGTGTGTGTGTGTGTGTGTGTGTGTGTGTGTGTGTGTGTTTATAATGTCAAGATATTATTTTCCGGCATCGTTAACTCATTTGTAAGTTACACTAATTTTCATTAAAGAGAGGTTGGTGGATAATGGGATTTGTATGCAGCTTTTTTAAACGTCTATTAGCCACGTCTCCTCAGCAAGCTTCCTTTCCTTTTATTGAAAAATGTATATATTGCGTGGTATATCATTGATACAGCGTATGTATATATATATATATATATATATATATATATATATATATATATATATATATATATATATATATATATATATATATATATATATATATATATATATATATATATATATATATATATATATATCAGGGGATTTATATTGCATGGCGAGTGTGTCAATACTTTGAATATTACGATGCACGCAGATAAATAGTTCCAATAGTTTTCATTTGTCTTTAAATAAAAATGGTATTAAAGCTTCTGGTTATATTCTGTTGCTTAGTATTATCCAACAATATTCAAGTTTCCTCTTTATAGATTATCATATAGAGCTGATACCTTTAATATTGGAGGTTCCTTCCTTAAGGAACTAAGTAACGAAATATTGCTTCATGAAATATCAGAAAAAGAAATGTTTACAAATTTCCCGTTACATTGTCACTCTTTTTAATCAGCTCTTTTAGATCTTGTGAGTGAACTTTAATATCGAGGCTTATGACAATGTAAAACGTTATTTAAATCAAGAAAGAAAGACTTTCCGTCATCATAATTGTATATCTTTAGTGACACTTAGGACCCGATGTTTTTGTTAGGCATAACTCTTGCATTACTCAATGGTCACTCCCTTCCCTTGAATAAAATATAGGTTCTGCGCTACAAACGGAGGAATAAAAGTGACGAGCGATCAAGGAACAGAGATTTTTGTTCTTTTTGTACAAAATGAAATCTTTATACCATCAGATTCTGGAAGACAGCTAAAATAACATTTCAGTCACGGTCACCTTACATGTGATCTCATGCATTTTACCTGAAGGGTATCATGCTGACAGTTCTTGCCCGTTTGACATTCACGTATATCGCATACATTGAAACTAACATGACTTTTAAAGCGTTGGTATAGAGCAATTTCATATACCAATACTATAGCTTTATCAAATTGTGATCCGCGCATGGTGCAATAATATTTGCCTATAAACATTCTTGCAACTGTGTGCTGATGATTATAGATCAATGATTAAATTAAACTCAATAGATATTAGTGATGTATGAAAATAACGATAAAAGTTATTAATAATCATCGTTTCGTTTTCTAAACGATTTGAATATGCTACACAATTTCATCGCAATAATTATTGCTTTCCGCATAATCGTAGCAAACTACGGGCGAAAATCCTCGAAAAGACCAGCGTAGAACATGTTAACTTGTGTCATTCGACGATTTCTCTGGACTTAATAATGATGGAAACTTTTACTACGTCAAACTGTCCAAAGGATGAGAGACAGACAGACAGACAGAGAATGACTTAGATCAAATGTAAATATATTAAAATATTTTAATTACCTCTTGTTGGTTTGTCATTTTGCTTTGTTTCTATTTGACACTAACTTCCATGAGGCGGTACGTGCAACACTGAGCGTTCATGTGAACGGCGTACATAACCTCGTGTTTGCTCTACTTTCTTCATTAAAACCATCTTTCATATGTAAATCATCAGTGTATCGAATATTGATTTAATCGATTTGAATAAAAATAGAAACTTATTAAAGAAAACATTCAGCAGATAAATATGCAAAGGTGACTGTAAATAGCAAAAAAAGGCATAGAACTACATTATGTAGTGTACACACTAAGAAAGGATTCGAGAAGTTCATTCACACAGTCGCATGTAATCAATCTTAAACTCCGTTTAAAGGACAAATATATGTATTTGTGTCAAATATTATACCGCTCGTTGCGTAATTTTTTCATTATAAGGAAACTCGGCAAACCTCTTTTCCTTTTAATGACAGAGTTCAACATCTCGTGGTATATCACTGATACTGCCCAAACATAATAACGTCCGAATAAAGGCTGATTACGTGTCTTGAAATATTATATACATGGTTAATGACAAAATTATAAAAGTATAATACGAGAATTATCATAAACAATCGCAACTTATATACTTTGCAAATGACTTCTGATTAAACATGTTGGGTGAGATTATAGTGAAAAGTACATCTTTCAGGCCGACTCGTGTGCGAAGCAATGTTATTCTTTTGATAAAATATGCAAATTTCTGTTCACCATGCTTCATGATTACATGCGCTTTAGTAATGTCTGCGAGTAAGTATATTTTTCGACTTTTCAATAAAGTTGCGAACGGCATCGAAGATACAAATATTCTTTTCATATCCGAGCATTATGTTACCAAGCCAAAATATATCGAAAGTTGTATTACCACATTTTTTTACTACGTGTTTTTGTTTCGCATGCCAGCTTTTTTTAAAACGAAAATTAATTATAGTTTCTGGTCATGTAATGCTTAGGAAATATAAACAATGTTTGAGGTCCACATTTACTATTATGAAGGTGTAAGTAATTGCGTGCGATATATATATATATATATATATATATATATATATATATATATATATATATATATATATATATATATATATATATATATATATATATATATATATTGCCCTACTTTATGCGTCTTCATTTATCAAAGGGGCATCAATGTACACGTCTGTATTATGCCTGGCTATAAGTATTCCATTTACGTTAGTGTCTCTATATGCGTACCCACTAGAGATACGTGCTGGTATTTGCAGTTCTTGTAAAACTGTATGTACAGGAGTTTTTGTCAATTTAATAGTTATTTCTAATTTCTATAACCGTTGATTTCCCTACTTCAGTCAGATGTCCTGTCCATTCATATAAGCGACTATTATAAGTGTATGATAGGAAAAGTAGGCGAGGTCATAATGGAGGCAGCTGAAAAATATACACCTGTGATGTTAAAGATAAGAATATTCCTTGCCAGGGTGCGGTACTACAGTTTCCAGCATTCATCAGTCCCTGTGGTAATCTGCCGGATCAGGAAGATAAATCAGAGACGAAGAACACACATTATGGTTACAAGCGTATATATAAATTTGGAAATACTTGGTATTTACCGGTATAAGTATGGGAAATTCTCTTGATATCATACACAAAGAGTTCAATAATAAAGAACCTGTTTTATTTTTTAAAAAACTCATATGTACGTAATTAAGAAGTCTTTGTTACCATTTATATGCAATATTCTAAACTTCGTTTGCGTACATTCATTAACAATGTGATTTTATAATGGCTTTTGAATTTAGACTTGTCACATGGCGTCAACAGAGTTCATTCATGACAAGATGAAGCATCAGTCTCTGAAGGAAGTATGTTTACCTATTTACACCGGTGCAAAAATCTTCAATATGTAAAATCTATTTACATGCAAACGTACGCGCGCGCGCGTGTGTGTGTGTGTGTGTGTGTGTGTGTGTGTGTGTGTGTGTGTGTGTGTGTGTGTGTTTATAATGTCAAGATATTATTTTCCGGCATCGTTAACTCATTTGTAAGTAACACTAATTTTCATTAAAGAGAGGTTGGTGGATAATGGGATTTGTATGCAGCTTTTTTAAACGTCTATTAGCCACGTCTCCACAGCTTGTTACTTTCGAACAGCAGTACTATTTTATCATATAGTTGGTACACTTTATTTACAGTTGTACACGGTTTATTATTATTAACTTGTTAAAATGTTAACATATCACATTCCGTCAGTGAATCTCAGTGAATCTCATTGGCCCAAATTATCCATAGGGAATCACTGAGTTTTATTCTCATAATTGACTTGCTTGTAGAAATTTTCCTTCACCCGCCATCTGGAACCAACACATTTTACTAGTCAGTAGCTAAATGGTCTTTTGAGAAAAAGAACGGCACAAAACCCAATGTAAAAGTAGTTCAACTTTTCTTGAAATATGGTTCGTCACCCATCATTCAATGCCAAATTAAATTGAAATGTCAGTAAATCTCCTGGAAGATCGTCTACTTAAACCAAAAATGTAGGACAACTGTGGATGTATGTGTGTCTAATTTAGATTTTTGACGTAGTTTTAACAATTTATCATTCATATCGCGACTATATGACGGGAGGGCGGCAGTTTATTGTGATGTCTAGCAATGGGGTATAGTGTTACAGACATGTAGCATCATGTCCAACCCGGTAACGTTATCCTAACAGAAGGCCCACTAATCCTAACACTAACCTCTTAATGCTGAGCGCCAAGAGAGACAGCTAATAGTACCATTTTGTACAAGTCTTTGCCATGACTCAGCCAGTGTTGGAACTCGTGGGCACCCACAACTGTGCCGGACACTATAACCATATATGCCATCAGAGCATCAGAGATGTCGTCAAATGAGTAAATCCTTCCATCTGGCCACCAGGAACATACTGAATCTATACAGCTGGATTGCAGTTCTAGTTACATTGATGTGACCAATTGTTCGGATTGTGCGCCCAAGGCTAAAATAAAATGTCAGACTCACTTCTGCTATGAAGAGAATGTCAGCAAAAACTAATTTCTCACTTAACAAAACACTATCCAACAATTATTCAAATCAAATACACATATATCCGGTAACAAAATATTCAAATTGGGAATAGCCAGAACCATATTCATGCAAATCAGCACCGGTATATATTAACACCTTATTTAATCTGTTTCCCCAGAGGTAGTCGTTTCGTGAGACAGTTATCCACAAATTGGAATGATATTTTCTCTGTTATAAGCAATACCACATCTATGACGAATGCGTATGGTAAAATCGACACTCCTTTCGCCTAAATTAACCCAGCTGACGTAACAGATGGATCTATGCGACATCCCTCTAAAATTTCCATCGGATATCAAGTGTTGAAACTTGATGTCTGTGTCAAATTTATAATCCGGAAAGATAGTTGCTCTGTGAATCATAATGTGTAAAATTACAATTTATGTATAAATGTTACTTTTGGTGATCAATTTGTTCTATATTTCTTTAACACGATTATGGAACTATTCTTTCACACGCAAGAAATAAAAATGGAAGAATCTAGACAAAAATTAATTGAAAGAACTAAATTTATTAGTTTCTCCATTGTGTATCTATTTAATATCGTATTTATTAAACCCGTTGACTCATTTCAATTTTTTGTCGCCAAAGCTCGCAAAAGCTGGGAATTAGTCAACACGTTCCAAATAATGTCAATTTTAAAGATTTCGTTGTTTGTACTCCTCTGAGTATTAAATATGATAACCTTAATATATCTTGATCAATATGACAGATTTAATAGTTTCTATTCAGTGTGATGGCTGTATTATTTTCTATTCAGTGTGACAGCTGTATTATTTTCTATTCAATGTGATGGCTGTATTATTTTCTATTCAATGTGACAGCTGTATTATTTTCTATTCAGTGTGACAGCTGTGCAATCTTACATTCGAATTGGCAGCTGGAATATCTTTGTGATTCTATCGCAATGGCATAGCATTTGCATGTAATCATCTTTTGAGTTTTTGTCATTACATAAATTTGATAGCTTGTGCGTAAAGGATTTGACATTAACAAACATAACTATACATATCACCCATAAACACGTCACATAACTATACATGTTTGGTGAATTAGGTAAAAATACTGTAATAATTGTTGAGAATAAAACAGAACGCACAAACCTACATTACAACATTTCTTGATAATACGACACTGAACGCGAGTCCACTATTATATCATATAATATATAAAAGAACTCACCAAACTCGTTGGCTGCTACTAAGATACATCCACAGTCATACAATGACAATTGGATCTTCCTGAATCCTTGTGCCGTACTTCGCACATGCCACGCAGAGGACTAAAGCGTCATCGATTCCAAGCGCACTTTGAAAGACAAGTAAACTTAGGAAATAAGAAACGACGGTGTAAAAAACGTGTCACATAGATTATCTGGTAGACTGTGGCTTGTCAGACGCGTTATATCAGATACTGCGTAGCAAAACACACAATGTTTGCTTTTATAGTTCTTAGAGAGAGAAAGCCTGAGGGGGAGATGTGGCTATGTAGAACGGCAAAGTGGTAACTTCTACTTCTTTCTTGATCGCTCCTCCTAACTCAGACGAATTAAAGTTCTGGTTATGTAAATAAATCTTAATGAAAGGTCATTTTTTTTCTTGCTTTTAAGATGTGAACCCACAAATCTTGATCTAACACGTCGTTGTTTGTTTTTTTTAACTATACAAGCAATGCAGCAACCATCATCACTCGTATTTTTATGTATTCATTAAGTGTTTCATTTTACAAGTGATCATTCTTTTGTTTTCAGTTAAAATGTGTCTCGAGTTTTTACTGTAATCGGTATTCTCTCTTCTTCAATAAACTTTGTGATGATCTAACTATTATATATATATATATATATATATATATATATATATATATATATATATATATATATATATATAGAGAGAGAGAGAGAGAGAGAGAGAGAGAGAGAGAGAGTGTTTATTTATTGTCCATGATTGTAGTTTATAAGGTTATAAGGGTCTCTTGTAAATAATATATTATATAGGTAACTTTTCTCAATGATGGTAGATTATATTTTAATACAATAATCATTTCTTAGCAACATATATACTTTGGATTTGAGTTAATGACGTTTGTTCCGTTAGAAAATACTCTAAGTTCAACCTGATTTTTGTTAAGTTGTCCAATAATGTTTAAGTAATTAGACCTTACCTTGTCTACAAATTTGATGGAAAGTTCCATTGGGAATGACCTATGTCCAGAGCAGTTTGTTGTACCATAAATTGGGTGACAGTCAGTATATAAGGAAAACCAGCAGACAATTATTCATTCACACTTCAAGTTCCTTCTCTAAAATTATTTTTAGTTGTGCTTAGATATAATTTTATCGGAAAAATTTATTTAAAACGTATTCATTCAAATACCAAAATGCTAATTGGTATTTTGGACCAAGTCATTATTATGAAATAATTGTGAATTCTAGATTATTGTGATAGATCAAAACTATTTTCACACCAGCTCATCGAATACTGTCAGCACACCCGCACATTTAATACCGGAATTCATTCAGGAAACTCAATATTTTTCGACTTGTGATGGAAATTTTATAATTATAAGAAATTTAATTCGCAATAGGGTAAGTTCCTTTTAGATTTTCACTTTGAATTCTAAATAAATAACTTATTTGTTGAATTTTACTAACTTAATTTACTTTTTACTGATGCGAAGTTTCATACTATAGAGTTGCAGCACTAATAAATGCTTTGTCATTTCTTATTTATTAAACGAACTTATTCACTTGTACGGCATATTTTATCTTTTAAAAAATTACATTCTTGGATTATACAATGTAATCATCGCCAAGCTGATAATTTGCAACTCAAGAAAATGAAAATGCACTCTTTCGTTGATTACAAATTGTATTATCCAGCAAGGTATTGTTTCTAATTATATTCTCTTCAATGCTGGAAGCACAAAAGACGGGATAATATACGTGCGTTCATGTACTTGTATTTTATTGGAGTAATATTTGCAGTCATTGACGAAAGTAAAATGTAACCAGGCTGTAGTGATGACATGTAGTTGAGCAATAGCAGTGGTACTAGATATTTTGGTGCTGCTGTTGCTGCTAATATGCTGATGTAATGGTGCTGCTGTCACTTTGTCAGCAAATGTACCTAAATTGGTGTTGATATGGATGGTGTTGATGGTACCGATGTTTGTTATAGCAGTAGTAGTAGTAGTAACAGGGTTATGAAGTGATAAGCAGTGACAATTACAATCATTCAAGGAAATAAATGTAACAAACATTAAATGGTATCCTAGTTTAAACTTCATTGAATGCAAGATAGTAATGATATTGGACTTTTACTACAAATAGGACACTAAGTGCATATGCAAATGGAAACATAATAAAAACTAGAGTAAAAGAAATAACACATTTTGTCATTGCAAAATTAAGTGAACATATGAAAAAGCCACATGCAGTAATAAATGAACATGTCACATTTCATTCGAAAAGAAATTTCAACGCACATGACAAACATGTAAATATTATATATATATATATATATATATATATATATATATATATATATATATATATATATATATATATATATATATATATATAATTTTTTAAAAAACTAAACTTCAGTTGATTAGTCTAGAAATAAGGGGGATATAAATGTCAATAACTTCAGCATGATGGACTATTAAGTATTTGGAATATTCAGGTTAAATAGTGCATGTGTAAAAAAGCGCATGTTTTTTGTTAATAAAAACGTACACGCTTATTATTACATTATCTTGATATTTTTTCATAAATATATCTTAATATTATTAATTCAGTGCATGAATGTGAGCTGCAATGGATTTTTCCACTAATTCGGTTACTATATAACTTACTATTATATCTTAACCTGGGTCGAGACAGAGCACAATTGAGATACAGCAGAATTTCTACTTATCAGTTCAAATGTTGTGTCCATGCTCAGAAAAGTAAGCATTCAAAAATTGAAATTTATTTGAAAATCATAGTTTTATTATGGGTTGCTACCTAAAACTTACTACAAAAAAATTATATAGCTTTGCTGACCAAAGTCTTTAATATGTAATGATCTTTACGACAAAATAAGGATTATACGTTTACTGAGAATGTTGTCCCATTTTTACACGGTACAAACATATGTGTATTTTAAAACACCTATAGTCTCTTTTCTATTTTAGTCTTTTCAAATCTTTACACAGAAAAAAGCTATAAAATGGAATAAAATAATTGTTATTACGGTATTTTCTGGCGGTTAATTTAGGCTTCACAAAACATCTATCATGTACTTAACAAAGCATCCAATATTCTGATACTTAAGTTTTGTACATAATGTTGTTGTTGTTGTTGTTGTTGTTGTTGAGCTTAACGCCATTTTTCAGCACACGATAGGCTATTCATGGCGGCCAGTATTAATGGTGGAGGAAGAAACCGGGAAATCACCGGAAAGAACCACCGACCCACGAGAAGCTACTGGCAAGCTTTCTCATATATCCACATTCGCCGAATCCTAGACTCGAACCCACGCAGACAGAGGTGAGATGGCAGTGATCCGTAACGGACAGCGCTTTAGACCACTCGGCCACTCGGGGCCCCTTTGTGCATAATGCTTACCGGATATCTTTTTTCAATGTTTTAGTTTCAACATTCCTCACCGATGACCCTAATTACCATCGTCTCTACAAAAGTTATCTCCAAACGAAAAAGGGCATAATTAATACTATTTGTAAACAAGAACGTGAAAAAATATTTAAACAAATATTATCATTGTAAAACAAGTCACACGTTGACTGTTTTGCTACGATTATTCTGTGTTTATTCTAATCTAGTCCTTGCATGAGTAAGGTATACGTCCACTTTTAGAAAGAAGAAAAAAATATATTATCTTCTAATTTAAATGAAAAATTCAAACGTCCCTACCTTGTCTAGTTTACAAATAGTTCGATAAGAAATAACTGGACTCCAAACAGATACAAAATCTAGTCAACAGCAAGTACAATGCTGATGTTCAACAAAGAATTGTCTTTTCCATGTACCACAGTAAGACATAGAGCATTGTATTAAACGTGAGGAAGAAAAAAATAGTAGTACTTTAGCCAAACACAATGTAAAGGTCACGTCTTGTCGATAGACACTTTAGTCCCTCAGTGTGTTTGTCCGTCTGTACACAATCTCAGTCCAACTGCATATTTGGGATTTATTTTACAGTTGTTACATGTACAATTTAAAAGGGATAAATGAGTAATGAATTATTAAAGAGACTTTACTGATGAAAACTAAACTCACAATATTCACAAACGCATCCAACACTTTTGCATTGATGGATCTCGTTTGGGCTGGTAAGTTGCATAATTGCAATCAGATCTTTTAGTGCAATCTATCACTGGGCACACCGTAAAGGAAACAAAGCAGTATTTAAAAACATAATTTTTAACTTTCGGTCAACAGTACTATATTATTAATAAAAACGGGACCCTAGCCAGCATATCTCTTTATATTTAAGTATTACATGTTAATGACAAGAATTTCTATCTATTGAAATGTGTAACCTATCAGAACTGCCTCACCTTTATTACAATACGATCATTGAATTACGCAAACCAACCTTATATAGTACATAAATAGATACGGAAATATCTATGTTGAAAGTAATATATATTCGGCTCGACCAGGGCCAGATCGAATATAGATAATACGGACCTAACCTAATATAAGGTCATTAAGAACATAAGTTCCATTTTGAACTAGGATAGTTCATCTGGAATGCTCTTTATACTTTTGACATCAACCATAAATTCTGTCTAGAAAATAATATAGGACGTATAATTATCCGTTATCGGTCCCTTATTATTATTATTATTATTATTATTATTATTATTATTATTATTATTATTATTATTATTATTATTATTATTATTATTATTATTATTATTATTATTATTTTCTATTAAAAGGCTACGATGATCTCGATATGTTTATATGTTATATATATATATATATATATATATATATATATATATATATATATATATATATATATATATATATATTGTCAAAAACATGAAAAAATCATGAATAAATTTGGGGCTTGGGGAGCTTACACTTTTCAGTCTATGAACTTACATTGACTTATCAGGTCAAAAACTGAATAATAATCAGATATATATATATATATATATATATATATATATATATATATATATATATATATATATATATATATATATATATATATATATATATATATATATATATATATATATATATATATATATATATATATATATATATATACACACACACACACACACACATATATACCATGCATACATGCACACCTTTCTGGCCTCATTAGTCCATTTTAATTTTTATGAGTTTTATATCAATCAGGTGTATTATGTAGCATTAATTTGTGCTTAAAACCTGTCTTTGCATACTATTCTCATGAAGTTTGCAAACGTATACGCCATTGATGTCATCGCAGTTATAGTCAGGGGATTTAACTTTGAGCATCGGTGGGCATACTTGATCAGTGCCGATTGTATTAAAAGGCTACGATGATCTCGATATGTTTGTAAGTTATATAGGTATGGAAGAGCAAGTGCAGTTAAACGAAATGTGTAACCATTTGCCAATGGTTCACTTTGATTGTTACGAAATGGTTAAATCATGTAAACCAGCGAAAATGATTGAATAGGGTTTAACGGAAAACAAATTAATGTTCCATATTCCGTTGCAAAATCGTCTTTGACGATCCGTGTTCTTACCTAAACTCGAAATAATGACAAGATGTAACAAGTTTACTTGTTTGAGTAGATATAAGTACATATTTTACCTGTAAAGTGGAAGCATTCTGCATTGGCACCTATTGCGTCACCACATGTGAAAATACAACGTCTCCACATCACTAGTGAAATATTTGCTTATATCTAATTCTAAGGTAAATTGTGATCAAATTTTGATGTAGTAATACGATGCATATGTTAAATAGATTGTATGTGTGTTCAAGTTTTCGCCGATGATCCTTTAGGCATTGTTATCCATCTAAACCATTAATTATCAGACTGGTTCGCAAACTCTGCTACAAAAATCTCAATACTCAGTACCGAACATCAGAAAATCTCAGAAACGACATGCACTAAATTTGTTCAAGTTCCCTCAAGAGAATACTATAATTCTTTATACATTGTCATATAGAAGTAATATCGCAATAAAGGTTCCTGATTTAAGCAATATAATAATGAAATTTTGCCATTCTGAATTTTGTAATCTCAGAACATGAGACAGTTCCCATTTTCTGCAAAAGTCTCGCTCCTTTTAGATCTGCTGTTGTATATGTTGTAAGTCAACTTTAGTATTTATAAGCTACTGTTCAAGGAAGTAGTAATTACCGGTATGGTGACACTTAGGAGCAGATATGCCAGAGTAAAAGAATACCATACTAGGGACAGGTAAGAAACGTTTAAACCGACTAAAGGAACGCATTAGTTATTAGAATTCAATCCATGTGTGAATTGTGTAATATAGATCGTGCAACATGAGGGAACAAACATGTAATTTTTGGGGTTGAAGCGGGCTGAGATATTTTTCGAAAAAGTCTCTGGTCGCCAATATTCTTCACAAAAATTAATTTGCTCTGTATTGTAGAAAGAAAAATTTTCTAATCTTTTTCAGTATAATAACTGTAATTGATAAAGTACACAGCTATTTCCAGAGGTCTAGCAGATAATATAATATTTTCCAGACGTTGAACCGTAATTTAATTTTTACTCAAATGAGTATAAACACCAGATCCTGTAGACCAGAAAGAGGAAAACTCTTTATGGATAAACATGATATATTAGGGCATGCATGGATTTATTTTTCTCTATACGGAATAATTATCTTTTCTATTGCACTGGAGAACCTATATACAATTATAAATTATATTGTTTCGTCTCTCTTGTCACAATGTTAATTGTCAATTTTAATTGGAATACAAATAACGTTCTTTTTTAATCAACACTTTCTCACGTATGAAATTAATGGTTGCATTTATGTTTTATTTAAATTTTATTTTAAATGTAGACACCAAAGCTAATTGTTACCTTATTCAAATGTAGCTATATCTGTAAAATGTATATTTCTCAGAGTTAAAAAATGAACAGGAATTGGTCTTACGTTTGGCATTTTTAGCTCATGGATGTTGCTCAGGAAGGACATGAGCAAAGTCAAAGGTCTCATACGCCTAGTTTAGCGTAGGAAGGGTGAGAATTGACATGTGTGCTTGTTCCGATGTTTGATTATAAATTAAGATAATGACACTCATTCCGCAACTTGAATAAGAAGGGAAGCATCCTAGACGTCCATCATGAAGTGTATTCTGATTTTCTTGAGTGTTTTAACAGGTATATTTTGATCACGCTTATTTTCGCTCCCTCTTTCTTGGGTATCAAGATATATATAGTTTTACATCTTAAAATAATTTTTGTTTACACTTAGATACTATCGAAATAATTACTTTACTGTATCCTTGAAGTATGCTTTCTTTAAAAAGGTGGACAGGCGCAGTGATAGATGGATATACAGTTCGATTTATGATGCATTTCTTAATTTCAAACATCAATCATCGGCTATAATTTTCTTCAATTCAAATAAAGCTTATGGCAGCAAGCTTATCTATATTTTAATATTAATGTTTCCTTGAATGTTACATTCCTTGTGGACATTCAACCAGTTTATCAAAATTCTAGTAAAGCAAATGATTCCCTCAAACTTTGCAAGCAAACTAATTATGTGATTGATGTCCTTAGAAACGGAGCCTCCATAAGATGCACAAATATATAAAAGCGACAACACAGACCTCATTAAGTTGTGTGTAGGCAAGTACACATTGTTTAGGACGTTTCTGCCACTGACTCTGGGTGAAGGTAAAACTCATGGTTTCGGTTACAACCATGTTCGGTCATTTCGGTAAGTTTGCGTGTTTTAAACATTTTATAGTAATGAAATTAAAACAATGTTGATAGGTTACATTGTTCGACAGCCTGCAATTCTCTCTACAAATATAACGACATGGTGGCAGAAGTGTAGCTTTATATGAAGATTATTGTGCTTTTTTCTTGCAGGGGTGGCTTTGGCACAACTTCACCATTGCACTAAATACTCCGATTGCTCTCATTTAAACTGCGATTATCTCTATTCCTACCACTGCAAAGATAATGTATGCGTTTGTGAACCTTGTGAGTATAGCTTTTCGTCAGTCATTACTTTTTGTTAACTGAATATTCACTCCAACCACTTCCATTGTGCAATATGTAACAACAAAATCTAAGACTGAAAGTTCCAACCGGGGAGAGAGAGAGAGAGAGAGAGAGAGAGAGAGAGAGAGAGAGAGAGAGAGAGAGAGAGAGAGAGAGAGAGAGAGAGAGAGAGAGAGAGAGAGAGAGAGAGAGAGAGAGGAGAGAGAGAGAGAGAGAGAGAGGGGGGACTGGGCGAAAAAGAGACACACAACATGAAATCTTTACATCGACAGAGTTAATGTAGATTTTAATAAACATTTGCGTCATGGTCACTTTAAATACAATCTCAGTTTTTTTTTTGCAGGGTGCGGTCACCTCAACGTTTGTTCCTGCCCACTTGGCTACACTGAAGAATGTTCGTATGGCGTGTGTTCATGTCGGGATTCACATGGACGTAAGATATTTATTGGCTTAATTCTTTTCTCTTAATAATAATAATAATAATAATAATAATAATAATAATAATAATAATAATAATAATAATAATAATAATAATAATAATAATAAGGGACGGATAACGGATAATTATACGTCATATGTTATTTTCTAGACAGAATTTATGGTTGATATCAAAAGTATAAAGAGCATTCCAGATGAACTATCCTAGTTAAAAATGGAACTTATGTTCTTAATGACCTTATAATATAATATGTTAGGTCCGTATTATCTATATTCGATCTGGCCCTGGTCGAGCCGAATAAATATTATTTTCAACATAGATATTCCCGTATCTATTTATGTACTATATAATGTTTGTTTGCGTAGTTCAATGATCGTATTGCAATAAAGGTGAGGCAGTTGTGATAGGTTACACATTTCAATAGATAGAAGTTCTTGTTATTAACATGTAAAACTTAAATATAGAGAGATAAGAGATAGGCTGGCTAGGGTCCCGTTTTTTATTAATAATATAGTAATGTTTCTTTACAGTGCTAACGGTGAAACATTGTGCTCAAAAATCCGATTGCAATAGTATAACATGCCAGCCCAACTACACCCGTCACTGCAAAGATGGTCAATGCGCTTGTCAACATTGTAAGTATACATTTTCATAGTCACGAAGCTTTACCATCGCAATATTCACCATTTCCACTTCAATTCTGCAACATTTAACAACAATAAAATAATTCTCAAACTGACAACAGGACAGAAAGGGACGCAAGTACTTAGAAACAAATGAGTACTTTACATTGTCTAGGGCTATAGTAGCATTTGAGTCATGCTCGCATTAATTACAATACAGTAATTGTATTTCTGCGGTACACAGTAAATACAACCCTGCCATAAACATTAGTGTTGCACTTACTCTCTAGCAGATTTTATATCTGTTTTGACCTTATACTTGAATATGCAAGATCAGTATGATGAATATTCACTGTCGTGATCAGTATGATGAATATTCACTGTCGTGATCAGTATGATGAATATTCACTGTCGTGATCAGTATGATGAATATTCACTGTCGTGATCAGTATGATGAATATTCACTGTCGTGATCAGTATGATGAATATTCACTGTCGTGATCAGTATGATGAATATTCACTGTCGTGATCAGTATGATGAATATTCACTGTCGTGATCAGTATGATAAATATTCACTGTCGTGATCAGTATGATGAATATTCACTGTCGTGATCAGTATGATAAATATTCACTGTCGTGATCAGTATGATGAATATTCACTGTCGTGATCAGTATGATAAATATTCACTGTCGTGATCAGTATGATGAATATTCACTGTCGTGATCAGTATGATGAATATTCACTGTCGTGATCAGTATGATGAATATTCGCTGTCGTGTTTACCGCGTTAAATATGCATATATGGACCATATATATTCCCGTAAATGATTCTTTATACACTAATTAAGGAAAGGACATTTTAAGTTTTTCGATTGAATTGCAAGAGAATATATTGTTCTTTTTTTCTTTCTTCTAATAGTTGCGGTATCTTTACAGACCGCTATTCATCGATCGTATATTCTCAAGAGTTGTTTCATAAATATACTCCATTTTGCTCTCTTTTTTTTGTTCACGCGATGGGGTGGACTCGTATATGATGGTTGTCCTTTTGTGTTATATATTTCAGTACATTACAACAGGCTTTGTTCTAGTTCACTTTCCTCCTTAACGATTTCATTGTTTCAAACATCTCTTTCAAAGTTTTCTTTCAAAATCGAGCTTATTTTCATTTAGCGACAGGTGTAAATTGACTAGGCAAACGAGCGACTAGCAATGATGTTTTAGACACTGAGATTTATTCATTACTTACCCTTGCACGAACTAAGTTGGAAGAAATACCGCAGAGATAAGGATAAAAATAGATGGTTAACGTGTGACTACTATTGGGAAATGATCACTATAAATTTGTTCAAGGTCTTTCTTCACCTTTTTATTTCAATTGGCATTCGTTAGGGCTGTTTTCAATAATAGATAACTTTTGTTTAGACAAGGGTATTTAGGATTAATGGAATATTGTTTTTAAAAAAATCGAAAAAGATTGATTGTACAGATGTTGTGAGTAAGACGCAGAATATTGGATGGTTTACTAACTACATGATGGACATTTCATGAAAAATAGTCTTACTGCCAGAAAATACCGTAATTGAATAAATTCATTCTTTCATTCTTTTATGTTTGATCTTTTTCAGTGTAAGATTGAAAACTTGAAAATGGAAAAGCGTATGTGTCAATGTCATGCAAAATGGAACTAAAGACATTGCCAATAAACTGAGAATACTAATTTTGTCTTTATTATCCTTTTATATTAAAATTGCAAGAAAACAAAAATGAAATTTACTCCGAAAGTTTTAGATCCCCACCCAATTTAAAAGGAAAACATTACCACAACTAAACCCTGATTTTCGAATAAATTTCAATTTCGATCTAATCTTTGTACAACGACGTCATAACAATAAGCAGACACTTTGTTGTACCTCTATTAGTCCTTGCCTTGGACTTCGGTTTATAAGTTTTGTTACAACCGATTTAAGTATATTACATTAAGGTCGTTTTAGAGTTGTATACTTAAGCATCAAATATCCGCAATTTGTGTAAATCAACCATGTAAGATAACGTTTAATTTTAATTGCGACTTTTTTCTTATTTCTTCCTTTAGACACCCATCACTTTACAAATAGGCAGGCCATATGAATTTTATTTGTTGCTGAACAGCAAATTAGTCAGAGCTTCATGACAGTGAAGATTATACCTTTGTTTCTTTTTTATTTCGTTTTGTTTGGTTTAGCTCAAACACATTTTATTTCATTAATTTTTAGTTGTGATTACGAGATATATAACACAGAAGATAAAGGATTAAAACGGAAATCAATATCTAAATAATCTCTTCTGACGATAAAAACACTGTAAATATATATGAACATTTGGCGGATCATATTAAGTTTTGGTGACATTAGAACACTGAATAGCCCAAGGGAAGAGTCGCTAGGTTAAACATTAGCATTTATCCAGAGCATAATTAGCACGAGGATGGACAAAATGGAAGCAGATGATAAGTAAGATAAAGAAATGTAGGCGTCTATGTAGGCCTATCTGAAAGATGTGCGTACTGGTATTTGCGTTCTTCCATAAGTGCAAGTACACATTTACTTTCTGTTTTCAATCATTTAAAAGCAATTTAAATTTCCGTTAACCAATCACTTTCTGACCTCAAATAACCGTCGTTTCCCTACATATACGTGGTAAGATGAAGGATATAATTGGTAAGGTAAGTGAGGTCATTTTCAAGGAAGCAGCGGAACAATCACGCTGGGCGAGAAAGATAAGGACATTCCTTGTGTAAAGTAAATACATATTAAATACTTTAAGATTACTGAAACATTATTATACACATTGAACCAGCCGCTTTTTGATGATGATCATGTACACGAGACTATCGCTACCATGTAAATTAATGGAGAAATAAAACACGCTCCAAACGATGCACTTTAGTAATTTAGCTACAACCAGGCCGTGGTTTAGCGTTCAAGTGACACTGCGCTTAAGGATAAACTCTCATAATATCAACCTGTTTTGTAAAAGTCAGTGTTACCAAGATATAAATGCTTCTTTGATAAAGATATCCATACACATACTCTTAGAGAAATGCAGTCAGAATTACCGACTAGAAGCATTTCAGAAAATTAACATTATTATATTTCTTCGAAATAATAAGTCTAGTATCTTGAATCAATTAAACCTGCTGTTAACTTGACTGAACATATTTCTTCATTTTAACTGATCAACCGAGCATCACTTTATAAACCTAGAATTTGTTTAAATAGTATTCAATAAATTCGTTTACAGATAATGCTTCATGAATATTTAAAAGTTACTTTAAAAAGGAAGTACCGAAATAATGGCATTATTTTGTAATCGACTTGTATGCATGATTGTATCCTTCAAACAAATATATTGCTCCACGTATAATAAAATATCTGTAACAGAACGCAATATAAAATACAAAGAGAGAGATGTTTGTCTGTGATCGCATGCCATGACATTTCTATTCACGCTTGGAAGATGTGTAGCGATGGAACTTTTATGTTTCAGGAAAATGATAGCTTATAAATACCAATACAATGTGTGTAACTCGATGAGAGCCTAGCCAAATTAGTCCAAACAAGAGATTATTTGTTATTTTTTTCTCGCCACCTTGACTTCATGACAGATTTTGTTTTCCTTAATCGTCACTTGTGATCTATGGCTGCTGTTCTATTCACTTATCTCCAAAGACTTGTGTTTCATTCCCTTTTTCTAATAATCCACGGTCTTTAACTTTTCTATTTCCATTGCTTTTACCATTTTTGCATATAATATCATATTAACTATGTATGCCAAAGCTCGTGCAAACTAAAGTTCCACACGAGGCTAACCCGATTATATAGGACTAAAAATTCGCTACCTTGGTATGGAGTAAATTAATCCGCACAAAGCATATCCTTTTCTATGACTGTCGCCCGATGTCTCACATCTACTGTTGGATGATAACTGTCATGTGGCTTCAAACAGTGGAAATGAGAATCTCACGTAATTTCTCTGGGCTAAAGTAAATTCAAATTATCTGCTACACAATGACTGACTGTCTCAGGTGACTTCAATCATGGACATGTTGAAATGATGGGAC
Source organism: Potamilus streckersoni (assembly GCA_016746295.1). Classification (NCBI taxonomy): domain Eukaryota; kingdom Metazoa; phylum Mollusca; class Bivalvia; order Unionida; family Unionidae; genus Potamilus; species Potamilus streckersoni. The sequence continues at coordinate 228,809 of JAEAOA010000519.1, read as the reverse complement.
TCGAACGATTTTTCTGAATAGCTCCGTTGAGAGCCTTATTGCTGACGAACCGTTTCTGTATATGACTTTGAAAAAAAAATAATCCTTGATCTTGCATCGGAGTCTAGACACAATTGTGAAATTTATTACCTGAATGATACTTTGACATCGCACTGTTCAAAGTTTGCCGACGTCGCTTCTCACTTTTTTTAAGACTTCCACAAGTTGCAGTAAATTTTGTTTCATTCGATGTTCGTTTTATACTCTTTGGCGATAACCATCAAAAGCAAAACATTACGACCTCACTTCAGTCTCAGACTCACATCAACTCCATTGCATTAATAATTGTCGTGCAACCACATGTCCAAGTGGATTTGGATTCGTTTCGTTTGAAATTTTCCTGGTAAACTATATAATATTACTTGACTACGCTTCTGCTGATCAGTTTTTTTATTCATGTTCAAATCCACATCGTGGAACAACGAATGCATGAAACTGTTGATAAGAATCACTGTCATCAGCATCTGGATTGGTCATGTTCACTTTGAGAACGTTGACATTGGGGTACAGGTAACTGTTATAAAGTCGATTTAATCTTCGATTTTACCTTAGATTTCAACTTTGATAAGTGCTGATGTGATCATCGACGGATACAGAATGATATTCCACCTATTAGGATTATTGCCTAGTCATCATATTCAGTGGAATTCATAATAAGCTTGCTGTATCATTTTGTTTCCTTTTTTATTTAGTAATCAAAAGTGCCCAGGTCTCTGACTGCTTTGTTTTCTTCTTGTTCGTTTGCTAATCAAAACACGATTATGTATTGCACTTGCGAAATCTGCAGTTGTACTTGCGATTGGGTATGCGTGTAACCAAAATCTAGTGCTGAGATTAACTCTACAAGCTTGGATGGCCACTACCAATGATTTTGAAAAGGAATTTTTCAAATTCATGAACAATGTTGTGTTTAGTAAAACCATGGAGAATCTGCGTAAACGGATTCGATTTGATCTTGAACGTTATAGTGAGCAAGACAAACTTTGAATGTTCATCGCGTACCCGACTTTTGAATCCAGAAAACGTTTTGCACGAAAATATCTCAAACACGAATTATACCTGCAATGGCTTCGAGACCAACGTGAATTTGGACACGCAGCAGATTTGATCAAATTAAATAAACGTTGCATGTGTAGATACCGATTAACTTAAGTGAGTTTGTCTTCGCTTGATACCAAGAGATGGATACTCTCTGGTGGAATCACGACTTTGGTCATCGTTCTGTTGCGTCTGAGACTGTTTCACATGTTAACACAAATCCTGGTGGCAAGCCCGTATCTACAGGAATAATCGAAGTTCTAGTATAGTTGGAAAAAAGATTGAATGCAAATGAGTTTTCTGATTTGAGTCCTTCTCTTGCACAATTTTCAAGAAGGATGACTCACGGATTAAGTTGAAATATCATTTTAGAATTTGGTTTGCTGAAGTTCGGCCTCCAGGTAAATATTCACATTCTAACAACTTCAATCCATAATGAAAAATTAAATAAAACGTTCAAGAAAACTGATTTAAGACAGAGTCTATCACCTATACAATATACTATTTTTATAAAATGTGTGCAGCTGTTGCATTTGAATTCCTCAAGGAGCTGCTGGGAATCTTTGATAACTGAATTTGTGTCCATCAGTCAATAAAATGTTGAAATATTTCTTTAATAGGTTTTGGGATTAAAAGCCATATAGCCAGGCTAAAAGATACCGACGCAATTTTTCAGATGATTGTCAGTTACAAAATTCGTTGAATGATTTAAAAACATATTTCCAAAACAGAAATTATCCAGTACATATCATTGATTCTGCGCTGAACAAAACCCGTAATCTTTCTCAAAATGAGGCTTTAAATACAGCAAATTGTACAATGGAGAAAAATATAGTTCCTTTTACAATACAATACAATCCTTCATTACCTAATATAGGTCCTATAATTAATAAATATTGGAGTCTCCTAAACTTATCAAATAAAAACAGCGTAAAATCCCTTTACAACAATAAGCCTATTGTTGCTTATAAGAGACCCAAGAATTTGCAAGATTTTTTTAATTAGAACTAAATATACAGAAAAAAATTAAAAAGGACAATTCTCGTCATCTAAATGTAATAGACATCGATGCTCTCAATGTGCAAACATAAGAGAAAGTAGTTTTTTAGTAGCGCTAACACGAAAGAGACATTTTCTCTACGTTATAACACTAACTGCATATCAACTAACGTGGTTTATTTGATAACCTGTCAAAAATGTAACATGTAATATGTTGGACAAACACTTCAACAAGTTTCTAAAAGAATGAATAGTCATCGCTTTCATATTAAAAATTATAAAGATCCTCAGTTTTCATCTAATATTTCTACACATTTTAACACCCATAATCACTGTCTACTCGATTTTTCTTTCATGCCAATAGATATTGTGCATGGAGACATGAACAGACTTCTAAAAGAGACTTATTGGATTCATAAATTAGATACTTTGTATCCTAATGGCCTTAATACCAATGTATTATATAAAATTGTATAATTTTCTTTTCAATTGTTAAATTGTATATCTTTTATAACACTATAATTGTATTTATGACTGTTTGTCTCTATTATATTTTATTATTTTAATAGGTTTTGACATATCTAATTTGACTAGCAAATAAACGAGGCTTAGGAGACGTTTGACGTCTTCCATCATCAATACGGTACAGAAGATATAAGATCGATTTTTAAATGCTGGCAAACGTAAACAAAATTTATAAAGAATAGCTTTCAAAATGCAAGGATTGCAAATACTGTAATCCCTTCATGAATGTTTTGTGTTTATGTATGTTTTCTTATGCAAAATATAGAATACTCTATGCAGTGTGTGTGTGTCTGTGTGTGTGTGAATTTGTAAGAAATATAGTCTCTACATCTGATATTTTCAACCTTCAAAAGGAAAATTCTTCATTTTTCAGCAATGCACTCTTTAGGTTTGTATCAAACAACTGAATATTTAATTTACATACATAAACATTAACTGTGAGTGCATTTAAGATGCCTAATTACAAAACAATATTTGGTGATCGTGGAGTACCCTCTTCAATTTGTTCAAAAGTAGTGCACACGCTTCAGTTATTATCATCCGTAGCTAAATGAATTGTATATTTAATTTTCATATGTTAATTTACGTGCATAGTTAGACCTAGTAAGTATCTCCCATTAAACCAGCTTGAAAGCTGTGTCCCAAAGCATTAAAAGCAATAAACATTCATAATTGTGTGCAACCAAACGATATTAGTGAACATTTATTTATTAATTGTAACGGTTTTCCTCTTTTGAAAGCACATCACATTTAGGTTTGCCAAGTCCTATGAATTTATGTGTTTCTGAAACATTAAACAAACTAGATAGTCAACAAGACAGTAAAGATTATACAGTCGATGTTACTATCTTTTGTTTCACTGAAAACACATTGTATTTTATTAATTCATGGTTGAGACTACATGATGTACAATATAGATGGTAATACATGTTGTATTTCATAATTTTGTAGACAAGGTTACAAATATATAAAATGCAGAAGGTAAAAGATACGAACGAAAGTCATTGGCTTATAATATTCCTCTCCATTTAAAATACAACACGTGTGTGTGTGTGTGTGTGTATATATATATATATATATATATATATATATATATATATATATATATATATATATATATATATATATATGTGTGTGTGTGTGTGTGTGTGTGTGTGTATCGCGAACGATACTATGTTCTAATAACAAAGAAACTATATCTTTGAATCGTACAAAATGAAGGTTCATTACTTAAGATATTAGCATTTAGTCACGGCATGACAAGCACAAAGATGGACAAAAAGCATGTGCGTGAAAAAAAAGAATTTAAAGGAGAGTGTCAATTAAAATGTGTCAAAAACTGTGCAAAATGTTAAGGCGTTGGTGAAGAAAAAATATGAATAAATAATTAAGCAAATAAATAAAAAGGTACGACAAGGTGAGATCAAAACTAAACAGTCTTTTAGAGACAATCTTTGAGGAGGAGATGGCGCAGCATTTGAAAAAAATAAGTCTGGACAACGCTATTTACAGCTGTTCATGACAGGCGGATGTGCAAGCATGTAAGTAATGAAAGCTCCGAAATAAATATTTTTGACTTTGCAATATATTCATGATCACAATTAGGAATGTTTTACTTCATACGAAAGATTGTATCATCATACAAGAAAATATTTAATGTCAAATTGCCATTTATTGTTAACGGAAATTAGTCACTCGTATGGAAAATCATCGTTACTTTCCAGAGATGTAGATTTTAAAAGATATAAACAATGTCGACATATAATTTTGAACACTTGAAATTTATTTTCTTTCATCAGGTTGTAAGTTCTACCCAATATTGTAGGTTCACATCTATCAAAATAGGGTTAGCGAAATCAAACGAACAATATGTTACATTTCTTGAGGCTTGCGTTGTGTCTACATTAAAAATTTATGTGTTTTATAAGAAGAGTGAACCCTGATATTTTCAGCATTTAATAAGAGGTTAAAGATTTAACATTCAGATTTTTAGCTTCAAATTTGACGTCACTTTATCTTCCAGGTGGTACCAATGATTGAATAAATGTGTTTCATATTTAATTGTGTTTCATACCTGATTGCAAGAATTGCTGAATTGAAATATTGCGTAATTGATTCAGTCATGCATCCGTCATGTTTTCTTCCTTCATAAAATAGAATAAATGTGTTATGTCCAAGTATATCTCTATTCAATCTTGCCGATATTTATCTTAGTTATTTTCCATTTCAAAAGATTTCTTTCTCAAACCCTAAAAAAACAAGAATAGTGATGGATATTTATTTAGTGTCAATTGATATGCTTTCAAAATATTTTCAACTATAATGTGACTATAATTTAAAACAAATTGAAATTTTAAAAAGTTGCATTGAAGCATATCGACTGTAGAACGTCAGTAAAAGCCCATAAAAGCTTCGGTGGAATGTAGGCTACAGCAAGACGAACTGAAAATATGTACCGAACACCAACTGAAATGTGTAAAATGTTAAATAGATGCGTAATAGGTGATTAATGATGTATTTCAGAAAACATTTCTTTGAATTTTTGGCAAGTTTTATAATTCTTCAGATTCCTCTATTACCTTAACTCAAACAACCGTCAAGTAATTTAGTAGAATAATCTGATACCAGCTTTCCTTTTTATTATCTTACAGTATACTGTTCTAGATATAATCTAAACCTAACAATTTGCATATTGTAAAATGCTGTATCTGTATTGCAAATGTCCAAAGTCTTCATAGTCACGTAATCTTTATCTTTCATCCTAACACTGCATTTTGAAATGTCTGACTGAACGTGAATTTCCGGATGTCTAAAATGTCTACGCTCTATATAACATGTAACATATTTTTATGATCAGATCCTAATTTTGTGTCTGAAATAATCAAGGAAATTCATGATGTCTCAAATAGCATCTTGTCAAGGTCGAAATAATTCATGACCTGGTACAAATATATTTAACGGAAAAGAAGAAGCTCGAGTAAGTTTCAAACATAATCACATTTGTCTAAATTGTCCTCCACAATAATCATATATTAGGTAAAGGTAACACGTCTTGATCGAAGCGGGATTACAAATAGTTGATATTAATATGCAAAATGTAAATATGAAATACAACATTAGTTGGAAAAAGTAAATCATTCAGCTAGACAATTTGCACCAGATAAATATTATCAAAATCAGTGCATTGACTGCAAGAAATGAAACTAAAGAAAGTTCAAACAGTTCTTTCATGCAGATTATTTAATATTTGACATACGTCTGGAAACGACACTAATTATTTCAGTGTATTAAAAAATGAAATATTTTGGAAAATTCTTTATTGTATAAATGTAGATCAAAAACCGTAATTTGACAAGGAAATGTAAACTATCTGCCGGTATGGTGAGCATCGGAGTGAGATACACGTAGGAACATACTTTGCCCAAATATGGCCCATAGTGAAGTACACCAATTGCAAACGTGGAACGTGTTAATAATGAGCAAAGCAAAATTCTCGTGCAAGTAATAGCATATACTTGCATATTAGTCGAGTATATGTGCGAATAACATAGACCCTGGTGTGCAGTCGCAAAATGCAAAAGTAATAAACTGAAAAGATCTGGGTCTGTCGGTGTATTATACAACGTCGGACATCTGTGCGGTTTGCTGTTCAACTCGACTTATTAGCGAGTATAGAAGGTAATTAGATAAGTTATTAGATATTCGCCATTTTCGGAAACAATATTTTTGCTACATTTTTTATTTAAGTCAGAAACGCTTCTGCGAATAGGTAATCTCATAAGTTGTTTTATGTATCGCAGAGTTTTCTAAGCTAGGCTTATCACGTGGCTTCTTGAAAAGATGTAGCATGAATCTTTGAACGAAATATGTCTGCGAATAATTAATAAAAAAAAGATTGAAAATCCATTCTGCAGCTAATTGTATTGTTTCTGTCTAACTTTTTACGGAAATGTAAATTATTTCGTATGTATGTCTGTAACATCGAACTTATATTCATATGTATGTACGTACATATGTAGGTACCTTGGTATGTATGTATGTATGTAGGTAGGTAGGTAGGTAGGTAGGTAGGTAGGTAGGTAGGTAGGTAGGTAGGTAGGTAGGCAGGCAGGCAGGCAGGCAGGCAGGCATGCATGCATGTGTATGTATGTATGTATGTATGTATGTATGTATGTATGTATGTATGTATGTATGTATGTATGTATGTATGTATGTATGCATGCATGCATGCATGCATGCATGCATGCATGCATGCATGCATGCATGCATGCATGCATGCATGTATGTATGTATGTATGTATGTATGTATGTATGTATGTATGTATGTATGTATGTATGTATGTATGTATGTATGTATGTATGTATGTATGTAGAAAGTCAAGATATTCTTTCTCCGAAGTCGTTAACTCATTTGCAATGTCACAAATTATGCTCTAATTTGGCTTTGATGAAAAGTATTAGCCTTGAATAAAATTTAAATCTGCTTGCTAGTTATTTATGCACTTGTAAAGGACAGCTACACTGAGCTACGTATTGACACCATCTTATTTTTTTTTTTTGAGCTAAGCATTTAGTTACTGGTTTTAAAATCGGACTTTTACAGATGCTATTCAGGTATTTCATTAGCAGTATGGTATGGAATCGAGTTTTGTCCTAGTTTCATATATTTGCAATTCGATCCAAAATCCATTTTGCTGCTATTCTCGTATTTGCAGAAATGGTAATTATTTAGAAATAGTTCAGAAAATGAAAGCCGTACTATCTTATATTTCGTGTAAAAGCATTAATATTTTGTCACATTTAAATTCTTTGCAGTTTATTTTTTTTTTTCAAATGCCGGGACCTTCTGAAACCGGTTGGTTTAAGGCGATCGCCTTGACATCTTATCTCTTTCTACGAGGGTTAGAGTCTCAGGCTCTGCCAATGAGGGTTTATTATAAAGCTTGTCGGTAGCATCCCGTGCGTCGGTGGTTCTTCCTCGAGGATTTTCCTGGGTCCTGTCTCCATCGAATATGTTGCCAGTCATGGATTACCAATCATATTCTGAAAACTCGTGTTACAACCTTAAAATCCTAACAAATATTTTTTTTATATGTTAACAAGTCAATCTATCACGTTCTGGAAATCTGATTGGTCCAAATTAGTCCCATAAAATCCTCGCGCAGTATTCTCATAAAAAAAAAAAAAGCTGCGACCATGGGATTTTTTTTCCCTCATCAGCTTTCTGGAACTACTTTATGTTACTATTACTATTACTACTACTAATACGGTGGCCATGAGTTCGCATATGTCGTAATATACCTTTTTTACCCTACACAGAATTATCCGAATGCCAGACTAAAGCTGGGCTAGGCGTTAACCTGTTTGGCTCTCGCCTAGTTAAGCTGAATGCGTAGTATAATCCAGACATAAAAGAACATACTGAGTCTAGACAGAGAAAAGATCTATTGTAATGCAAACAGTCCCCTTTATGCTGCTTTTTCCACCTTTTTTGCTTCTGTAATATGTTACATTCTGTAATATGTTACATTCAATGTAACTTTTAATATATAATTTTCTTATCATTTTCATTTAATCACCTTTCAAATTTCTAAGCATTGAATGAATGTGCCATATGCTTCAGAGAGTCCTTGCGTTATCATGTGATAATAATTAAAATGTTAATGTTTTAAATGACGTTTGCGAGATTTGCTTTTAACTGGGGGGAGGTTAACGGCACTTTTAACACACTATTGACTATATCATGCCGAGTAAGAGTGAGATAGTCCCTAAATCATTTTACCAAGAACACAAACTAAGTCAGCCTACTTAGACTGGAATGGCCAGGTATCGTACCAGTGACCCATGGATTACAAGTATAACGCTCGACCAACAGAGCTAACGTTACTGTGGTCAAATCTGATCCGCAACATTTATTCACCCCAAGATCAACTCATATGATAACTCTGGTAGAGGTAAGTGAAAATGCTTTAAATAAGAACCAACAAGGTTTTATCCAATGTTAAATAAACCTGGCATATAGTCACAATGGACTTTCAAGATAACCAAAACAATTTCATTTTGGTCTCGAAGGACTACTGAAATAAGAAGTCCATGCCTGAACGGGGGTGGGGGTGGGAGAGGTTCAGAGGAGGGACGACGAGACAATCCCATATACCGCTATCTTCTCTAGAAGGGAATAAATTAGACCTTACTCGTACGCTTGACGGTATAAATTTACAAGCTCGTGTTCCTTATCAACGGCGTACGTGAATCAATTCAATTCAATATTTGTAAGAGTCTAGATATTTCGTCTGGGAACTGATTTATGCCTCTGGAATAAAAATGAGGCACCGATCCAATCAATAAATTTCCACTTGGCAAACGTAGAATTGGATATTATCAGATAATGATTATATATATATATATATATATATATATATATATATATATATATATATATATATATATATATATATATATATATATATATATATATATGTGTGTGTGTGTGTGTGTGTGTGTGTGTGTGTGTGTGTGTGTGTGTGTGAGAGAGAGAGAGAGAGAGAGAAGATGAAAAAAATTAGCTTGAAATGTATTTGTATCTATTTTTCATAATCAATTGCCAATGGTTAATCTGAGACCCTAAGAGAGTGACTCCCTCAGCTGACGAGATGAAAATTTCACTCATTTGAATAGATAAAAATATGGGAGTTCATCTCATAAAAAAAAATTATTGCACTAACCTTAAATTTTTCATTACCATTATTACATACATATTCTAGTATATGTTTGGTTCTAGTTCAGTCAGTTCCGGTTCGTTCAGTTTTAGTCATTGTTTTAATGTCGCTATCCAGGCTAGCCGTAGTCGAATGAGGAACCTACACCCATCGAGTATTACCTGTGGAAATAACAGTAGCAGTGCTCGTACTTAATTGCATGTGAGTTTATTTCTTTAATAATAGTTACTGGACTGCGTTATTTCAAGATGTCTGCTTAGAAAGTTAGAAAGCGTTTAAACTGTCCTGGAGTAAGTATGCCAATGAGTTTTAAAAAGTAGTTTCAGTTATTATGAATTTCTCACTTCAGTCACCATTAGCTATAACCTTTTCATTTTGAATAAAATAATAATTTTAAAACAAAAAAGCAAAACACTTCACGGGCGATGACTTAACAAATATTCAAGTTCATTGAGAAAGTTACTAATGTCCTGGTATGTAAACTAATGTTCAATCTATCTCGTAGTATCTATGTTAACAGCTTAGCGAAAATATCTATTGAGATTTCGAGAGCAAATATTAGTAATAGAGCAAAGATCCATTCACAACAACCCTCACCCACCCACCCCATCCAAACAATAACACTTTAATGAACATCATTGAGAGTATGTCGTTTCATTATATTCCGACAGATCAGAATCTACATGGGAATTTTTTTCAACAAATAATTGTAAGCGAACAGTGAATGTGTGTGTGTGTGTGTTTGTGTGTGTGATTTAGATTTTTAACGTAGCTTTAACAATTTTTCAGTCTTTCCACTACGATGCCTGCAGCATGACAGTTTATAGCCATGTCTAGCACTGGGGCATCATGCTGCAGACATGTGGCATGATGTCCCACCCAGTCACATTATCCTGACACCAGGCCGACCAGTCCTAACACAAACCTTTTAATGCTGAGCGCCAAGCGAGGCATTTATTAATACCATTTTAAAGTCTTTTGTATGACTTAGCTGGGGTTCAAACCCACGACCTCCCGCATCCGAGGCGGACGCTCTAACCACTAGACCACCGGAGCGGTCCTGTAAGCGAACTTATGGGCATGTCTACCATCAGATTTGAGTTTGTCGTGTTTACAGGTGGATACGAGCTACTCTAGTGAATGTAACATGTTTATGTAGAGGTTTATGTAAAGAAGAAGAAAACAAACATTTAAGCACGAAACTTATGCTCCGGTTCCAAAACTCGATCTATATGTGGATATTTTGAGAATGTATTCATTTTTCTAATTCAGCAGTAGAGAACACAGATCCAAGTTAATAAAATTTTGAATGTTCTGTGGTCGAATATTTATTCTATGAGGGAAATTTCCCGGTGGTAAAAATATCTAACTTATAGGCTGAGTTTAAATGAGTGTGCTCAAAAGAATCGAGTGTAATGTGCTTGTCGATACGCCTTACAATTTGTTCTTGTATAGAGGACATATAGATTTTGTCTTTGTATAGAGAACAGATATATTTTGTCTTTATATAGAGGACAGATAGATAGAAGTATTTGGATTATCATGTGTTCTAACATGTGAGTCATGTTCAACGGCAAGCTATGCGTACCCATATATACCGTCACATTAAACGCCATCAGATCTGGGTCTATTAGTTTGTTATGACAATTCAGTGGAACAAACAGTATTGAAGATGATCTGCCAGCTTATCTGGGTATATGTTATTCACCAGTGGATCAGACTTATACGCGAGTATATGGTATACTGAGTTGGTAATGGAATCAGCAATACAATAAATCAAACTAAAGGTGGGAATGTATAATTTAATTCAGTTCAAAGTCTCATGCAATTATGTTTATTTTTTACATTTAGACCAACAAGTGTCAGCTTCGATATTATTAGAATCTGATAGTATTCTTATTACAACCCTCTAGATTACTGCGTTCTAAAGCTCGTTCTAGCTCAATTATTGATCAGAACGGCCATTTTCGAATATTAATTTGGGTTTGACCATTAAACAGGATGAATAAATGCCAAGATATCGCGAGATTGAGGATGGAAATCACGAACGTTGTTATGTTTATACGATCCACGCTTATTACCATCGACGCGTTAAATTTAACACTGATGCCGATTGCTTAAGGTAAACAAGTTTATCGATTAATGTGATAAGCTCAGTTTATTTGTACATTAAATGTTATTCACCAACCTCGTGCTGTGTTCCGTATATTTTCTTTTGCTGTACATTGCACACAAAAAAATAGTTATTTTATAGTATAAAAATAGTTTAGCGACCTGAACAACATTTGTAAGTGCATTGACTGATATGTTATCTTTCCGGATGTGCCATGATATCAATATTTGTTGATGCTAACGATACGTAAGACAACTGAAGCTCAGATGTAATTAAAGTGTAAACGATGACCATGTAGTTTTCAATTAACAATACATTTTCAGACGTATTTGTCAGCAAATATCAAATCCATCACGCAAGTTAACCATTTGGTCGACTTATGAGTCACAGAACCGACATTTACAATATTCTCGCTGATGTCTCGTCCAATGCAATAAAATCTAGTATTTGTTTTCTCAAAAACATCTCACAATTATAAATATAGAGGTTAATAAAGGTTTCCAAGAACGCAGGATTTGCCAGATTACGAGGAACGAACTTGATGAACTTTAGAGTCCGAAGTTATGATTGTACTCTATATTTCATGACAATTCTAAAGCTCGGTATAATACGCCAGCAGATCTGGGTTTACGCAGTATGTTATGGTTAATCAATTGAACAACATTGAGCGACGGCAGATCATAGTAAATATCATTCGCAGGTGGACTCTGATTATGAGGGTGCAGATACAGTATGTTCATTTGTAAGCTTCAGAAAACTAATAAGCAAATTGACACCTATCTATGTAATTAGCCACCTAAGAGGCAGTCGTTTAAAGGCAACACTAAACATGCAAGTAACTTACAAGAAAATAAAAACACCAGCATGCATAAAAAGTGGTCGTAAAACAATAAAAACCGCATGTAGATTCCACTAGCACAATCTGTATCTACGCGAATTAACTAACACTGCCTTATTTTCGATATTAAACAAATATGATGATCACTGATCTCATCAAAAAAAGAAAATTAAATAAAATTAGTCGCCGTCGTCGTCGTCGTCGTCGTCGTAGTAGTAGTAGTAGTAGTAGTAGTAGTAGTAGTAGTAGTAGTATATTAAGGAGAGGACATGGTATTCTAATTAAGAATTAAAGCGTTTAAACAGTCTTGATCTATTTCCACATGAACTTTACAGAATGTGTGGACATGAGGTTTATAATTTGTTTGATGCTTAGTAAGAGTGGTTAATGTACCCATCTAGAAACTCTCCATGATGTACAAAACCCAATTCAGTTACACAATTATAGTACAGAACAGTCCTAATAAACTATACAAACTCAACACCATAATATAAGGAGTGTTATCATACAATAACTAAACATAATTACCTAACATGTTTTAGAAATATATCAGTGACCAATCTCAAGAAACTGGTGCTAATGATAAGAGAGAGAGAGAGAGAGAGAGAGAGAGAGAGAGAGAGAGAGAGAGAGAGAGAGAGAGAGAGATTGCATGTCACATATTTTGCGCCTGTCCTAATATGTTACCAGAAGAGAGATGATGATGAAGATGTTGTCCACGACTAAAACAACAACAGTAAAATTATCAACAAGAATCATCTGCGTTGTCAACTCTCAAAAATATTACCAGTAGTTTCTTAAGACCATTATGTTATTTTAACTTTACTTTTTTAATAGATGTTTTTTCATGCAATTTACTGCAACAACGAAGTACTTGTGTACAAAACCACAGAATGGTCGTAGTCGAGATTTGCACTTTATGATCTCAGTCCTGACACACAAACACACACACACACACACACATTACAGTTTAAGATGTTTAGTGTATAAATTAACACATTAACACTGTTTTATTAGTGTGCAGCGAAAAAATATGATTTTGTGTTATCAACTTTATCATAATTTAAATATCCATATGAATATTGATCAGATAAACAATCGGAAGGGATGAAGTTAGCAAGTCACTGTCAAAGTACAATCGAAAGGGATAAAGTTGGTAAGTCTCCGTCACAGTACAATCGGATGGGGTAAAACTTGGCAAGTCACTGTCAAAGTTTAATCAATAGGGGTTAACTTGGCAAGTCAATGTCAAAGTACAATCGGAAGAGCTAAACTTGGCAAATCACTGTCAACGTACAATCGGAAATGATAAACTTGGTAAGGCACTAAGTAATCCATAAGTCATCAGCTCCAACATAGCAATATTTTTGAAGAAAATATAAATAAGGTTTAAAACAATGCTAAATCAATGTACATGTGGCACAATATTTACATAATATCTACACAAATTATGGGTTGTATTGTTTGTTGTGGTAGGATTCAACGCCTTTTTTTCAGCATATGATAGGCTATACATGGCGGGTATGATAAATGGTCTAGGAAAAACCCAGAAAACCACCCCGGAAAGAACCACCGACCCACAAAGAGCTACTGACAAGCTTTCTCACTTACCCACATTGACCGAACCCTAGAACAGAACCTACGCAGACAAAGTTGAAATGGCAGTGATCCGTTATGGTGAGTTTTAGACCACTCGGCCAATAGGTGTTCCACACACAATATGGGTAAATGACAGACTATTTTGCATGCACAAAACACTCCACTTGCCGTAAAGTTTCGCAACCTCTCTCTCTCTCTCTCTCTCTCTCTCTCTCTCTCTCTCTCTCTCTCTCTCTCTCTCTCTCTCTCTCTCTCTCTCTCTCTCTCTCTCTCTCTCTCTCTCTCTCTCTCTCTCTCCATGAGTAGACAGTGAAAACAGACTAATCTCTCTCTCTCTCTCTCTCTCTCTCTCTCTCTCTCTCTCTCTCTCTCTCTCTCTCTCTCTCTCTCTCTCTCTCTCTCTCTCTCTCTCTCTCTCTCTCTCTCTCTCCATGAGCAGACAGTGAAAACAAACTAATTAATTGATCGACATATCATATAGTTGAATAGGTAAACTGAGAGAGATAGACAAAATGTTATCAATCTTGATTTAAAATCTTGCATATTTTGGCTAAATAGAAACAAGTTCTGTCAGAGGGAAAAGATCAGACTTAGTAATATGGTTTGAATATATATATATATATATATATATATATATATATATATATATATATATATATATATATATATATATATATATATATATATATATATATATATATATATATATATTACTCCCACGGAAAAAATGAAAACAGCAATATGTGCATTTGCAAGATTCTCTAATTTTACATTTTATTTTGCTACGTGTCTTACCATACTGAAACAGTATTCGGTACTGCCCCACTATATCCTGTATGTCTCTTTTCTGTTTATTCACGTTTTTACTTCTTTACTTTTCTTTATTACAACATGAAGGTGAATACTTAGGCAACTGGCAGTCAATTATATAAATTAGAAGGCATGTGGGTGGTGTGAAGCAGAAATAATTAAATTTAGGCATGTGTTTATTGGTATAGTACTGGGTTTTTTTTACGGTTTTCCATTACTTGTTCGCGCGTTTACTTGTTCCACACCCTTCTACCCCTTCAGCTGAGGGAGTCACGGTACTAATTCAATTCCCATAGTAAACATATGGAAACACCATCATATTTCAAATTCAATAACTTAAAATTTCTGGGTACTGATGATCAGACCTATATTTCTCCATGCACAACTATCCTTGGTGCAAGCTTCTGTGTGGAGAACACCTTATGAGCCGCGGTATTTTCTTGACCTACATATGCATGAAGTCCATGTTATTGATTCAGCACCAAGCGAATCAAGTGCTACTTTCTTTAGTGAGTAATCCTAAGTCAAGTCTTTAAAAATACTAAAATTGCATCAATAGAAATTTTGTCTATATTTTTTTAAAATTACACTTAGGATAAGATTTCAAAAGATATTTTTAATAAAATTTTACTTTTCATTATTAACCAATTATGGACCACCAAACCCGTATATACTCTATTATTTCTTCACCCATTTCTAGACTGGTTCACAGTTCTTCCATTGAATTAGTACCGTATGTCCTGAGCAGCATCCGTTCCCTTCTTTATTGCTGACTCTCACTTCGTTATTTAGCACTACACCGCTGGGTTTAGTTTTAGACTTCCACTATCTGGCCATAGTACACAATTTTACTATACGGTCTCTACATTTGTTCCTCAGTACTGAACTTTCCACTGTGTGACAATCAATACAAATCATATGTTAATCTAAAATACCTTCAAAGATGACTTAACGGTTTAGTTCTTGTCAAGGGTTGACCTGCATTTTTTTGCGAGGCTGAATTGTAAACAAAACACCAGGCAACGGAACACAGATTTCACTTCCAGATCATCACCATGACCTTATTACTCAATGTGCACTGTCGCCGAAATACACACAGACAACCACACCATAAGATCACATTTTAAAGAATAATCAATTGCCTTTAAATCCTTACCAAGAATGCCAAAATCTAACTCTAGTATCACCACCAAATTTAGACCGGAAAAAGTGATCTAAAAATAGACTGGGACTACATTCGTGGGTACTGAACCGGATTTTTTTAATTGTGTACTGATTCCTGAAAGGGTCAATGTTTTTGTCAAACTTTTATATTTGCATTTTATTTTGCATGCCACTACTGTTTCAACTTCATACATAAAGTCTTTTGAAATTTCCTTGCAAGCAAGACATGTGACAGCTGTCAGAAAGTGTGTAGTGCTGGTGTGCTATAGGGTGCAATTTGAGGTCCAATTGTTCTTAAGAAACCAAAACTAAATTTGCTATATCTTCCTTAATTATAGGAATTTTTCAATGCAGTAAAAACCTAATTGTAATACTTGATAAGGCCTGTCTGAAAATATTCTTGAAATTAAAAAATATTGATATATTAAATTTTAATGAAAATTTAAAAAAATATATAAATGTTAAAAACTTTTTATTTTACAAAAAATAAATTTTCATACAAGTTATGACATTCAGTTTGACAAATTTAAGGCAGCAATGTTGATTAATGAATGGTCTTTAAACAAATGGTAGTTTAGGTCTGTACAACTGATAATATTAATCCCAGGGGTACTGAAGCATGATAGCTCACAGTGATTTTGACAGCAAATTGCAATATGCCTATCCAGATGCATATAGGTGTACATACTAAAGAAACAATGACAGGTACTATGTTCCACATTTATTGTTTCAGGTACTTGGACAGTTGTTTGTATAACTAATCTCCCACTCAAATTTAAAGTTTTGATGGGACCACTACCATGTTTTATAGCAAATATGCATTCCATTTTAATGCCGATAACTACAAAAGTCAACAATGCAATATGAAAATACAGTTTCACCTTACTGAAAAAAGATGCGAATCTCTCTCATGAAGATCTAAGCCATGTCTTTGAGATGCTGTATATCAGTGTACTGATATGAACTCATCTTGGTCACTTATAGCAGCACACTGCACATGACCTTATGAGACCTTGCTATCACCATTGGACTACTGGAGAGCTTCCAAATTGATCCAACTCTAATACTTTGTTTCAGATACCAGACTAGACCTGAAAATATATAACATGTTTCACTTAATTCTAAAAAAAGGAAGATGTAGGCAAATGAAGTTAAAATGTGTTAGATATGGTGATTTCAATATAACATTCAGGTTGCAAATATGGTTAAAAAAGGTAAACTTGATAGAGTGACACTCAAAGATGTGAAGCAATGGGCATGTATTAAAGTGACAAATGCATCCTAAAAATAGATGAAGTTTCTACAAGCATATTTAGCCATTTACAGGTTAAATAACTAATCAGGTAGAGTATGTATCATAAAGTTTAAGGCAATGCTGGAACGGTGAGGTTTGATCATTGGTGCAAACATTGATACATACCAGTATAGTGGAAAGTCAAATGACAATGTACCAAATTAAAATTTATTACTATATGCAATCCTATTCATGAAGGAAAAAACAATTTTAGATATTGTGAGTGAATATAGCAAAATGTGGCCACACAGATCAACTATAGGTACCAATAAATCCTATATCATCAACTAAATGTGAAATTTGCATCCCGAAAACTTGTAAACAAGGATGGATATTTGCATGTGTGGGACATATGCAATGTACTTGTTAAAATCACATGTGCAAACATGATTCAAATAATCTGTTTGAATATTTTTAGTCTATTTTTAAGAGTCTTGGCTACCAAGGTTTTAAGTTCAATGATTCAATGATTCAATGGAATGAAATATCAGCTGATGCTGCAATACCGCCCTCAGTCAAAGTACTATATTGAAATGTGTTACCATACAGAGGCATATTCATGATGAAAATAACATCTTGGGATATTTTAAGTGCACACAATCAAAACTGAGCCTTACAGATTCACTATGGGTACCATGTCAGCCTAACAATGTCAACTTTTGATTCCAAACATTACAAAATATATGCATGTTTGTTCATGTCAGCTATGTAACCATGTTAGGATCAGTTGTAGAAAGTTAAATTCAAATAATCTGTTTGAATATTACTTATGTAATCTTTAAAGTGTCAGATAACAAATATTATTAGTCATTAATAATGCATAAAGCAAAATGGATCATGAGAATTCCCATAATATCATCTAGGCTACAATGTCGCACTACATTAATCAACATCTTAAAGAAACTGAACAATAAAATGGAATGCATTCTGTGTTCAACTTACATCATTTTGCTGTTTTCTTACATGCAATGGTAAATATACCTGGGTAAAGTATATTTTACCCCTCTGACCTGTATTTCATTCTCTGACAGCTTAATATGATTTTGTAGAGAACTTGAACAGGTTCTAGTATAAAGTCTTCATCTCTGTCCTCTCACTAAATACCCTATAACTATGGTTATAAACAATTACTGATAGCTATACAAGCAGATATGTGTTACTCAGGAAGTCACCCCATCATAAACACATAAATTAACTGTTTGAACCCCAAATAAATAGTTTCAATGACCTAAAGGTACAAAGCAAAGTAGAATTTTGTCTTCATGTATTTTAAATGAGGGTCTCATTTTGACTAATAAAGATATTTTCTCTGATCAAATTTGACAAATATCCATCATTTGAGCTTGTATATGGTGTAGGAGTATATATATGCTGATATCATTTAATATCATTCCCAAAAAATATTATATATGTGTATACTTGGTGGAAATTTTTTATTTTTTAATTGTTTTTTAAATTTCATTTAAATTTTTAAAATTAAAATTATTTTTTTACTTCTAATTTCATTTTTATATTTTTAAAGTCAATATACATAACATATTAAAATTTCATGTATATGTCATTAATAATAAAAAATTTATATCAGTTTCAAGTTTTTACTGACAGGCCATAGTACACAATTAATTTTACTATACGGTCTCTACATTTGTTCCTCAGTACTGAACTTTCCACTGTGTGACAATCAATACAAATCATATGTTAATCTAAAATACCTTCAAAGATGACTTAACGGTTTAGTTCTTGTCAAGGGTTGACCTGCATTTTTTTGCGAGGCTGAATTGTAAACAAAACACCAGGCAACGGAACACAGATTTTACTTCCGGATCATCACCATGACCTTATTACTCAATGTGCACTGTCGCCGAAATACACACAGACAACCACACCATAAGATCACATTTTAAAGAATAATCAATTGCCTTTAAATCCTTACCAAGAATGCCAAAATCTAACTCTAGTATCACCACCAAATTTAGACCGGAAAAAGTGATCTAAAAATAGACTGGGACTACATTTGTGGGTACTGAACCGGATTTTATTAATTGTGTACTGATTCCATCTGTGTGTAATCATGAGGTGCAGTGCAAAGAAAAAAGTCCCTATCTGACTCGTTGACTGATTGAATAAACGTTTGGATCGTAAAATATGCAAAATATAGTTTAGAACATATTCCTTATGTTGTAATATCAAATTATGCCTTTCTATAAAAGTGTCCGTTTTATGATGGGAAAAATGAAGATGATGATAAAGGTGTGATTCTTGCTGCTTTAAGCGGCTGAATGATTTATTTTATTTTTTGCTTATGTGTTGTTTAGTGGTGTTCATTTATAGGAATTAATCAGCGCTATTAACACACTATTTCGGAATTTGTGAATTCATTCAAACACATTCTGGACCTAGCCATTGGTTTATTAAGACATTCATGTCTGGTGACAAATGTTATATTGGTTAGAAGGGTAGTTGCTCTTTTAATTCTTATTTTTTAACAATTGTAATTTATATATTATTTGTTATCAGTTTGTTCAATACAGCTTCAACTAGCGTCTTGGACTACTTTTTCACGCACAAGAATTGAAAGGTACTTCATCAGAGCCAAAATCAATTGCCTAAAGTTATGTGTTCTTCGTAATATTTCCACTCTAAATAAAAACCATGTTATAAACATAATCGCAAATCAGTAAAAATTTAATATTAAATTTATGAAACACGTTGAACAAATCCCTGTTTTTTTTATCGCCAAGGCTCGTAAAATTCGAGAATTTTGAACTTGTTTCATAAATTTGTATTAGATTTACATTACGTATTTGAGTTAATCTATATAAGTTACGCACAGTCACTGACTTACACGTGATAATGTCACTTCGAAGTAGTGTGAAGTCACTGACAAACGTGTAATAAAAAAAACTTCTGAGTTACGTACTCACTGACGTACGCGCATCAACACTAGTAAATTCAAGAAATAAATATAAGTAATTAGTCGCAAATAATTTTATGTTTCAAAACTGGCACTGAATTCAATTACCTTATAATTATTATATAAGCACTCGGCTGTCCTCAACGCTACCCATATACACTAATAATGTAACCATCGTTACACTGAGAACTCACACTAATACAGAATCGTGTATTTAAGGTCAATACAATAAATCAAACTAAAGGTGTGAACACGTATAATTTAATTAAGTTCAAAGTCTCATGCAATAATGTTTATCCTTTACATTTAGACCAACAAGTGTCAGCTTCGATATTATTAGAATCTGATAATGCAAACCTTTAGATTACTTCGTTCAAAACCTCTTTCTAGCTCGTATGTATGTATGTATGTATGTATGTATGTATGTATGTATGTATGTATGTATGTATGTATGTATGTATGTATGTATGTATGTATGTATGTATGTATGTATGTATGTATGTATGTATGTATGTATGTATGTATGTATGTATGCATGCATTGCATGCATGCATGCATGTACGTACGTACGTATGAATGCATGTATCTATGCATGTATGTATGTCTCTGTCTCTCTGTCTCTCTGTCTCTCTCTCTCTCTCTCCCAAAAACATGACATGTCTCTACTAGCTATCGCTTGATCGGCTACTTTTGATCAACTATTACAAATATCTTAAATTTCCACATAAATATCTAACCTTGAAACCAGGCCCCCAACCTTTTCAGTGTAAAGTGCCTGGAAGAATAAAAAAGAGGAAAACAATAAGTTGAACCTTGGTCTCTGGTCTTTTAACAAACAACACACACACACACACACACACACATGTACAGAACCTGACGAATGTTTTGAAGTGAAAAATATGTGCTTTTTCCAAACAAGAAATAAACAAAGATATTCCAGAACCTGTTGAGTTGTTTAGTGAAGATGGGGCAAGGGTGCTTAATAAAACTGCATATTTACTCAAGAGGTATAACGTTGTTAACGTATAATAATGATACGACTGACCTTGAGCAGTCGTATAGAGCAGTGGTCCCCAACCCCCGGGCCACGGACGGTACCGGTCCATGGATCAAATGGTACCGGGCCACCCAAGATACATTAAATTATTTCCATTTTATTTACTGTTGTGTATTTCTTTTGGGTTTATATTCACTTTATATTCATTTATATTTATATTTATTTATATTCATTTTTGGTGTAACTGTATTTTATTCTTTGAAGGCATGTTTGACTACAAATAAATTAAAATTATTAAATCCGAACAATCTAAAATATAAACAATCAAATTCCCTCCCTCCCCCTCAGCGGGCCGAGGTAAAATTATCAAACGTTGACCGGTCCGCGGCGACTAAAAGGTTGGAGACTACTGGTATAGAGTATTCACCGTTGCATCTTTTTACTGTGATAAAGGTGTGAAGAAGCAGTACAGTTTATTGTGCACTGTAAACTAGTGCTTGAATAAACATGGGCAGACTCCATTTCTATAGACTGTACCATGATCTTAGGTATGCATTGTACATGATATATGTATATTTATTGAAGGGGTAATGATTGATGCTGGACTTATTCTCTAAGCTACAAAGAAACATTGACACATTGCATTTCAAAGTAAGACCTTCCTTGTGATTGGACACGGTTATTGTTGACACATTCCATTTCAAAGTAAGACCTTCCATCTGATTGGACACGATTATTGTTTACCTATTTAAGATATCTTTCATGGAAGGAAATAGCTTGATTATGTATTATGACGCTTGGTTTATGTATTATGACGCTTGGTTTATGTATTATGACGATTGGTTTATGTGGCATTCTAAAGTCACTTCATACGGATGACAGCAAAACAAGATACCGGTAGTGATTTTTATAACAATTAAGCAACGTTTAAGTCACAATAAATAAAAGTTACGAATTACATGTTATCTCTGTCAATGACAATGTCTTCTTTCAAACCAAATTGATGACAACGGAACCTCATTACCTAGAATGAGACGGCTTTAATCAGATATTTATATGAGTGCATCGACTTGATGAGATCTGCAAAGTTCTAGGCATATAATTATATGAATGCATCGACTCGGTGAGATCTGCAAAGTTCTAGGCAGATAGTTATATGAATGCATCGACTCGGTGAGATCTGCAAAGTTCCAGGCAGATAGTTATATGAATGCATCGACTCGGTGAGATCTGCAAAATTCTAGGCATATAGTTATATGAATGCATCGACTCGGTGAGATCTGCAAAGTTCTAGGCAGATAGTTATATGAATGCATCGAATCGGTGAGATCTGCAAAGTTCTAGGCAGATAGTTATATGAATGTATCAACTCGGTGAGATCTGCAAAGTTCTAGGCAGATAGTTATATGAATGCATCGATTCGGTGAGATCTGTAAAGTTCTAGGCAGATAGTTATATGAATGCATCGTCGAGAGAGCAATTATGGAAAAGAGGAACACGACGATGCGTCGATTCAAGAACATCTGCACATGTTCTACGAGAGCCAAATCGAGATTTCGATTTGAGAAAATACGCAAAGGTTCTAGACAGAGAGTCACATCGAGGTGTTAAATCGGGAAGATCTACGAAGAGACGGATTAAATATATAGGTGTAAGTAATTGCGGTGCAAAGAAAAACTTAGAAGCATTGGGGTGGGGGCCCGCATGGCTTCTTTAAAATTTCATTTCAATATGTTTTTTTTAAAAAATGCACTCCCAATAAATATAGACCATTGATAATATACCAGATAACTATACATACATATGAGTGTTTGCACAGATGTAAATTTTAATACAATGTGCAGATTGTTACAGTGAAATAGGTTAATGATGCAGTCTCTTAAATTCAATGCTGCCATAATTAAACTAATAACATTGAATGTGTCCTTGTCTTATTTTCAAATACATGTTATTTTGTTTAAAGACTCAAAACCATTTGGGATTTAGTAGGGATTCGTTGATAAGTACGTGCAGTGCAATAGTTTCAGTGTTTGACATTGATATGCCATAAACGTAGTAATACTATAAAAGGTCGATTTCAATATGTGATTTCATGTAAGTTTCATCTTAATTATATATATATATATATATATATATATATATATATATATATATATATATATATATATATATATATATATATATATATATATATATATATAGTATGTACGCTGTATAAGTGATATACCACGAGATGTATAAATTTTTCATTTAAAGGAAACGATGCTTGCTGACTTGCTGAGTTTCCTTTTAATGAAAAATTTATACAGCGAGTGGTAGATCATTGATATACCGTATATACTGTAAATATATTTTATTTATACTACATGCAATTTTCATTTATTATGGGAGATGAACTCGACGTTCATAAATATAGTATAAGGGAGTAAACTCTTCACAACCCGATGCATATATCTACGCTCAAAAAAGAAATTCTATAGTGATTCTTAGTTTTAATACATTTCATTCATATTAATTGCTTTATCTTTCCTTTAATAATATTAAATGAAATGTAAACAAAAGGCGGATAGCTAATATTAAATTGGTTTTCAATAATGTGCATACCATCGTTGAATATGTAACGTTCGTCGTCACAAATTATAACGGGACGGCCATCTACATCTATACGGAGACTACAATTAGAACCAGAAACATCAAAATACTGAAGGAACAAGAGGTAAGGAAACAATTTAAAAATAAACTACATTTCGTTGATATCGTTTCTGTCCATATTTTCCTATTCCTATTGACTCTTAGCGTCACTTTCAATAAATTTCCTACGTTTCTGCAGTGTGGGCTCTTTTTGAGAAGTCGCCTGTTGCAAGAAGTTGACCCAGTTCACAATTAACAAACATATTTGGTACGGTGATGTTTGATCCGTAAAATGGGTTGCTGATAATCTGATTCTGTTGAATATTACACGTTTTGGAACTTGATGTACTACAGTCTGTTGCTGTGCAGTTTGAAATATCTTTGTTGTGGGGGTGGAGGATGACACGATTATTACTTAGGTGACCTGTTTTGCCCAGGTAATTTAAGTATGTATGTTGTTGTTTGTCACTAATGTTTGAGTAGCTGTTTATAGACTGTACACTTCTGTGGCCTGAAATTTTTGATCACATCATTATTTAGTGTAACATGCACACGTTTCAAAATATAATGTTCAGTCACTCTCCTCAGACCAAAATGCACTGAATTGTTGCACAACAACGTGTTAACAATGGCTTCCAGTGTATCCATCCCAATTAGTTTTTTGCAATAAAATACATTTATTTCTTGGTCTCCCCTCGGTTGACTCAAAATGGGTTTATTTCCTTTTCCTTTAGATTTTAAATCATTTTGCTTAGCACGAAGAGCTGACCTTGTTTATGCAAAATTTGTCTCATTTCCTCTCATGATTGAACTTGCATATTTCTTGATTTTAAGATGGCGATCAATGGACCTGATCATGCTTCTTAAGCTGTTCGGTTCTAACTCAGATCCATCTTCATTCTTAACACTGAGTATAAAACCAGCCAGGTGCTGATCTAATTCAGATGGATGTATTTAATGTAAATTTCTGATTTAATATTTTGACTAAAAGTATGCTGTCACAAGCCTTACATCAAATAGTGTCTTTTTAAAAGTGTTTGCATGCTTCATACTTTCTCTAAATTTCAGTATATCATCAGGTTTATGGTGTACAAATCTGTCTTCCTTAACAAGCTCACATTTGAACAAAGAAAAATCATTTTAATTTACAAATGTCTTAGCCATGTTTTTATCAAACTCTTCAATTAACTCACAGTTTGGCAGATTAAATGTTGCTTCGTTATGTTGCTCCTTATCTGATGTTAATTGTTTCCTTTTGTTCAGTGTTGCACGGTGTTTGATTTTTGCAAGAGAGAGAGACTGGATGCAATCAGTGTTGACAGATAAAAGCAGACGACACAGGATTGCTTTCAATAATATTTATTTCCTAAATTGAGTATAGTTGATACTTTCATATAAACATATTAGTGTTTATAAAACTATTTTACATGAAAATCATTTTTTGTTATTTTATCATTTTTAAATGTCATATTCGAAGGAATTCATATCCATGTTTAAAGAGCAAGGCTCTAAAAACATGATACTTATGCGTATTCATACGCCATGGGCAAATCACAATTTGATATACCAACACTATTGGTATATGAAGTTGCTTTATACCAATACTTTAAATTCATGTTATTTTTTAATATATATATATATATATATATATATATATATATATATATATATATATATATATATATATATATATATATATATCTATATATATATATATATAGATATATATATATATTTAAATATATATATAGATATATATATATATATATGCATATATATGTATATATGTGCATATATATATATATATATATATATATATATATATATATATATATATATATATATATATATATATTTAGATATATATATATATATATATATATATATATATATATATATATATATATATATATATATATATATATATATATATATATATATATATAAATATATATATATATATATATATAATGGACAGGCTTCAAACGGACGGTCCACTTTGTTATGATGTTATGATTTCAATTTCTAGATTTTGTTTCTTTCTGTCCATTATTCAAGTAGCATATGTTTCAGACAAATTTCTGAAGTTCAACACCAACCCTTTGCATAAAGCAATCATTCTGATTCAAGTGCGGAAAAAGTTCGATTTTCAGCAAAATACACAGCTAAATATTGAGGATTCATGTTAGTTTTTTCAAATTAAACAGTAAATTTCCTCTAATAAGGAGTAAAAACTTGACTATCAAGATGCGTCGACATTTAAAATTCACTAATACATGTCTGGTGAAAAAAAAAAAAATATATATATATATATATATATATATATATATATATATATATATATATATATATATATATATATATATATATATATATATATATATATATATATATATATATAAGTGTCAAATTCTTTTAAGTCAGGCTATAGCTGGCTGAGGACGAAAATAAGTAATGGGAATATATTATGTCAGATGACGACGGTGTTAGACAGTTTGGGAATGTTTCTTGATATATGAAAGTTTAATGGGGCACCTGCTGATAACCGGGTTTTCCTTTGATAGGACGTCAACCACATAACATTTGGCTTGGATCTAGGAAAAACCAACTAGCGAGAAAAAGATTCAACAGAAGCCCTTTTTAAAGGTGAGAATTATTGTCAAAAACTATTTCAAATGATATACCATACATAATATCTTTCACGTATATTATATTATATTATATTATATTATATTATATTATATTATATTATATTATATTATATTATATCATATCATATCATATCATATCATATCATATCATATCATATCATATCATATCATATCATATCATATCATATCATATCATATCATATCATATCATATCAATCATATCATATCATATCATATCATATCATATCATATCATATCATATCATATCATATCATATCATATCATATCATATCATATCATATCATATCATATCATATCATATCATATCATATCATATCATATCATATCATATCATATCATATCATATCATATGATATCATATCATATCATATCATATCATATCATATCATATCATATCATATCATATCATATCATATCATATCATATCATATCATATCATATCATATCATATCATATCATATCATATCATATCATATCATATCATATCATATCATATTATATTATATTATATTATATTATATTATATTTCTACATCTTTTCATGTTTTCGTTTTTTAATTATAACAATACCATTTTTAAGCTAAATATTATACAATTTCATCAAGTTTCTCTGCGTCATGTGACTACCTTAAGCTTCCTAAATCTTGCGATTGGATGGTAGTTTTCAAACCAAACTAGCAACTAATCGGTAAAACCTTATTTTGTAAGTTACTGAGGTATCTAATGGCGGCTATCGCCATACACCCTAAGTCTGATGTACAGAATTGACCTGAAACTTGCGATTGTGTCCAATAGTAACAGCGGAATGTTGCATGTATTATTGACCAGTTCCAAATTCACTGAAGACATTGGTACGAACATGCACACATACACATTCGCACATACACACACATTCATAGATACATATACACAAACATTCGCACACGCACGCACACAGGAAGGATTATAAGACTGCACCATCGTCAATACGTTTAGTCGACCTGGACATCTTCACTGCCATTTAACACATACAAACACATTCATACATTCATACATACATACACACATTCACACACACACACACACACACAGATGAACGAATATAAGACTGCACCATCATAAATTTGCGTTTGCCGACCTTAACATCTTCAACTGCCATTTAACACGATTGATTAAATAATAAAAGTGAAAGGAATGAAGCATCATCAAATATTCGAGATATTTACTTCTCGATAAGAATACGTTAATTACGTTTGTGAAAATTCTGTATGAGCCCCATTCAAATGTTATGAAACACATTTTAAGGCCATATGAAAACGATGTATACACATCGTGAATTAATACAAATAGCATGTATCCACTTTATATAATATGAATTAATATGAACATCATCCCCAAAAGTGTCTATATATAGCGCGAATTAATATGAACACCATCCCCATACGTACCCATGCATGACGTGAATTAATATGAACACCATCCCCATACGTACCAATACATAACGTGAATCAATATGAACACCATCCCCATACGTACAAATACACAGAGTGAATTGCTCTGAACACCATCCCCATACGTATCCATACATAACGTTAATTAATATGAACACCATCTATATATGTACCATACATAACGTGAATCAATGTGAACACCATCACCATAGGTACCCATACATAACGTCAATTAATAAAACACCATCCCCATAAGTACCTATACATGACGTCAATTAATAGAACATCATCCCCATAAGTACCAATACATAAAGTGAATAAATATGAACACCATCCCCATACTACCGAAACTTTGAGTGAATTAATATTAACAGCATTTCCATACGTAAAAATACAGAGTAAATTAATATGAACAACGTCTCTATACGTACCCGTACATAGCGTGAATTAATATAAACACCATCCCCATACGAACCAATACACAGAGTGAATTAATATGAACACAATTCCCATACGAGCCAATACACAGAGTGAATTAATATGAACACCATTCCCATACGAGCCAACACACAGAGTGAATTATTATGAACACCATACCCATTCGTACCCATACATAGCATGAATTATTATGAACGCCATGTATCCTCCCCATTTGCATAGGGAATTAACGTGAACCCCATTTCCCATACATTGTATTAACCAATACAAAAACAATGCATCTCCAATTCTTAGTGCGAATTAATATCCGGAAAAGCCATAATTGTATTTGGACTTATTATCTTATGAATTGCCTCTATATCTTTTCAAAACATTATTTTTTTTTGTTATTGATGATGAATGTGTGTGCATTTGTGTGTCTGTGTGTGTATAAGTGAGAGAGAGAGAGAGAGAGAGAGAGAGAGAGAGAGAGAGAGAGAGAGAGAGAGAGAGAGAGAGAGAGATTTGGAATTGTCAGTCTTATCGCTACGATGTCTCCAGTGTGCAGCTTCAAGTGATATCTAGCACTGGACATCTTGCCGCAGATATGTAGCACCCAGTCACATTATCCTAAAACCAGGCCGACCAGTCCTAACACTAACCTCTTAATGCTGAGCGCCAAGTAAGGTAGCTGTTAGTACCATTTCCGACTGACGCTCTAACCACTATGCCACTAGAGCAGTTAATAATAATAATAATAATAATAATAATAATAATAATAATAATAATAATAATAATAATAATAATAATAATAATTATTATTATTATTATTATTATTATTATTATTTTTATTATTATTATTATTATTATTATTATTATTATTATTATTATTATTATTATTATTATTATTAAAGTATCTAATTCGATTTCCATATAGTTAATAAGGGAGTGAAGAATGACAAGCAACGATAGCACTATATCTGAAGTCAGAGAAAGAAAAGACAACGGAAACGGAGTTGTTGCAACGGAGAAATTTGAAGGTAACTCCATTTCTTGTATGTAACGAAGAATGGGCTAAAAACAAATCACAGTTTATAACAACAACAGTTGCATAGCCGTTCAGCAGCATATAGAAACTACTAGACATCCTAAAAAGTTGAAATAGGCCATTTCAAAGGATAAAATAATTACGGGAAAGTGTTAAGTAATGAATTTCTGGAATATTTTAGAACATTTACTAATACAGTATAGAACATATGGAAAATGTCCACATTTATTATTTATGACAATTCACATTCATATGTCTCATGTAAGCTTCAGGTTACTATTTTGCAAATTTAAAACGAAATCCCGTGTTTAAAACACCTAATCCTTTCAACATCAGCTCCAGTTTCATGGAATAGTTTTAAATCCGGATATTTTTTATGTAATCCTCATTCGGGTTGTGTGAAAATTCAGTTTTTGTCCTTCATGCAGACATCATTGTTAGGACCTTTCTGTGCTGTAATGACCGTACAATAAACTTAAATACTGTAATAAAGGTAATAGTAAAGGTTTTTTCATCTTCAAATTTAAACGCGTTCATAGAGATTAATGAAGTGTAGTGGCCAAATCTTCTGTCAAAATCGTGGTGCGTATATAGATAAAAACTATCGATCAAAACTATCGATGAAAACTATCGATAAAAAAATAAGTAATTCACATTGTAAGGAAGATTTTTTAAAAAGAAGCTTAGAACGTCACGAAAAGCCTGTTTACGTTTACCATGGATGCAATATATCCAGGAAAACTATTCTTGAAGCTTTTATGGTGATGAAAGTAAATATTAAACTCATGGTATCAAAGTATTGACATCTGGTCAGTTTGAGTGGAGTAAGGTTAGGGCCATAAAAAGTTCAGGTTTGTGTAAACTTGGCTACCTCTACTAACAAAATTCTAAATTTCAGTGAGATAAATATAATCCTAATATCGTATCGTATGAGCTAACGCTTGTGTTCCATGGTAACAATGGTTTTCATATTAAATGCCTTACAGTGAACTTCTGACATCAATTGGAATGTCTTCGGTCATTACGTCAGGTCTAGAGAGATACCGCTATTGTAATTTAGCAAAGTTAGAACTAAATTTGGAACTAATTTTATTAAAAATTGTGGATAAAGGACAGAATCACAACAGGAACACTGTTGGTATTTTCTGTCGCAATATAGACAATGCACTCCGCCAGAGGCGAATCACCAAACCTATAAAATTTATATGTAATTTTATAAGTACATTTGAAGCTTTTAATTTTTTTAAAAAAATTCTCAGATTGACAAAATTGACTGGGGCGATATTCCCATTGCCTCCAGCAGGTAGCCATGAACGAAAGAATATCGCTGATAGAATGAGAATATATTTTCAAAATCCGCATTGTATTGTGCAGAATAGCTTAACCTATGTTAACGTGTTCAAAATGTTGGGGATTTTCGTCCACTCAATACGTAAAAAAGCAGCAATCATGATGTTTATTTGTGTTCTTGTCTAGATGGCATCACCGTTAGTGCTTTCAACCTTCAGCCTATGTTTGAAGGAATGATAGAAGGAAGTGGCTTAACTGGAGAAGAGACAGCAGAAAAGATAACGTCGCCTTGTCGGAAATGGACACTTAAGGTCATATGGATTCTTGTCATCTTGACCTATTGTGTATATTGTGGTTTTGCATTTGTCCTCAACTTCGAGAGATCCATTCCTTTACTAGTTTTCAATTCAATGGCATTTGCGTACAACGCATACATTGCAGCTACAAACTTTTTAGATGCACAGAAAATAAAAGATCTCTTGGAATCAAGACTGTACAAATTAGAACAGTTATTCAATAGAAGATTTTGGAAACTGTAAGTATAAATTATATATATATATATATATATATATATATATATATATATATATATATATATATATATATATATATATATATATATATATAAACCAGCTATAAAATATACAGATGACGTGATTTTATTGTGAGAATCTTATGGTACAAATTATCTCAGTAATTTACCGTTTCAGCATCTGTGAATAAAAATGGTTTATAAGCTGAGAGGTTGTTTGGTTTTACAGTAGCATACACAATCAATTATTTTTCATTTATTCTCCTCTAGTAAAATGCACAACCTTTTAGATTTAAATGTCCACTATTGTTCTTTCTGTTTTCAGACATAAATGTTTTTTTTCTGTTTAATTTTTTATGAACTTACATATCTTTTAAAGATTTTCTTCCAATCAATTATTTGTATATCGTTTCAGCTCTCTATACACTATTGCGATAGCTGGAATGCTACTCTATGTGATTTTGTCTAATGTCTCACACTTTGAGAATCTGATATCGCTGGCTGGTCTCGCGTTCTTCATTCTGATCTCGTGGGTCACGTCGTACAGCAGAACAAAGGTTAGCAATGCATTGCCTTAATATACCACAGCTGACACCAGTTCAATCAAATATCGGTCGTTAGATTTCTTTGTTCGGGTCTAACATCTGCGAACATCCAGAGGCTAGAATGAAATAACTGTACAATATCGGGACCAATTTTAGATTGTCATCATGTACAAAATTGTTTGTTTCTGGCTGCATTATTGTAATAAATAGACTTTTTCTGCAGAGAGGGGGTCAGATCACTCACTCATTTTTGTTAAGGTCTTTCGCATTGAAAACAGTTATGTGATAATTTAATGCATATTGGTGGAATTAAACGAACTCCTCGTGCTTCTTGTCTATATCTTCAAGCGGGTAAAACTAATTCTGATTCATTGATCGAAGGAGCTCCATATACAACCAGGGCTGGATCAGTTCAAGGGCTGTGGGGAGGGAGTCAAAATTTCACAATGGCAATGCAATTCCTTAAAAAGGCACCAAAAGCAAAGGTCTTCATGTCTATTTATTCAAGTTTGCATAATACCCAATAAACGTGCGCAAGAGTAAAACGAAGGTCAAATTTCAAATGACAGGTGAATGTATGATTGTTTACGTACGGTATTTTTAGGGTCCTGCCGCCCCCTCCCCCAAGCTCAATCCGGCCCTGACAACGATGAAGTGCAAAAATATTGTAAACATGATAGAAAATTGTCATTGGTATGTACAATGATTTCAGGAACGAAAATATCTCCAGATATTATTGTACTTTTATATTAATGTATTTTTGAGTTATAACTTATTTATTATCATATACCATTTGCATGGTACACAGGCGTATAGTCATTCTTTCCATTTATTGTGCTTGTCTCCTTTTAGCTGAATTATTTGTAGTGTGTTCAAAGACAATTGCTTTCCCAGTGTTGTGTTATCGGATTTGTGTTTCTTTAGATTAACTGGAGGCCTGTTATCTGGGGTCTGCTTCTGCAGCTCTTACTGGGACTTCTAATTCTTCGAACAAATTTTGGACGAGCCTCCTTCCTGTTCCTAGGGGATCAAGTGGAAAGTTTTCTGGACCACATTTTAGCAGGAGTCACTTTTGTCTTCGGCGATCATTATTTGGATTTCGAATTTGCCTTCAAGGTATATCTGACCCTTACAAGGCTAATTACTTACTCAGAACGTTGTTGGTAAATGAAAAATGGAGGAAATAATCGCGTAGCTAAATTCATATCTTGCTGAAAGAACATTTTGTTTTGTTATTTGTGTCATTTATTCGTCATCCCTTAACAAAATAAACCAAAGTTGCAAAATTGGCGTGTATAAGGTGCAAATAAATACTACGATCCTTTTATTATATTTTCTGTATGTACATATGTGCCATATTAAACGTATAAATTGTCATGAATCTTACAAAAAGCATTACATGGGAGATTAATTCTAGGCGATTCTTACTGGGTTCAGACTCTACAAGCATGTCTCAGAAGAAAGCCTAATGAAGGATACCTGCTTATCATATGCAGTATCTACCAACATCTTTGCAGAATTTACCTGTTTGTAAAACACTTTTATCAACACTTTTTCGGACTCACCTGCTCATTAAACACGGCATCTACCAACGACTTTCTGGACTTCACATGCTCATTAAACAGAGCAAAGGAAACATCTACCAACATATTTCCGAACATTTCCCGCTCATTAAACACGACATCTACCAATACCATTCCTGACTTTATCTTCTCATTAAACACATCTACCAACACCTTTCCTGACTTTACCTGCACATTAGACTTAGCATGTATCAACGCATTTCCGGAACTTAACTGTTCATTGAACAAAATACTACCAACATCTTTCCGGACTTTATATGCTCCTTAAACATATCTACTAACACTTTTCCCGATTTTCAAAGACACATTTAACCTCTATTGTTACAAGTCTATGATCTTAAACTAAGTAACAGATAAAAGCAAAAGTAAAACATTTTGTGCAGTTCAACAATAAATTAATTTCCCTAGAAAGCAAAGAGAGAATTGAATTGAACTTACAGTTTTGTGAATTAAATCTCAGTCCTAACATTGAATCGCAGGTCCAAAAGTATAGAGTCTTTCGAATTAATTTCAGTGGTGTTAAGCTTATGTACGACACTTCGAAATCACTACAAAACGTCTCGTAACTTTATTAATGTTCTTTTACAGGAATTTTATTGCGATTGTTACTATTATATATACATTGTTATAATCATTTAAGAATACACGAGCCGAAACACGTCATTTTTTTCACAGGTTTAGGTTATTGATGACTGTATGGTTTAATGATAACTCCAGTACGAATTGCACAGTATGAGTCGATTTTACTAATGTGAACATTATAAATCCATTTCCTCGAAATTTATGTAGGAATTTTGATCTCTAATGAGCTCTAATAATTGCATCATTAGCTATTATTATCAAGTTAACGATTCATGAATAAAGAGACAGATCACACAAGATAATCTCCGATTTAAGTATGCTGCAGAAGCATGTCTAATTAGAGAGAAGTCAAAGAACTTTTTATTCTGGACATACACTTATTTAGTACAAACATACTTAAAGCAAATATAGGGGAAAATTTTGCTGATTTGAAGCGATAGCGTGTTCTCATTTCTTTTCAATGTTCTTTCTTTTTATAAAAATTATTTTTAAGCTTTATCTAAATTATGAGCGATTATTCTGTGTTATCTGTTAATTTTTAGTTGATGCCAATCATGATTTTCCTGAGTTCCGTATTCTCAGTTCTGTATCACCTTGGAGTAATGCAGATCTTCGTGAAGTTCATTGCAAGAGTAATTCACATTACCATGAGAACAACAGCGGCAGAAACCATGTGTACAGCCGCTTGCATATTTCTGGGTCAGGTATCTAGCTGAGATAGAGAGAGAGAGAGAGAGAGAGAGAGAGAGAGAGAGAGAGAGAGAGAGAGAGAGAGAGAGAGAGAGAGAGAGAGAGAGAGAGAGAGAGAGGTTGCGAAACTTTACGGCAAGTGGTGTGTTTTGTGCATGCAAAATAGTCTGTATTTCCTCTACATATTACAATCAATAGAACAGACAATACAGCAAAAAAAAACGAAAGTACCGTAATTAAAGGTGAGAAATAGCATTTATGCACAAACTATCATATATAAATAAATGCATAATAAACTCATATAATGATCGACATTAAGCATGAGAACTAAGTAGAATTAACTGAGTATATCTTGAGTTCATAGTTCGTTTTCAACATTTGTCCCTACATACTATAACCGATGGGGAGGGTCTTACATATTACAACAGTGGCAGTTTTCTTCCTACACAATATAAGAGTGGGAATTTTCTTCCTACGCACTGTAACAGTGGGATTACCATCTCCCTGTTGCAAGGTAGTTTTAGAGATAAACAAATTATACTTATAACAAAATTCAGATGCAATAATTGCTTTCTTCATAGAAAAGTATTGGAATGGTTATCCAATACGATCATGCACAGTAAATGCATCCAATGATGAACTACACAACTACGTTATAAGTTACTGATAAAGATTTAGCTGGTACACGTTCATTATCAGAGTCGATACAGTCAAACGCCTCATGGTCGTAACACTCAAGATGCATACGAGATAGAAAAACATCAGTTGTTCATTGTTTAAAAGAATTGACGAATCGTGTTCCTCATTCCTAAAGAGCGTGTTTATCAAAATCAGTATCGGCTATTGAATCTAAGTGTATGTAAACATATACCCCAAATTCATCAATAACGTCACACAAAAACTTGCTATGGTCTTGTGTGAGAAAACTATTTACGGATTGAAAATAATCAACGAAATTTTGTCACAACATTGGCAATTAGCCGACATGACTCAAACGATAATGGAAATTCGCTTGCTACTTCCCATATAACAGAGGTGACCAAACTGCCATTAAGCAATAACATTAAATCTACTATGAGAAATATCTTCACGAAGTCCAACTTTTAGAACATTTTAATATTAGAAATGGACTGGGAATATATCTCCATTTAGATTCGTTAATAGGGACATATTAGTCAAAGCACTTTACTCTAATTTGCTACTTCACGATATAAACATTTTGCTATGCAAAAACTATGAAACCAAAAAATGTTTAATTAACTGACATGTACTTGTTGACATATAGTGTTACAGA
Source organism: Potamilus streckersoni (assembly GCA_016746295.1). Classification (NCBI taxonomy): domain Eukaryota; kingdom Metazoa; phylum Mollusca; class Bivalvia; order Unionida; family Unionidae; genus Potamilus; species Potamilus streckersoni. The sequence goes on along the minus strand of JAEAOA010000519.1, from coordinate 193,047 downwards.
GATTCGGAAATCAAATTCTGCACGAAGTATTGATGTAATTGTCTTCGTAATTTTTAAGTCAGTGAAATTATTATTCAATTTAAAAATCCGACATGAACCAAATTGTTTGTCTTTCTACTGACAGAGAACTAATACTTAATTGTCTCTCTTCCTTTTCGATGTTCCAGCCAGAAGCATCCCTTCTTATCAGGCCTTATCTTGAGATAATGACCAAGTCTGAACTTTTCGCCATCATGACGGCAGGCTTTGCCTCTGTCACCGGTGACGTCTTCGGAATTTTCATTAAATTTGGAGTAAGTTTCTGATGTATCCGTCTCATCTTCAGCCTGTAGAAAATATACACTTTTTATTTATTGATAAATGTCTTTTAAGTGGTATTTGTATTATCTCTAGATCTTTTAAATTGCAAATATTTGTAAAGGCAACAAAGAACAATGGAGAGACATAGAGAGTATGATCTGAAATATTAGCGTAAAATTACTATAGTTACAACATTTTTTGGATGATTAATGTCTAATATTGCCTGAAAAACTAACTAGCTGCATAAAACAGGCATGCCACACTCTCACTGTGAGAAGCTAAAACACAACATTCATGCATCAATCTCTTTTTATGCAGCAAGAATATTTCCTTCACACCTCAGTTTGTTTTGAGACATCATTCACCCAAAGATTCTTATTTCTTTGCATCCCTTTTACATTGTACTTAACTTATTACTTATTAGAATAGTAGAATAAGATATATACACACACAAACACACACACACACACACATATATATATATATATATATATATATATATATATATATATATATATATATATATATATATATATACATATATATATATATATATATATATATATATATATATATATATATATATATATATATATATATATATATACAAAAGCATTAGAAATAAATACCGTAAAATTAGAATCCGTTTTAAAATTCTTCTTAAAAAAACAAAATGTTATCCCTTTACTTTTTTCACATGTGGGGTTCTGACAGATATCATCATCACATCTGCTAGCGGCGTGCCTAATGTCCGCTCCGGCGGGTCTTGCTGTGTCTAAAATAATATGTCCGGAAACGGAAGAATCGAAGACGGAGACATGGGAACAAATAAAAGAAATCGAGAAAATAAGGTAGCACTATCTTCAATATATGCAATAATGATGTTTCTCCATCATACTTTTATGTATATTTCCTTTATCATGTGTGCTAGACTTTTGTCAGTGATTGAAGGTAGAGTTTTTTGCCTACATGACTTTTGCCATTGCTTTCTTGAACGATATTTACTAAACTTTAAGCTCAAGGCCTAACCACATTAACGAGATTATTATAATGTTCTCGAAAAGAACTTGTTATCAATTTGGAAGAAATTTTCCATCGGCAATTTTGGTTTTTCAGAACATTTTTGCTTATTAGGTCAATGGTATATTAGTATATATAGGACATAGTAAACAAATTTCCTTTATTTCTTTTTTGTGATCAATCTCTGGAACAAACTGCAATTGTGTTCAGATATAATTCTACATGAATTATTTGTTTACATTATTCATTGATCATTGACGCTATAGACTAAAGCACAACTTTGGGATTACTAAGAACTCATTCAAGTACATTCAAGATTATATCATTGTGGGTGATTGTGGTAAATTAAGACATTCGAGACTGTTGGAATTTATTCGGAACATTCTGTACTTGAGGACGTATGATAGAACATTTAGGATTATTTGTAATCTGTAAATGTCTTTTTAATTTATGCTATGTGTTATGGGCAATGTTATCTTTGTTGACTTTTACTCAAATTGTTGGTTTCACTTTCTGTTGTAAAATTGAAGAATATCGAGTCGTAATAATACGTAAATATAATGATCTGCTACTTATACATTATATTTACGTGTAGTGTAGTATTTCTAGAATATTAATCATTGGAGTGTAGCGATCATTAATGGAGAAGATTTGCCAGATCTAACTACGAGTAAGAGTAACTATAATGATTTATTTTGCAGGCCAAGAACAGAAAACATTATAGAAGCAGCAGCAAAGGGCGCTCAAGATGCCGTTATCTTGGTCATGTTTGTTGGGGCTACAATTATTGCTTTCCTTGCCATTCTAGACTTTCTGAATGCCGTTCTTGTTTACCTAGGGAGTCTGGTCAATATTGAAAATCTAACATTTGATGTAAGCTGACCTTATCTTACATATTTATTTATTTTATTTATTATACTTTGTACTTCATGTTTATTGCTTTTATTACAAACTTACTTATTTTCTGACTGTCTAACTGATTAACTTACTTGTTTATTTCAATTATACGTCTTATGTATTTGAATGCTTGTATTTGCTGACTCTCTCTCTCTCTCTCTCTCTCTCTCTCTCTCTCTCTCTCTCTCTCTCTCTCTCTCTCTCTCTCTCTCTCTCTCTCTCTCTCTCTCTCTCTCTCTCTCTCTCTCTCTCTCTCCTTTTTAGGACAAGTTTCTAAATTCGTGAAGCTACAAGAGCATGCCAATTAAACTTATTCAAATGAAATAAAAACTCTCAGTCATTATCATGCTGATAAAATGTAGGAGCATTTCATGTTTTTAGAAAATACAGTATGTAGTTTAACATAGTTTAAGGTCTATGTCATCCAAAGTCAAGAAAGCGTTTGGAGGTTGGTTTGCATTTCTTTGATCGACATTTGGAGGTTGGTTTGCATTTCCTTGATCGACATTTGGAGGTTGGTTTGCATTTCCTTGATCGACATTTAGAGGCTGGTTTGCATTTCCTTGATCGACATTTAGAGACTGGTTTGCATTTTCTCGATCTACATTAAGAACTCGATATGTTTCTTTATCCACTGTCAGAATCATTTTATAGAAGCGTATTAAAAAACACCAATCAATCTTATCACCAACTGATACTAACTGAACGAGTATATAAAAATGACAAATTTTAATAAGTTGATGGTACAACTCCTGTTGTCAAATATATTGAGCAATTGATACATTGACTAGCAAATAATTCTTCGCTATGATATCTTCAAGATAACATCAAACATCCCACACTATGAAAAACTATATCCACCGAAAATATGAAATAAATACAAAATAATTAAGTGCCATCTCCCTTCACAATGAGGTGATCCCTCTGTTCTTCTCACAAAGTTGACCATTTGACTGTCGTGTTTCATTCATTTGTCAATACTGTTTACACATGGTTGTTGTATATGTGTATTTCTTTACATTCTCTGTTGTATCTCTGTTTTGCTTTGACTTTAGCTTATCCAGCATGATTTTTGTTTCATTTAAATTTGGTTTATTTCGTTTGGCGTTTGCTTGTTTCGTTTCTGTCGTGGGTTTTTTAATTTGATATTTGTCTGTTCCGTTCGTACCTTGTTTGTTTCATTTCATAAATGATATTATTGTCTGAGCTTTAATAATTGTCATTTTACAATCAAGCTTATTTTGTTTAGCTTTTCTTGATTTATTTAAAAGTTATTTATTTTGTTTTAATTATATATTTTTGGCATTGCTGACTTTCCATATGAAACAGAAAGTCTACGCCGCCAGTTTATGGCAGGTGGTAAATCGCTTATGATTCACCCATTTCTTGTTTAAAACATAAAGGACAGTTTGTATGCACAAATGTGTTGCAGCATTAACCTGCCATATATAAAAAGTCGTAAAGAAATAAAATACCAAAGTGAGATCAAAAAGGCCCCTTTTTCGATAGCTGCAATAAAACAAAGCATATAAATTTTATTTAATTTGACCCAACAAGGCATTGGAAGCTCATAGCTAAAGAAGCTTATGTTCTTCCTCCTCCCCCACCCCAAAATTTTTGCATGAATTGTTTCACGTCTGCAGGTCATTTTGACACAAAGTGATGCTCACAGTGCAAACGCAAGCCTATTAATTAGGTGAAAATTGTGAGAGAAAAATACGTGTGATAAATAGCATGATTTTATTCATAATATTTTTGCTTTCCAGGATGTTTTGGGAGATATTATTCTTGCATTGAATCTAAGTCTCTACTGATACTGGTGGAAAGCTCTGCTTACTAACCGAATATTTGTATTTCACTCTAAAAACGGTGAAGCAACTACATGCCTATGAAGACAAGCAATTCATTTGCAAATATAGATACATCCATAATTATTAAACAATAATCGCATCATAGCCTTAAAAAATTTGACAGAGGTCAATTTATGAAACTATCCCCTAATTCGACGGATCTTTTCCATTAATATTTCCATCGGCCTTACCATTCTTTCATAAAAATATGTACGTATGTTTATTTTCAAAAACCAATAAGAGACAGAAATAGCAACTACGTTATCTTTATCCTATCTATTCCAGAATACTTATCGCTTTGATCAACTTACATAAAAGAAAATATTTTATCATTTGGAGTTGCTCTGTAAACCTTCTTTTTGTCGACTGCAAACATCCTTGAGACCTGCTAATAAAAATGTGCAGGAATCTTTGGCATTTAGTCACAAACATGAAGCTAGTACTAACACTCTTCTTTAATTACCACCAATATCTTTAAAACTATTTGATTTACAAGATTTTAGTCTATTTCTGGTGCAAAACATTTAAGTTATAGGACTGAAAGGCTAAATATTGACCTCGGGATAAACCCATAACTGTAATAAGCATCATACAACTTCATGGGAACGGAAACATGTCTTTTATGTTGCCAAATGTATGTTGTTTAATAAACAAGAATTTTCTTTCAAAACTGTTAGTGGGTCTAATTTGCTTGTCATATTGATTTCACTTTAATTTGTTGGAATGCTGCTAAATACAATGATGTAATTTATGAATAACATTCTTAGTTTATACTCAGATTAGACCATTTAATGTAAAGCAAAAGAGAATTTTTAAAATATAAGAGAACTTTCATATCTCCTGTCTCCTGTTTGGCCTTTACATCAACTATCAATTGAAATATATATATATATATATATATATATATATATATATATATATATATATATATATATATATATATATATATATATATATATATATATATATATATATGAATAATTTATTGATATAACGCTTTTGGTTTCTGAAAGAATTTTAATGTGATTTTGTTATGGTAAGGTTTTTATTGGGGCTTTTTTTGGTGAAATAAAGCTGTTTTATGGGCTTGTTAAGATCTTTGTTCGGTTTTGTTTCGGTAAACATGTTAAAGCTTTTATTGGGACTTTTTAGTGAAATAAAGTTGATTTTTACTGTAGCTTTGTCGGTACAATAAACTTGTTTCTAGGGCAAGTTAATGCGTTTTGTTCGGGATTTTTCAGTGAACTGAAGTTGTTGTGTGGACATGGTAATGCTGTTTAGGGTGTTGGTGGGCTTTTTTAAGGGGTGTCGGTGAAATAAGGTTGCTTTGTGGGCATACTAATGCTTTTATTTGGGTTTTCGGTGAAATATGGTTATTTTGTGTGAACAAAGGTTGTTTTATGTTACTGTAATGCTTTATATAGGGGCTTTTTTATTGAACACTTAGTTTCGTGGGTACGCTACGGCATTTCTTGGGACGTTTTCAGTTAATTGAGGTCGTTTTATGGGCAGCATAAGGCTTTTAATTGGGGGCTTTTAAATAAGTTTACTTTTTGGGCAGGCTAAAGTTGTTAATTATGAAATTCTCAGTGAATTGTTTTGTTGGTAGGCTAAAACTTTTGTTAGAGCGCTGTCAGTGAACCAACGTTGTATTTGGACAGGCTATGATTTTAATTGGTGGATACATTTTTTCCGTGGAATCTCAACTTTTTCTCTAAAATCCTTTATTTGGCCAAAACGATGTTTCTATTTCCAGCAAATGATATGAGAAGTAACTCCAAACAAACCATACTGATGTGATAACTAGCATTAGGTTTTTCGCTCACTGAATCTGCATACAGTTTGGCCTCTAATGGATCCTGATAATGGCGGTCTGTAACTGGAATGATATTAGTAATAAAGTTTTTTATGTGTCAAACAGTCATTCTATTCTTGATTTTGGCTTGCTTAAGCTGGGGTTCTCTTAACATCGGTATTATATTTAAGCAGGGTTAGCAGTCATCGAGAGAATGTACATGTTAAACGTGTCTTCTAAAATATAGCAGCACCGTATTTGATTTAACTATTTAAACAGGTTTTATTCAGCGTGAAAGAGAGCAATCCATCTTTTCACCTCTCTATTCTGCCTTTCGTTTTTACGACTCCAAAATGTGCTAGTTCAGATAAATGTATTCATTGAAGGGCTATTTAAATTTATTACTAAACTTTTTTATTTCAGTCATCGTGCTATTTATACCAAATGGTATGCATCATATGCAGTTACATGATGAGATTTGCCTTTTTTCAAGTTCTTACATCGTCTAAAAGCATGAATTTGTTGCACTGAAATATAATGTAGACATGTAGACGTTCATATACAGACCGCTATTCTAATGAGTTGTTCAAATGCTTCGTGAAATTATTGCCAATAACATTTATTAAAATATGTTTACCGACGGGACTGGGAGGAGGTGAAGAGATGGGATCGATATAATCGAACAATTAGAAATAAATCTTTTTGTGATTTAATGCAGGTACTCGTATATTTCTTAAGGATTTCTTATCGAAATTTCCAAACCTCAGACACTCTTTGAAGTCATGGTGTAACCAGGGAGTTGTAAGAAACCAGCATGATTAAGTTCGATAGCTCAAAACCACAACTGAAGATTTGTTTTGCTTTTGATTTTTTGTATGGGGTTTTTTGTGGGATTTTTTATATTTTATTTCTTTACAATTCTCCTTGCTGAATGTTTTGTCATTTGTAAGAAGTTGTATTGTGTCATTGCGCTTTAGGGTCCAAATTACGTCGCTTATTTCCGCTAGATTTGGAAAAAATCTAGATCTACATTTTGGTGTCATTATTAGATGTTTTGGTTGCTATTTTTAATTTTTATAATTTTTGCATAAATTCGCGTTTGTTTCTAAACCCAACCCAGCATCCACCCACCCCCACTGATTTCATAAACGAAAACCTTTAATGTGCAAAAAAAAATCATAGTCATTTAATTCATTGATTTTTAATTTCTAACCTGACTGTGACCAGGTTGGCCCTAACACTGTCGTCTACGGGTTTCATGCTTATCGTTCTTTCCACTCCAACACGGCGCCCTATTGTGACACTAATATGGGCGAGTCTATTTTCCTCAGACACCAGAGTGACGTAGTTCATTCTATCCGGTAGCTGCAGGATAATTCCGTAAATTACCATCAGGTTGAGACTTGAAAATTATAGCCCTTTGCACACACACACACACACGCACACGCACGCACGCACACGCACACACATAAGACCGTTTATTAAATCCACGTGAAAGACAAATTTGTAGTTGTCATTCTTTACCTTGCTTTGATTCGACTTTGTAAAAACCGGAAGCAGACGGCGGAGTATTTAACTTCTATTTACATACATGTATAGTTGTGCATCCACTCCTTCGCTGAAAATGGACTTATTCAAGAATTGAAAATGGCCGGCAAGCACTAAAAACTTCCATTTTACGTCAAATGTGCAGACGAAACGGTGTTAGGGGCCCCTGGTCATAATCAGGTTTGAAATCATAAATGAACCAATGTGATTAAAATGCGACAGCTCAAAACAGCAACTTAAGTTAATGTTGTTGTTGCTGTTTTTGTGGGGGGGTACAATTCTCCTTACTGAATGTTTCATCATTTGTAAGAAGAGTGTCATTGCGTTTAAGTGTTTAATTTCATAGCTTATTTCCGGTCGATTTGGACAAAAATCTAGATTTATATTTTGGTACAATTCTTAGATATTTGGTTATTATTTCATATTTAGATGCATTGTTGTTCTTTTGGTCATTTTGTATTGCGACATTTGGTTCCTATTTTTTTAGGTAGAAGTTTGGTAGTTATTTTATATATAGACCTTTCGGTTTTATTTTGTATTTCTGAGTGTACTGTGGTATAATAATACAGGTACAACACCGATTTTCCGACAACGGATGATCCGGAACCTCTTTTAGTCGGGACAAAAATACGAGAGGGCACTTGAAATTTCCGACTCCGTCTAATTAGTTTACTGGGTACGCACTCACTTGGATTGTTAACATTGCAATTGTTGGTGGTGATATTTGTATTTCAGAATACTTATCGCTTTGATCAACTTACATAAAAGAAACTATTTTATCATTTGGAGTTGCTCTGTAAACGTTCTTTTTGTCGACTGCAAACATCCTTGAGACCTGCTAATAAAAATGTGCAGGAATCTTTGGCATTTAGTCACAAACATGAAGCTAGTACTAACACTCTTCTTTAATTACCACCAATATCTTTAAAACTATTTGATTTACAAGATTTTAGTCTATTTCTGGTGCAAAACATTTAAATTATAGGACTGAAAGGCTAAATATTGACCTCGGGATAAACCCATAACTGTAATAAGCATCATACAACTTCATGGGAACGGGAACATGTCTTTTATGTTGCCAAATTTATGTTGTTTAATAAACAAGAATTTTCTTTCAAAACTGTTAGTGGGTCTAATTTGCTTGTCATATTGATTTCACTTTAATTTGTTGGAATGCTGCTAAATACAATGATGTAATTTATGAATAACATTCTTAGCTTATACTCAGATTCTTTGCTTATTTTACTTACAAGTAATCCTAGCTATGCCTTCTAAGAAAGATGTAAGTGTCAGTGGTGGTGTTAATGATAAACACCAGTCAATATTGATACAAAATAAAGTAGAACTGTTGAAAAAACTAGACCGTGGTGTTTTCTTGCAAAAGCTGTGTGACACCTATGGTACAGGTTCATCAACTGTTTACGCTATAAAGAAGCAGAGGGACAAAATATTGAAATTCTATTCAGACAGTGATTCCAAAAAGCAAATAAACATTAGCCAAACTATGAAAGATAGAAGAGTAATGAGAATGACAGAGTGATGATGGAATGGTTTAGACAACATCGGAGTGACAGAGTGAAATTGTCGGGTAGGACGGAAATGGATCAGGCTCATTTTTGTCAGAAAGAACTTAAATTACAACATGAATGTGACTATAGTGAAAGATAGCTTCAAACATTCAAGAAGCGTCATGGAATGTTCATGCGTAAAGTGTGTGGAGACAAACTGTCCGCAGACCAAGAAGGAGCTGTCCAGTATGTGGACGAATTTCATAGGCGTGTAGTTAATGAGCATCAAAAATCCATGGTGAAGCAGCAACCAGGTATATAACATACAATAATCCTGATAGCCATCAACTTCCAGACCTTTGGGATTAACTCTACAGTTCTAGGAAATTTCTAACATTTGCCTCTTCTGAGAATGGTTGTACAGCAACATTCCTATCAATAACAGTAATTAATAAACCGTTTTCATTTATACCTGTGTTGTTGAATTATTCTTACGGGACCTCGGTTGGTCTGGCAAAACTGTTAATCCGACGAGGCTTTGGAACCGAGTGTGATGTGTCGAATTTTGAAAACTCTTAGAAGCTTTAGTTAAAGGAATTGTATCAAAGTCAACTTAATTAAAGTAGAAAGGGCTAGAGATAGTTAGATGATTATTTTTCATTTCATCTCTGAACGTCAAAGGGGAATTCATTCTAGCCGACGTAACATGACCGAGTCAGATGCTATGGTACAAGAGAATGACATAAGACCCTTCCCCAAAATCGACCGGTTAAAGGCAGGAGATGGCTATAGATGATTGTTCAAAGTAATGTTAATTACGGCATGATTAGTTGTTTAGTTGTCTTGTCAATCCAAAAATTCTACGGAACAGGTTTAGGAAACAGTCTATTCCGATTGGTTAATATGGATTTATGGGCGTTACTCTGTAAGAAATTAAAGGTTTTACTTTAGGAAAATTCTGTAGTCTTTAATCTTTCGCGAGAAAAGTTAAACGATTCCGGGATCGTGTAAGACGTTATCTCGTGATTTGGCAGTAAAGCGAGAGAGTTTGTCTCAGCGAAGTAGACAAACTCTACATTTGAATTCGTAACAAATACGTTTTGTTATAGAGTAAGGGGCCAGACAGTTGTCTCAGTTAGGAGACGGACTATACGTGAGGTTCGTGGAAACCAATAAAGAAACGGCAAAAGGTACGCAATCTTAGTTTCCCGATTTTAATATGTTATTTCATTTGTTGATCTATTTCAAATGTATTCTTGATGTGATGTATGTATGTATGATTTCATTTTGCAGGATTTTAGTGAAATGCTAGTCATGACATTTTATTCTTTGATTTTCTAATTATCAATTCATTTGGAGAATTGGCAAGATTGAATGTAATTAAAATTTCATTAGATTAGTTGAAAAGATTGCATGTAATTGAATCTTGAATACATAGGAGTGATTAGAAATTTAAATGATTTAAGCTTAAGGAATGATGGGTAATGTTTCATAGTTTATGGATTAACTCTGTCTAAAATGAATATGACCTAACATTACATGTATATCCATATACTAGTTTGTAATATTTAATTGATCACTTAAGTGTATATCTATATGCTAGTTTGTAATATTTAATTGGTCGAGTAAACTATTTTAGAATAGTTAGATCTGGAGGTATAAGCCATATGTAACTTAACAGAGTAAGAAGTCAAGGGGGGTTTACATACGGGTTCATACGGCTGAGTTTAATTTAATTGACCTTCCCTAGCGTGACCCGAATTAAGGTCAGGACAAGCATTGACCGTTTATGTAAACATAACAGTTAGGGAGCAACGAGTTACTGTGGCAGAATTTATGCCTTTTGTTTTCTGGGCCGAATTAGTGTAAAAATATAAATAAACCTGGGAATGTGACCTATTGTCTATTGCGGGACATTTTATTTATTGAAGGAAACAGCTTTCCTGGACTCCCATGCGAAATCCCTGAACAATCACAGGACCAGAACAAGTTCTGCGCAGAAATCTAAGTCCAGAGACGATTGTTAAGTCACAGTACGACGGACAAGAGTCCAAGACGAAACAGCTAGACAAAGATCGGCAGAGCAGGGACAAACGGAAGTCTTGATGTCCGCATAAAATAGGTGATGAAGTCTCTCATCGTTGCACTCAAAGGTCACGTCTCATTGGCAATGAAGATAGTAATTTAACGTTGAAAGTAATTTTACATTTAAAGAAATTTCTATTGTCTTTTTATTTGAGTACATGTTAGTACCATTTTCCTTCTTTTGTAACCAAGTCATTGATTTCTTTTCATTTTAAATTCTGTTGATAAACTGATTAAATTTTATATTTGTTCATTGAAATGGGGCTCGTTTTGTTATTTCTTCAATATACTTGTTCAGTGATCTGCATTCTTCTTTCTATCTATCCACACTGGGTAAAGTACAACGCGGATGTCATTCCCTAGCAACGAACCGTAGTGAAAGAGGTTGGTGTGTTTTGCACGCCGCCAATTTGTCACATAAGTGGGAACCTCGTTCCGGGATATTTGAACAGTGGAAAAAAGCAGATCTGAGCATATATTGAAAGAAATACAACACAGTATCAGTGATAGATTTGTATATTTTAAATAAGTAACTACGAGGGTGAATTGAGTCAACACCTATTCTTATATGTTTGAAATTATGCATGATTTGTGAATTTCTTAAATGTTGCATGACATTGTAAGAAATTATGATTCCGTACCTGAAATTGCTGAAGCGTGGTTGGTTGTCCGTATCTAAGTAACCCATAAATATTTTGCCTTAGTACTCTTGCGAGAAGAGATCATTAAGGAAGTATCCCCATCGTAATTTGCACATGTGTTGCAGACGATACGAATTTAGGGAGAATTTATAGTTTGGTACTGCCCGAAAGCCGTTTAAATTACTTGTGTGATTTTTAAGTAAGTCTGTAGGTAAGGCTTTACTGAGTTAGAATATTCGTAGATATTCATAGGGAAGTTGTTTTCTTGAAGGCAGAAAATAGGTTAGGGATACTAATCTATGTGAGTTAGCGACAAGAGAGGTAGACAAGAATGGCAACATTACGGCAACTTGCGTGAGAATTCAAAGTTCTTGGATCCGAAGAATTAGGTTATGAAGGGACAGTTATCGGAATTTGTAGAGCGTAGTCTCAAAGAGTACAAAGAACAGCAAGCAGCCGAAAGAGAGAAGGAAAGAGAAGCAGCCGAAAGAGGGAAGGAAAGAGAAGCAGCCGAGAGAGAGAGATAGAGAGAGAGAGAGAAGGAAAGAGACGCAGCCGAGAAGGAAAGAGAAACAGAATTTGAGGTAGCCAGACTGCAGGCTGAAAGAGAAAAATAACTTGACTTAGCAAGACTGCAAGCCGAGAGTGAGAAATTGAAGGCCGAGGAAAGGAATAAATAAAGAGAGAGCATACGTTAGCCATGGAAAGACTAAGGATCGAAGTGGAGTCTAGGAGGGGCGAAGAACTGAACGTGCATTTAGGACCCTCAAGCAGAAAACTGAAGATAGACGTATCGTCCAGATAACCATGCCTATGTTTAACGACAAGGAGGAAATTATTGACAACTTTTTAACCCAGTTTGAAAAGTTAGCTTTAATACATCAAATACCCAAAGAACAGTGGGCTATTAATATTTCAGCATTTTTGCAAGGCGCTGCCAAGGAGGTTTATCATAATTTGGCACCCGCTGAAATAGATGATTATGAAGCTCTCAGGAAAGCATTACTACGGCACTACGAGCTGACAGCTGAAAGTTTCCGTAAACTTTTCAGAGAGTCATCTAAGAAAGCCACAGTCTCACGCGCAATTTCATAATCGTGTACGCGTACTTTTCGATAAGTGGATTAAAATGTCCGGAGCCGAACTTTCATACGAAGGCATACGGGAAGAAATTCTGAAGGAACAAGTCCTCAGCACATACCGTAAAGACCTAATAGCATTTTTGGCGGAGCGTGATTTCGCGACCTTAGAAGATATTAGTGTAATGGCCGAGCGATATGAAGCTGCACACTCTCGTCCAACCACATGGAGTGGCAGGGATCGAACCAGCGTCCCAGAGTTTAGGAGAGGTAATGGATTAACACCTATCAGGCGGAATGGTCAAAATGGTAGGAAGCCAGGGGCTGACAATCTCAGCCGTGATAAGTCCCGGGGCTCAGGTAAGTCCCAAGGGATGAACAAGATAACCTCTGGTAAGAAAGAGGAAGTTGTGTGTTATGGCTGCAACAAACCCGGCCATATTCTTAAAAACTGTAGAAGATACCGTCCCACTGTAAATGTAGTGACCCCAGATACTAGTAAACAGAGTAATCAATTGGAGTGGTCCAATACAGCAACAGCTACGGTAAATGGCGTAAAGGTTACTGTGTTGTACGACACCGGCTGTAGTTATCCAGCTTTGGTGGACAGCAAGTTTGTTAAACCTACTGATTATACAGGTGAGACTGTAGAGGTACAATTTGCAAATAAGAGTAAAGATTCCCTTCCAGTTGTTTATATCAATCTTGATTCGCCCTATGTGAAAGGACGAATTCAAGCAGCAAGCTTGTCAGGGTTGTCGCATGATGTTATTTTAGGATGTAGGTATGTATTGCCACAACCTAATCCTATGACGTGTACACCTGTACACGTGGGACCTGCAGAGATTAGGTCTATGAGACGAAGGTCAGGGCCGAAACCGTTGAAACCCTCGACTTGGCCCATAAATAATTTGCTACCTGGCGAATTAAGGAGACTTCAAAAAGGAAGATTCTACCCTTAATAAGATACGCGAGTATGCAAAGGACAAGTCAGTGCGGAACTTACCCGACGGTGAGGTGGAGTTCGCACTGAAGCGAGGTATCTTGTACCGATACTCTCGAAAGGGGACCAAGAGGTATAAGCAGGTAATTATACCACGGTCTAAGCGGGATGAAGTACTTAGGCTTGCACATGAAGGTTTACTAGGTAGTCACATGGGTGTGGCTAAGACGCGAGATAGGTTAGTTAGGGAGTTCTATTGGCCAGGTGTTTATGATGATGTAAGGTTTTGTCTGTCGTGTGACAAGTGGTAGCGAGTGGCACCTAAGACCTCACATCGCCCAGTGCCGCTAGGAACTACCCCTCTGAATGATGAACCTTTCTCACGGGTGGCTATGGATTTGATAGGTCCGATAAAGCCCGCAGCGGAAAGTGGCAATCGTTATGTGCTAACGATTGTCGATTATGCTACCCGATACCAGGAGGTCGTTGCTTTAAGGAACATCGATTCAGTTACGGTAGCTGAAGCGTTGTTAGGGGTCTGGTCTAGAATTGGGGTACCAGACGAAATACTAACTGACCAAGGAACGCAGTTTGTTAGCCAGGTGATGGAGGAAGTAAACCGGTTAATTTCTATCAGGCACTTGACTACTACCCCTTACCGCCCACAGTGTAACGGTCTTGTGGAGCGTTTCAATGGGACGGATGAGAAAGCATTCGAAGAGGTAAGAACGACATGTCAGTACGTTGTTGACCTCCGTAATAAACTGGAGGAAGTTTGTAACTTGGCTCAGAAAAATCTCTGTGATGCCAGGGGACGTCAGGCCAAGTACTACAACAAGAAGGCGAAAGAACGTAAGTTTGAGGTAGGCGACAAGGTGTTGTTGTTGTTGCCATTAGAACATAACAAACTCCAAGTGTCTTGGAGAGGACCGCTCGTTGTAACGGAGAAGAAGGGTGGACAGAATTATCGCATCAGGGTGGGCGATAAAGAGAAGCTGTGCCACGTTAACCTACTTAAACGCTACAGAGAAAGAGAGTCCCCTACTGAGTTCGTGGTTGCTATAGTTGTAACGAAAGACCCAAACGACAACGGAGGAGTGGCGGAAGTACTTCCTAGTTGTCCGTTGACGGGGAATTAAACTTACGTAGACGTCGTCCATGACGTAATGTTAACGTCAAACCAACGTGGCGATGTGGAGGAGATACTTCACGATTACGAAGGTATTCTGCCGGAGAAACCAGGTGTGAAGGATTTGGAGGAGTTTAGTATGAAGCTACTGGAGGAAAAGATCAAAGAAAGACTGACGTCAGACGCCATTGTTAAGTTACCAGACGTGACAAAGGACTTTGTGTTACGCACAGACGCTTCTGACAGGGGTTTTTGGTGCAGTTTTACTGCAAGAACATGATGGGGACTTATTTCCTGTGGCATACGCGAGTAGGAAACTTAATACCACTGAGCGTAATTATTCAGTCACTGAGAAGGAATGCCTAGCGATTGTCTTTGGGATTCATAAGTTTCAGCGTTATCTGTATTGGCGAAAGTTTATTCTAGAAACCGATCATCAACCTTTAGCGTATCTTGCACAGGCTAAATTGACTAATGGGCGTTTAATGAGGTGGTCATTATTTCTACAACAATATCAAGTCCAGCTACGTTACATTCGTGGAAACTCAAATGTGGGGGCAGATTGCATGAGTCGGTTACTTGAGTCTGAGGTGAAGGGGTCACTTCAGGACATGTAAACATTAACTTAAACTGTAACTTCAAAATTCGATGAGCAAAATCCCAGATTTTACTCTTAAAGGGAGGCCTATGTGATGTGTCGAATTTTGAAAACTCTTAGAAGCTTTAGTTAAAGGAATTGTATCAAAGTCAACTTAATTAAAGTAGAAAGGGCTAGAGATAGATGATTATTTTTCATTTCATCTCTGAACGTCAAAAGGGAATTCGTTCTAGCCGACGAACATGACCGACTCAGATACTATGGTACAAGAGAATGACATAAGACCCTTCCCCAAAATCGACCGGTTAAAGGCAGGAGATGGCTATAGATGATTGTTCAAAGTAATGTTAATTACGGCATGATTAGTTGTTTAGTTGTCTTGTCAATCCAAAAATTCTACGGAACAGGTTTAGGAAACAGTCTATTCCGATTGGTTAATATGGATTTATGGGCGTTACTCTGTAAGAAATTAAAGGTTTTACTTTAGGAAAATTCTGTAGTCTTTAATCTTTCGCGAGGAAAGTTAAACGATTCCGGGATCGTGTAAGACGTTATCTCGTGATTTGGCAGTAAAGCGAGAGAGTTTGTCTCAGCGAAGTAGACAAACTCTACATTTGAATTCGTAACAAATACGTTTTGTTATAGAGTAAGGGGCCAGACAGTTGTCTCAGTTAGGAGACGGACTATACGTGAGGTTCGTGGAAACCAATAAAGAAACGGCAAAAGGTACGCAATCTTAGTTTCCCGATTTTAATATGTTATTTCATTTGTTGATCTATTTCAAATGTATTCTTGATATGATGTATGTATGTATGATTTCATTTTGCAGGATTTTAGTGAAATGCTAGTCATGACATTTTATTCTTTGATTTTCTAATTATCAATTCATTTGGAGAATTGGCAAGATTGAATGTAATTAAAATTTCATTAGATTAGTTGAAAAGATTGCATGTAATTGAATCTTGAATACATAGGAGTGATTAGGAATTTAAATGATTTAAGCTTAAGGAATGATGGGTAATGTTTCATAGTTTATGGATTAACTCTGTCTAAAATGAGTATCAACTAACATTACATGTATATCCATATACTAGTTTGTAATATATAATTGATCACTTAAGTGTATATCTATATGCTAGTTTGTAATATTTAATTGGTCGAGTAAACTATTTTAGAATAGTTAGATCTGGAGGTATAAGCCATATGTAACTTAACAGAGTAAGAAGTCAAGGGGGGTTTACATACGGGTTCATACGGCTGAGTTTAATTTAATTGACCTTACCTAGCGTGACCCGAATTAAGGTCAGGACAAGCATTGACCGTTTATGTAAACATAACAGTTAGGGAGCAACGAGTTACTGTGGCAGAATTTATGCCTTTTGTTTTCTGAGCCGAATTAGTGTAAAAATATAAATATACCTGGGAATGTGACCTATTGTCTATTGCGAGACATTTTATTTATTGAAGGAAACAGCTTTCCTGGATTCCAATGAGAAATCCCTGAACAATCACAGGACCAGAACAAGTTCTGCGCAGAAATCTAAGTCCAGAGACGATTGTTAAGTCACAGTACGACGGACAAGAGTCCAAGACTAAACAGCTAGACAAAGATCGGCAGAGCAGGGACGAACGGAAGTCTTGATGTCCGCATAAAATAGGTGATGAAGTCTCTCATCGTTGCACTCGAAGGTCACATCTCATTGGCAATGAGGATAGCAATTTAACGTTGAAAGTAATTTTACATTTAAAGAAATTTCTATTGTCTTTTTATTTGAGTTCATGTTAGTACCATTTTCCTTCTTTTGTAACCAAGTCATTGATTTCTTTTCATTTTAAATTCTGTTGATAAACTGATTAAATTTTATATTTGTTCATTGAAAGGGGGCTCGTTTTGTTATTTTTTCAATATACTTGTTCAGTGATCTGCATTCTTCTTTCTATCTATCCACACTGGGTAAAGTATACCGCGGATGTCATTCCCTAGCAACGAACCGTAGTGAAAGAGGTTGGTGTGTTTTGCACGCCGCCAATTTGTCACGCCGAGGGTGCCAGAAAATGGATGGTGTACCTGTATAAAACTATTCCAACTTCTAGATTTCTCCCATTTTATAGTTTTTCATCGCGATGCATACACGTTGATAATTTTAAGGTGTATGGTACTGTGGCCGTCACTACTGGATGAAACGAAAAGTACGCAATACGAAGTGACGTGTATTAGCTTTGTGCACTCTGAAATGTTGCAGGATCATTGTCATTACTAATGTATATACTTATTTAGTTTGTTATTTGGTTCGTTTGTTATTTAGTACGTTTGTTATTTAGTACGCTTGTTGTTTAGTACGTTTGTTATCAAGTAACGTAGCTGAAACTTGATGCTGAATAATTTAGAAACATTCATGAAATGTTTTCATACATTTTGATAATATTCGGTAAGGTCTAATTTAGCGGCGTACCAGGGTTCCCAGCTATAAAAAACATAACATGTAGGCACGTAAAAGCATGTTATTTTCTTTTATAATGATAAATCTGTAAGCTATCTCATGCCATGATAAAAATATGTACGATATATCATGCCGTGATATAAATCGGTACGCTCTATCATGCCGTGATATAAATATGTACGCTGTATCATGCCGTGATATAAATCTGTAAGCTATATCATGCCGTTATATAAATCGGTACGCTATATCATGCCGTGATATACGTTTTGGGATACACATAAAACACAAACACTCCAACAACATAACATTGCTCACAACCCCAACCCCCAACTCCCAGCCAAACAAAACCCCCAAAACAAACCTGTTTTGTCAATTAACACAGGGCCACACCGTGGAACATTAATTTATTTTGCTATGCAAGTAAAAAGATCACACTATAGCCCCAGTCACGTGGTATTGTATTAGTACAGGCCATTTGGATACATGGGAGCTCAGTTGAGGAGACTGGTTCTTAACCCAAGAGTCTCGAGTTAATAATATGAGTACCAAGAATACGAAATTATTTACTTCCGATAAAACAGCAATTAGATGATATGTAATTCTGCTGTACGCCTTTCTTTACGCAACATTTTAACCTTATTATATGAACAAGCCTATTTATGCATGTTTTTTAATATTATAGGGAGAAGAGATGGTGTGTTAATATTTTTCAAATTATCTTTCCTTGAATGTAAATTTATTCCAATAATTCGGTCTTTTGCGTTGTTTTTCTTTGGCATGTGCTGGTGTGTGCCATAATTATACTAACAACCACATGGAGCTTAAGGCGCAGTATTTATCATTTAGATTACAAAAGCAAATTTGATGAAGATTAAAACTGAGCTATCTCCGAGGTGAAGCAACTGTTCGCGCTAAACGTTCGTCACCTGTGTAACAAAGTTACAACGAGAAGCACCGTTGCACAGATGGGCGGTGACTGCAAATGTTATCAGGAAAATCCTAATCCTAAAACTGAAGCAGAGACGTGATGAAAAGCAACATTTTATGATAACTCTATCTTGTTGCTCTCTACTGGAAAGGTTGAAAGGGATTGACGTGATTCTGGACTACTCTCCTTTCTCTACCGTATCTACCCATATGATTCTTAAATAAATTGTTTTATCGGCAAATAAAAGAAAAGGCCCAAACAAATTTGGGTACGTAGACTTCTCCTCTGAGGCTAGTACTGTTACAAGTTTCTGATTTCCGATTGCATGATAACAAACATTTGTTGTTGTCCTCGCTCTTTTTAAAAGGACGTGAATTTCTCTTGTTCCCAGTTTTCGTGTTTGTCTCCGATTGTGTGTCAGTGTGTGAACTTTCAAGCAACTCTTTCGTTGAATATAAACTGTTTGGCTAGAGTTGGAGGGGGGTCGCAAATGGGCACAAACGGTCTTGAATTTTAATTCATTCCTCGAAGGTAAAATTTGCAGGAATTGGTGTGGGACCTTTCAGTTTTAGAACTGGAAAGGATAGGTCAAGAATCGAAAATTTAGAAACCCCAATGAGCAGGCGGGTCTGCCGCAGACTCCCGATAATATGTAAAGCAAATTTAGTGTTGCTTACAACAAAATACCCCTTGCATTTACAAATTTATCTGTACATTCTCACAAAAAATAAAGGACGACACATTTAATAGTATTGTGCCAGAGTTCATATGACAATTTTATATACCATTAAAATTACAATAAATCAATCATTATATGAAGATAATTTACAGTCACTGTTTCCACTTTAATGATTTCCAGTAAACGTATGTCAGACAAACTTCTAGTCTATTTGCCAAAAGAAAATGTCTCGTAATTTGATTTTCAAAAGTGCATTATTTGTTTTTGTGGAATAAAACCAGAAAGTTCACTGCAAAGGCTCCTTCGTTCTATGCTAATGGCACAGAACCTTGGATTCTACAATCAAATTGAGTACACGCTAACACTTTTTTCGCTGAATATCTTTGGCGAGATGATACGTCCAGTCATAAGGTAAATAATAGGTTTACATCTCATGACGGTTTCGAAAACTATCTGAGTGAGAAAAGTTACTTAAGTAACAAAATTTTTATTTATTTCAAAGGTGATTATATCGTATCCGCTGATGCCAATGGCATTCCTGATGGGGGTGTCTTGGAATGACTGCCAAAAGGTGGGGGAGGTCATTGGACTGAAGACGATAATGAATGAACTGATCGGCTACCAGCGACTGGGCAAATACATCGCAGCGAGACAGATATCAGTAAATATGAAAAAGAGAAGGCGGAGTTATTGTGCCTAACATGAAATAAGAGAAGCACTAGACTTTTTTTATTTATTTATTTTAGACATTTCGGAAATCCATCGCAAATGTTGCTAAATTCTAAAATGTGTGCATGTATTCAATTTATCCTGTACATATTACGTCAGGTTGCTACGTAGATAATGAATATTGTTAAAGCTAAGTCAAAAATCCAAGCCACACACACAAACACTCACACACACACACACACACACACACACACACACACACACACACACATACACACACGTAATGTACATTGAACATATTGGACGAAGAAAGTAGATGCATGAATATCTTAAGCTCTTCTGACGCAACATCTGTCAGACTGAGTCGTCATAGATTATTTACTTGGGAAAGCAGTATGGATCCACCACCTACCACCACCCCCATCCCACCCCACCCCACCCATCCCATTGTGCATGTATCAAATCTAAAGAACTCTACCGAAGTTATTTCTCGCTCGCTCTTTCTCTCAGAAGATGATATCATGATAGCGCCAACATATGTCGCAGTAATAAAGAAACACGATGATCCCAAGAAGTTTCATCAAAATTTTCACACACACACATACACATACACACACGCACACACACACTTACACACACACACACACATATATATATATATATATATATATATATATATATATATATATATATATATATATATATATATATATATATATATATATATATATATATATGCAGCACATGAAGCAAGTAAGACAAGGTATGCTCATTGCCAAGGTATGCTCATTGCCAATGGTTGATGTCATTCGAAACTTCCTCTGCAAGTTATGCCAGACAAGATTATTCTTCATATATATGTCTGCGCAGTAATCTACAGAAGAAGCATATAGTTTTTTCGCCGGATATTTCTCCACAGAAAATGAAACCCAATCTATTTGGATCACCTCATCTATACTTAGATCAATTGTGACATTAAACTGCATTATTTCCATTATTCCATGTACGCGTTTAGAAATTTCGTAAATGTTGCAGCCTAAGTTGCAAATGAGTTCTGCATTGTTTATCGTTATGAGTTTCAGTGTCACATACTTCTATGTTTTGTGCCCAAAACCAAGTATTTGCCGCAGGGTACAATGTATATCCCATAATTTGTATAAATTGTCCGGCGCATCCACACGCCTAGCAGTGGATACTTTTGTAGGAAGCAACACTTCGCATTGTTATGAATAAAAAACTGTTGAATGAATTCCTGCAAGATATATCAGTCAGCTGTCAATCAAACATTCACTCGTACACATGTGTACACACACACACGCACATACAGCATCTGAAAATAGATATCCAACAATAACACTGCATAACATATTTCATGATACGTTGAGTAAATATTTAATTATACTTTCCATTCACATACTAAAGCTAGCAGTCCGTGTAAAGGTTCAAACCACGGACAGCTGTGTAGATTGAACAACCATTTTTTTTTTCTTTCTCTCACCTTACAGAAAAGATCGGAGGTAATAGCAACGTACGCTCTATGTGGATTCTCCAATCCCATCACAATAGGTGTGATGCTCGGAGGACTTGGAGCCTTAATACCTGGGAAAAAGCCCCTACTCTCCAAAATCGTCATTAGGGCCTGGATTGCTGGTAGCATAGCGTGTTTTATGACTGCATGTTTTGCGGGTAATTTTTAATATTTTCATAACATTGCTGTCCATTCACACAATCTGCGGTCGTTTTCATACTCCATTCTTCATTTGCCTAAATTCAGAACGACGTTGGAGAAAAAAATAAATACTGTATCTATTTTGCAGCAGTGATGTGGAATACAATTTCCAAGGAGATTAAACAAGAATCAACCCTTTGTTCTTTTAAGGGCTGGCTTCACAAATACTTTCTCATTATGCTATCTTAGGTATGTTTAATCCAAGTTTTCCTTGTATATGTATACGTGTAAGTTATGATTAAATGTAAGTCTGTCAGACAACGTAATCATGATCAAACCTATATTTATGAGTAAAAAGGAAACTTGGACGAAATCTGTGTAATGAGATGGATATGAGCCGTTTCATTTTTTTTTACCTATATGTGTTTGAAACATGTGCTTTCAATTCCGTACCAAAGAGTCAGGTGCTAATTTCAGTAATAAGTGTTCCCAACTCAAGACGACTGAAATTCAATTAAAAACAATGTCTCTAATTTTCAGTTACAAATAGGATAAGCACTCAAAAGATTAGTTTTCCTACAAAACAATGTTCATTGTCAACCAATCCTGGACACCCAAACGGATCTAGACTATTTTATGTTCACCATTTCTAGGCTGGTTTCCATTTTTCCATATAATTAGTAGTGTGGGTCCTTCAGTCACATTTTCAAGTTAGCGACAGCAAATGAGGGAAGAAATTATTGCAAAGAAGATTGTGTAATATTTGGTTTATCTCCCTTACACTGGGCTTTGTTCGATGATAATGTGTTGCAGACTACGTGATAGATCGATGACGTTTTATTTTTTTTTTATTTTTTTTTTTGCAGGGCTGTTTTTCGACGAGTCAGATTACGAACCAGTTACGAACGGAACATTTGTAAATCAAGCAGTTATAAAATAAATTGTTCTAAAAATCTTAAAATTAGGTTAGATATTTGTACAAACATTTTGGAATATCCTTTCGTTCAATTTGCGTTCACTAGGAATACGTGAAACAACACTGCACAGATTAGGATAAGAAAGAAGAAATCACGATATCCGTGTGTGGTGTGCTGAGGGTAGACAAAAAGTGCCATTTGCTTATTGTTGCAGATTTAGTATATTGCGTTTGTGCTATTGATGCTATAGATATTTCAATCATTTTTGCTATAGCTGGTGTATCCTGATTTCATTCATGAGTGATATTGCTGCTATATTTTTGTATTCACAAATGTGTGCTATTGCTGCTTGTAAAGGTGCAATTTTATGTCGATCTATGAAGAACACATAAAATTGAACAGGTGAACAATTAATTAGATTTATGGGGACTGGCGCGTGTTTAAATCGCCGTAACGTACTAATTGAAAACTGTCACTGTCATGGAAGCATTGTTTCTTGATTAAGCCTTCGTTTATTTAACTCGGAAGGATAGGGGTCAACTTCCGATCTGTATGGAGAATTTTGAGCCTAGTTCAGGCGGGGAATATATTTAATTAGGATTGGTTATGCTGAATAAAAGGGGTGTGATTTTCCACATGAAAACTCTCGGTTTAAATTTTCGCAACCCTTAAAATCAGTCGAAACCATTTTGTCTGCAAGAGAAAACAAAGGTTATAGGACTCCGGATCCAATTTAGAAGAAATTCACTCGTACTTAGAATCCAAGGGATTTGGATATCTAGAAAAATATACGAACACAATTCTGATGGTGAAAGCTTGAAGAGACAAGGTGAGATAGCTCCCCGAGAAGTATCCACGAGACGTATAACTTACTTAAAAAATTCAAAGTGACCACACAAAGTTGTTAGGGCCGAAAGAGGCGAGACACCTGAGAATTTGGGAAAATTGGAAAGGACTCAGAGTTACGGGAACAATGAAAGGAAGTCAAAAGAACAGTCGCAGTGAATTTAGTAGATTGAACCAAAACCATCAAGTTATGAATCTGTACAAGGCAGTGATTTCGATCTTTCAATCGATTTGATGATGAGTTAATTCTATCGCTTAACATATCGGCTATTTGTATAAGCACATTTGTCTTTGAAAGTCATTGAAAAATTTAATTCAAAGAAGTGTATCTTTCAACTGTAATGCATTATCACAATTGTTTATGAACTTTACTGTTTATGAAATTGTATTACATTTTACGATTTGCACATGCTTGTGTTCTATATATCGACTCAGATCTTTACCTATTACACCTATAAGTTTCACACTTTTATAGTGATATTTAATCGCTCCGGGAAAATTAAATCGTCGTTGATCATCTCTAGATAACAATAGCCAAAGCCATACAACCCACCCCAACAAAGCTGAGGGGAGTTTGCAACATTGCTATACTGTAGATTTCAATTGTGTGTGCAGTTGTTAATATATCGTAAATTTAACTCATTTGCGCTATTGTAGCTGTATCCTAGATTTCACTCATACGTGCTATTGCTTCTTTATCGAATATTTCACACACATGCTATTGCTGATATATCGTACATTTCACTCGTGTGCTATTGCTGATATATCGTACATTTCACTCGTGTTATTGCTGATATAACGTGCATTTCACTCGTGTTATTGCCGATATATCGTACATTTCACTCATGCACTATTGCTGATATATCGTACATTTCACTCGTATTATTGCTGATATATCGTACATTACACTCGTGTGCTATTGCTGATATATTGTACATTACACTCGTGTGCTATTGCTGATATATTGTACATTACACTCGTGTGCTATTGCTGATATATTGTACATTACACTCGTGTTATTGCTGTGTTATTGCTGATATATCGTGCATTTCACTCCTACATTAAATGCAGCACGCTACTTAGTATGCAAGCTGCAAGATGAAATTTATTTTATCGAGCTACACGTGACTTTCTTTTTTGTTTTTGTTTTTCTTTTGTACAAAGCTGGATCAAAGTTCTGGTGTTTTCCCGCATAAGTATTAGACATCTCTGTTATAATATTCTGTTTTCCTCTTTCGCAGACAAGAACTGTCATTGGATTTCCGTTGACCAGTGTTCCTCTTTTTTAATAATGTAACAAATGTATGAAATTAGTTGTGAATAAATCTTTGTTTAAAAAAATAACTCGACATATAAAAACAACTGTATTCGCACACAACGTTCTTAGAGGGAGAGAAAGAGACAGTAAGATGACTGAATTCGCACACATCCCAGTGAGAGAGAGAGAGAGAGAGAGAGAGAGAGAGAGAGAGAGAGAGAGAGAGAGAGAGAGAGAGAGAGAGAGAGGGATGGGGGAGGAAGGAAGAGAGGGAGAGAGAGAGATGGGGGAGGAAGGAAGAGAGGGAGAGAAAGGAGGTTCAGGAAGGCAGGAAGAGGGGATAGAGGAAGGGATGTTGGGTAAGAGTAAGATAATGTATGATAATCAGTATTTATGGATTAAAATATAAGCAACGATATTCATATATTTCGTAAGCATTTTAATCTGCATCTCAGTATTTCATTCACAATTAGATAAATAACAGAAAATATTTTGATTAATCACAGATGCTTTAAAATGTACTGGGGCGATAAATATTGCCCAATGTTAAAAAAACACACACTAATTGCCATACAGAATATATACAAGGTGATACATTGAGCTGTCATTACTTATATGTGTATTGCTTGGTGTATACGCTGAATAATGAAAGTTCACAAGTTTTACACAAATTCTCAATAAAGTTAAAGCTTATTAAATCTATTTTTCCGTGAATACTACCACTTATCCAAGACATAATGAACGCGATTGTGGGTTTTAACATGAGACACCGCGCAATGCAATGGCTTCTAGCTTAAGCATCAAGGCATCACACATTCCTAGTCTCTATATAGACAGCTTGGCAGATTCAGTATATCCGCTAAGGACGTTAGTGTTAGTGGTCTGGTAAGCTGACTTCTCTTAAGTAAGGTTCGTAGTTATGGTTGGATACTATGCTACACATTTATAATGGATTCCATACAAAATGGTAGAAGTAAAACCAAGTAATTTTTCATGAATGGGATAATCATCTTTTGAATACATACACAAAACCAGCCTGAAAAATAAGATTCTTAAGTTTATCATTTATGATTTATTTGATCATTGCAAATACAACCATCACAACTTAAAAACTCATCTCGTCTAAACGACTACAGTAACCTTCCAGAACACGTTTCCACGTAATATTTCATAACTCTTTACAGGCTCCTCATGGCCCATTATGCCGGAAGGCCGTTTTGACCTCAGAATCATCAAAACTTTGTACATGTCTTTGCGCATTAATCCAAGAGTACGTTGAATGGATCCTACGTTCTATCTACTATCACAGACTAGAGTGTCCTAAAAACCGAAGTATAGACAACCAGACTGTCAGTCTGTTCAGGTGATCATCATTCTGACGTTATCGGTATATTGTGACCTATGGTACTTTATAACGGCTTCTGCCCTGTGTTCTATCTTCGAAAGTAAAGAATTCTGGTTATTTTCCTCCAACGTAAGAGATGAAATCTTCACGCTCTG
Organism: Potamilus streckersoni; assembly: GCA_016746295.1. NCBI lineage: Eukaryota > Metazoa > Mollusca > Bivalvia > Unionida > Unionidae > Potamilus > Potamilus streckersoni. The sequence continues at coordinate 166,747 of JAEAOA010000519.1, read as the reverse complement.
CCATTAAGACATTGTATTAAAAATTCGCAGAATAGGCAAAATGAATTGGATACGATGCAGTTATCACATTGTCGCACACCACGGGAAACACTCCTTTATCAATCGTAGCTGCCATTTCAAACTTCAAGGTCGATCCTACGATTAATACCGCGAATTTATGCCGATGTCTGCCGTTCGGGCCATCTCGGCCATTTACAAAACAAGGATTAACTAGGAAGTTGTGAATGCATCGATGAATATTTGCATTTATAATTTTTTGTTCGATCGAATCATTCAAATAGTCGAGGTAGTCCGAAAAGATTGCGGATCGTATGTTGTTTTGTTATGAGGGTTTTTCGATGTAAATACTAGCAAAAAATGTTAGATTTTTCTGTAAATTACTAAGCAGACATACAGCCGAAGCATATTTTTGCCAGACAGAAACAGTAGAGCTTCACTGGGGACTTCTTTGTCAATCCAGTCAGAGAAATAGTCTAGGTGGTTCGAATAGGTTGCGGTTTTGTTTGGGGGATTGTAGGGGTTCGGCGAAATTTCAGGCGAACATGTCTGCTTTTTCTGAAAATTATTGCGCCGACATACCTCCAAGACATAGAGTTGCCTCGCGGAATAGCCGAGGTTGTCCGGCTGCCGTTGCCGCTTACTCTCAGAAGTCTTCGTTTTTGTGGGGGGTTTTTTAAATAGAAATCTACACTTCAATCAAAGTGCCCGTTTAATCACGAAATCTAAATGTGTTTGAAAGAGAAACTTTTATTGGCTCATTGATACAGCATGAAACGTCGTGTCGGGTCACAATGGGACAACTACTTATAATCATAGTGATCGGTTATGCAAGAATATCGTGTGCTGAAAAATGGCTTTAGGCTCCAAAACAACAACAACAACAACAACAACAAGACTATGCATACTTATGAGAAACGGGGTAATCTCTGCACAAACAGCCATGGGTTTAACAGGAGATCATCCGATTGTCGCCCGTGGCTAGCGACGTTTAAGTTATCAAACCGTACGATTTTCTCCAGATGGCATTTAAATACCAAAGTTATATCCTTGTAGAGACGGTGCTATGCTTCCAATGTGAAGTAACCCACGTGGAAGGAGTATGAGATTTGTATAGGCAGAGAATCAGGACGTCACTCGACAGATTGATTTGCATCAAACAGATGTAAATTATTTGCCCGAAGCATGCATAAGTGCACCATAAATACATATTTTATTCGGAATACACCTCCCATTTCATTATGAAAATCATTATCAAAACGTAATAAAAATGAACTTTTAGAAATTACATATACACTAGCGACCGTGTCTTCAACACATCATTCTGATATTTCAAGACCAATGTGTCAAACTGAAGTTCTTTTTCGTGTAAATGATTCCAAATATCAATCGGACTTTTATACAAAATTCCATCGCAGAAATAAAATACTTCGATAAAGATATACAGCGTACAAAGAAGGAAGTCGCAGTGTATGCTAGGCAAAATAGAACGACGTCAAAAGCACTAGGATACCTTCACATGTTCAGTTAAAGAAATTTCTCAATTGAGTAATAGATTGAAAAACAACCGGAGTTTCTCGGACAAGAGTAAGTCAACTTCGTGGAGTTGCCCATAATGAACGCAATAATGGTGTGTGATCTGCAGATGACGTCGTTTGATATGCGTGATACATATATATGCAATGGCGTCTAAAGTACCTGTATGCCTTTCCAATCATTTATGGAGACGACCCTAGCCTGGGCATAATGAATAAGCCTGCCAAATGTAGACTGAGATTTTGGGTTGATTTCCATTTATTGTTTTACGACAAGTTATTCCATTAGTAACCTATTTAAAAAAATGACAACTAGTATATTTCTACTGGCCCGATTATTTACTGAACAATATCGCTATTTCTATTTTTCTAAAAATTTCTGACACATGATATCAGTATTCAATATGCCAGATGCATGATATTTAAACTCTCTACAAACATTAAATTGCTGTGAGATGATCTGATTAAGGAAATTGTCTTTTCTAGTAAAGATTCGCGTTTAAACACATGAAACTTTTCGTAATGATAAAAAGCAGTTCAGTAGGTATGGTTACTGAAATTATACTGATTGGAGTAAAACCCAGCAACTCACTGGATATTACAAGTAAATTGTTTAAGACATATGAACATTAATTGTACAATCCGACCCATTTCAGCCAACGGGAAAAAGCAGCATTCCTTTACCTTGTATGGAACTTGGACGGAGTTCTCGCCTCTAAATAAAAAATCTCATTCTAAAGAAGCTTCATAGAGGGCGAACAAAAAGTTTGTAAAAGATTTTTCACAAGTCTTGATTTTCCATGCATTACGATAAAAACCTCTCTCAAAACATGAAAAAGTTAAATATACATGGAGATGCAGAAATGATATTGCGGTAAATGAGTATCAACTAAATATGAATTGCGATACACAAGTATAAATTAAATATTACAATTTTGTACAGATCATGTGATCATATATACACTGAATTAACAGTATCATCTGATGATGAAAGCACTAAGTACAATCCACACACACTGATATGAAGTATATTGCATTTTGCTTTCACAAAATATCTACAAAAGATTTTTGTACGATAGTTACATATGTGCCTTTATTTCGCCATAAGGCAAATCTTTAAAATTTAAACACGTTTTTATATAATTTGTAAGAATTGTTTTACAATATATTCACTAGACTCTTGATACCGAAACGCGTTATGCTGGAAATAACTATGCAGTAAAGAATGCAAATATTATATACAATCTAATAGTATTTATTTGGATTAAGCCGTGTGTAAATTTAAGTTGATCCTATGCTGAAAGTCAAGCAAAATATATATTAAAATCAACTGTGCAATTTTAGCTTATTATCTAAGAATATTTGAAGTCAGAAATGTTTTCTAAAAATTAAATGAATTTCTTGCACATGTTTACAACATAATATTAAACAGACTTGCTGTGGCAAGAGTCTTGATTTTGTAAGCCAAATATGTCCTGCCCTAATGATGTGATATACAATATGTATACAGCTTCATGATATCTAGAATACGTCCATTCTATAGTTCATCTAATAAATAAAACAACGGAATTTTGAAGATTCAAATTGTATCATCAATTTACAGTTTTTTACCTGTGAAAGTATAAAAAAAATTTCATAAACAACTTTTGTCTCCTAAAAAGAAAAAGAGTTTTTTGTGGAATGTTTGATACAAGTTTCATATTTTAGTGAGCAATTTGTTCTTTGTACAGTTGTTTGTTTTTGGGTCCATCAAGAATCAAACTGGGAGATTATCAAAACTGCCAACCATATATTACTTCATATTTACTACAAGTTGTTTGGCCTGGCAGCAAAGCAAGTGGAGCATATGGCTTGCAATCCAACGGTCTCGGGTTTGATATCCGCGCATGTAAGCCCGTTTGGCTGTGTCATCAGGAAAGGCACTCGGTTCCCATTTACTCCTCAATATGTCCAAAATGTCGCTAAACTTTAGGCACGTTTATCAACGTATGTAAATATTTCTTTTTTAGTAACTGGTCCTATTACTCAATAGCACTGTGTTCCCATATAGACATATTATTGTCAGGATTTAAATTATATTATAATTTACTATTGTGAAATAAGAATTCCCTATTAAGATTTGGATAATATGGGGGTATATTTTTACAATTAGGATAAGAAATAGGAAAATTTGATCAATGTGTTCAGAAAGTTTAATACTACGAAACGGACAGAAAAAAAATTATTTCTAAAATGTATTTTGGAATAAACATAATATAAATTAAAGAAAAAGAAAAATTAAAGAAAATCTAGTTCATAAAGAATCGGTTAGTATAAAGTAACAAAAATAAATAAATGTAAACCATATGATTTATATATGTAGTTGTCGCTGTCTCGGTACGTAATCATCAAATAAAACCAAGGACAGCTTTAATGGCTTCTAAGAAACCACCTAAGTACAGCGCTTGAAACCTACTATTACTAATTCTGAAAGACCTGAATATGTACGTTGCCTATCACACTATGCAAACAAGTGTCATGCATGATCATTATATCAAAAAATTACATTGCAAACATTCGCAAGACCTGATAGATTTCGTTCTACCGATACAGCTCGTACTAGTCTTTGGCCATTGGAAGTTTCTCCTCGCTCTTTACGTAATAGTGTAGACCGACCAGTGGTTAGTGGCGTGGCCACTTTTGGCGCCGGAGTTTCACACCTTCCGCCGCTACTGTGTCCATCAGCACTATATTGAGAACACTCGGAACATTTATCCATTTCTTGATCATCACCACACTCTCCATTTTCCCTCGAATAAGACATACTTCCAGATAGACTGGATAGATTACTAAACGATTTTGACCTCCCTTGCTTTGAAAGAAATGCTGGCGCTGGGATCCTTGTTTTTGGAGCGTCAGATTTGTCTTTCCGTGGCTTGGTTTGAATGACCTCCTTCAATTTTGACACTATATCTAACGCTGAATCAAAACAATTATCTTCAACCTCAAACGCGTTTTCATCACTGGATTTAGAGTCTTGTCGTCTGGTTGGAGTGTTTGGCCTTGGCGGCGTTGAGATCGGACGAGGTGGTTTCGAAAAGTCACGTGGTGGTGTTGAAGCAGCCCTAAGTGGAGTTGTTCTGGAGTTTGAACCAGCACTAGAGGTTGAAATGTTGCCAGTGGACGGCGTTCGAGATCTGGCTGTGGCAATTATGGTCCTTTTTGTGCTGGGGGATGGAGATGTTACACTTGCTGAAGTTCTTGAAACAGAAGATGACCTTTTTGTCTTGATACTTTGACTATTCGAGAGATTTGTATCGAGTCCATTGGGAGCATCAGAACCTCCTGGGGTTTCATTAACAGAGGCTCTAAGTTCTTTTTCACGAAGTTTTTGGAATAATCGTTCCATTGTCTCATACATTTCGGGATCCTCTGGCGGCGCTTCAAGATTTTCAGTATCTATCGTAATTTTATTCACACCATTGATCGGTAATGTTAAAGCAGCTTTAATTTCATCAAGAGATCGAGATTGCAATAGTTCTTCGTCATCCGTTTCTCTGAAAGAGTTAGGCGTCATCGATCTTCTGTATTTAGGAGGACTCTTTTTAGTATTAGAATTGGTTGTCCTCGCTGCAGTTGATTCCACCCATGCCTCAGTTCTGTCATTGCTATTTTTATGTACGCTCAAAGTTGCAGTCGAATCCTGTCTAGTATGCAATCTCTTTGGTTCGACACTCTGTGGCCTTGGCCTATCTGCCGTGGATGGAATCTTTGATATTGCCCTGGCTCTATCTCGGTGGTCCGCAGAAGTTGTCCTCGCTCTTGCTAACACTTTCAATTTTTCAGTTGAATTAGCCTGTTCATTCATGGCATTTACTATGTGATGTCCATCAGCTCTGTTGATCATTAGAACTGTCTCCGGCTGAGAAATAGATGGTTTTCTGGAAACGTGCCTGTTCTCAGAACTTGGGGTTGGTGGTCTTTTATACGTATCACTCGATCTGGAAGAAGTCCTAGACTGTGCATCAGATGATACTATAACACCGTAATCCGACAATGGAATTTCTTTAGCACTTAATTCCAACGAATCATTAACCTTATCCTTGTTTGAGCTATTACCATTTTGCACAGAATGTGTGTACGATACATCTGGTCCTGGTGTACTTGTGCGTCTCATAGTTTCTTTCATTGTTGGAGTACTAGGTCTATTTCCAGGACCGGGGGTTGTTGAACGTTTGGACTGAAAAATAGAAGTATAGGATCTTTCCTTTTGAGATCCTGTACTGTTAGTACCTGTTCTAGATGTGGGTGCCTTCGCTATTACAGAAGCCTTTTTTGGCGTTGGTGGTCTACCAACAGCTTTACTACTCTCTTCAGAACTGTGATCATGTCCTTTTGAATCATAAGCGTCACTTTCACTCGGCATTCTTTTTATGGACAGAGAAGGTGTAGCGGGTCTTGGAATTAATGAAGGAGTTGATGGACGACCGACCGGTGTATTTGATCGGTTTATGGTACCTGGTTGCTTATAGGTATCTATTTCAAGATCTGAAGATCCTGTTTTTGAATCTGTACTTGTCTCGATATCTGGTCTCGAAGTTTCACACATTCCATTCATCAACTTAGACATTTCCTCACTTTCCTTATATGCCAGCGTGACATACCCAACATTACCACGAGAACTGTTAGTTTCTCTCCTAGCACTATTAGCACTATTTGTAAACAAACTATTGCTCTCGACCTTTTGTTTTTCATCTGCAGAACGAGGAGTATATCCAGCTGAAGTTTTCGTATAAGTGGAAGAAATCTGCGACTCTGTGGCTGCTGTGTTGTTTCGAACTGATGCGGGCACAGCTCTTACAGTACCTGTAGATTCATTCGTAGCGATATCTTTTCGAGTGCCCGACCCTATCGGACTGTTGAAAGATAGCTTTTCGGATGCATCAAACGAATCAGAAACACACAATGTCCATGGCGTTGATATTTTCGTTTCCTCCCCAGGTCGTGTATTATCTGTACTAAATGTTGTTAATTGTTTTGTGTTTTGAGTCTGATATTTAGTTGCATGCGTACTAACCGGAGGTGTCGATCTAGTCATATTTGAAGGAGTCTTGGGCCTCGTGCTTGTTACAGAAGACTTAACCTCATTTCTTTGAACTGAAGGCTTTGTGTCAAGGTTCTGTACAGATGATTTGGATTTATCGGAAGAGAGAGACGACGATGAATAGCCACTACTGCCATTGTCCAATGTAGATGTTTTAGCTAACCGCGCAGAATCTGTTATTCCAGTCCTCGGTCCGGTTGCACTGATTGACCTGAACTTTGTCCCATTACTAACATTGGGTGGTTTTTTAGTCCCAGTTGAAAATGTCGATTGGTTCCGAAAACTGTCCGAACTACTTTGAGAACGAGGGGACTCGGAACTGTATTGGGAATCAGTTCCGTTAGGCACAGAAAGAGTTCTGTTCAGAAGATTTCTGAATTCCTCTAATGTCATCGTACTAATCTGATCTATTGACAAATCACGTTTTACTCCCGAAGAATCCGACATTTTGTCAGTTACGTCGCTATCAGCGTCTGTACTTGATGTTTCAACGGACGCCTGTCTTCGAACTGGTACCTTCTTCACAAGCGCTTGGTCACGTGATGACCTGGAGGGAAAAAAAAACATCAATTTGGTTAAATTGGAAGGGAATAAAAACAATCATACTTAAATATATCACGCGAACTTAGGCTGAATTTGAAATCTTCACACAGAATTTCATCATCAGTCGTTAAGGTTTTGCCGAAATATGTTCGATAATTTAAACCTGGGTCGAGTCCACGTTAGTTAAATGCGACTGTAATATAAAAATCTGATGATGAAACAAAACAAAAAAAACCCAATCTGATTAAAATCAGATTTCCACTGTCTCACGTGTAGATCTGACAGCGACAGTTTATATGTCATGTTTTTGGTAAACTCTGAATAATCCACTGAAAATACAGGTTTCTGAAATCTGAAGTTAAATCAAATCGTTCGGCATACACTGATACTCTTCAGCCACACTGCTCAGTTTCCCAAACGCGAATATAAAAAACTTATCTAATTAACTGATAAAATTAGCGATTTTTGTATTATCATTGGTCACTAGAACGTGATCCCCAAGTGGTCGCTGTCATGTCTTCATTTAGGACAGTGGAGACCAGATTTGAATCAGACCAAAACACGTACACTTTAATGTCGATTCAATAAGATAGTGTCGATAAAATTCATTCGAGGTAACATCCCTCCAGCTAGGCAGCTAATTAGGGCATGTCTGCCAAATCTTATATTTCTGAGATCAAAGATACAACTCAATCTCCTGACTGTGGAGAAAGCCATACTTAACAGTACTTGATAAATAGTGAATCTCGTCAAAAGTAATTTTATCTATTCCAGTTTATTAAATTAAAAACTACCCGCAGTCACATAATGATCGCATGCTTGATATAACGATTTTTTTAAATTATTTATACACGCTGCAGATGCTATCTAAGATGGTCAATATAAATAGCTGCTAGGTATTTTAATAAAAGCAATTAGAGATGTAAATTGCTACCTCTTTTTCATATACAAAATTTTTGCAGCTCACAATACATCAAAGATTTAACAGATTGTTTGAACGCAAACGGTTCCTGGTAATTTTAATATGCAATTTAACAGTAAATGATATAGGATGGTGCAAGCCCTAAACAAGGTTCTCAGTGCGCGAACAAAATTATAGATAAGGGCCGAATTAAGCATATTTTGTACAAACGTTGCCATACTTATGTATGAAAATTTCAACTACAGCTAAATGAAGCAACTTGACGTGTGCGTGATACTGTGGAATACAATACGATATAATGTATATCAACATTGCCAATAATTTGCACGTAACCTCCTTTAGATTTGAAGACAGGTTAAGCATTCAATAACTGTGATGCTTTTACTGTAAGTTGTACGAGTCATAATGTGGCTGTAAAAAGGTATATCAATCGTTTTTGATCATGCAATTAAATTTTAGAGACGAGATGGACTACACGTGTGAATCAAAACAAGGTTTGAAGTTTTGTCACGTTCTAATCTTAGGGATCTTTCAAACCTGCGAGTAGCATACGTTATTTAATTTTAAAACGAGCAACAACAAAAACAAAGGTGATTGGATGAAGCTTGGAAAATCAAACACACAAGGAGATTAAGAGTCTTAACTTCAAAGACTGTTATTTTGTCATCCAGTCTCAACTATGCAATGCAAAAATAAAGTCGCAGTGAAATAGATAACTTGGTTTTGGTGGGTTTAACGCCATTTTGCAGCACGTGATAAGCTATAAAGGGTAGGTAGATTACGTGGTGGAGCAACAACCCGGGAAGACCCACCGACCCACGAAATGCTAATGGCAAGCTTTATCACGTACACTCACGTACCACTTGGCAATCCAGGGCCCCCATTTAAAAAGAAATACCTAACAAAACATTGCGCGACAATATTGATGTTTTCTCATCCATTTAGCTCGTAAATAAATAGATTACGAATACGGGAACTAAGATTAATCCCACCAATCGTCCAAATTTACAAGGGCAGTGTAATATTTAGCATGAATCCCTCAAAAGGTTTGACGCAATACTGTCCGAAATGAATGACAAGGAATTCATTAGAATAGCATTTCTTCTTTCAACTACTGAATTCTTAGATCGTCTCTGATATTCTTGAGCGATCAGGTTTTCACATTAACCGCAGTGTCTGCCATACTTGATGTAATATGACCATCCGTTCAGAAGGAGCGATAACAAGCTGTTCAAGACGGACTTCACGCGGCAGCTATACTTGATTGAAAATTTCCACCAATTGCATTTAGTAGCAACTAGAAATGGTTTACCATCTTTTCATTGCAGTTCTATGCCAATATAGCTTTTGATTCTGATGGAGTTGCTATACCAACATTTTCTAGATGGTTGTCAAGTCAGCCCATATTGAATTAAAACTTCACTTGTATGACCAACAAGATACCATAATAAGTCTACTGGCAAATGACCCGTGACTTTCCTTTTATGAAGAACAGCGTTAGCGGTGGCAATATAGAGTGTAAGATTGGCGCAATTTTCATACAAGATATTACCTTAGTCTTCTTGTAAAACTCCATGTCAAAATTACTTCAGTTTAAATTTTCAAGATGGTTACTGTGGTAGCCATACTGGCTATGAGATAAACTATTTTTGCTTAGGACTAAATAGACATCTAATGAAGTTTTCTGGTGCAAACCTAGTGTTCATATCACTTTCCATTTTGAAGAAGTTTTAATAACAAAGACGTTCAAGATGTAATGGCAATATTGGCTATCAGATACGCAAACTTTTCATCGAATGGTCAGCAGGAGACCATAAGCATTCCGGTGAAAATTCCATGTTGACAATTCTTTTCATTTTGGTTAAGCAGTGATAACAAGATTTCAAGATGGCTACTGTGGTGGCCTTACTGTATGTCCGATCTGTTGCGATAATATTTTCACCCTGAATACTGGATATCCTAGCGACACCATTTTCATCTAGGACAAACATGTCGTCTGATAAAAAGGCTAACTCAATGATATGCCACTCAGAAATAGTGATGAAAGATTTTCAAGATGCGGCCATAGCGGCCATATGTGGAGGCCAAGATCGACATCTTTTTCATTTGGGACCAAGGAGATATCACAAGAAGTCTTTCAGTGAATCCCCAAGACCATTAATTCAATAGAAGTCATGAAATAAAAACTTTCAAGATGACATTTGTGGTAGAAATATTGCTAATTCTGAGAAACCTAGACCTTGAGAAGAATGCCTGAATAAAATTTCATGACAATACTCGAGGTGGCTCAGAAAGGACGGACAATGTGCTAAAGGTCATCCCGTAAGCTCTTTTAGTTAGATAAATAAACTATAATTATATTATTGTAAAACAAATATCACCATTTGACCCTCAACCAAAGTCAGGTCTGATCAGTGGGAATATATAATTTGGCTATGTACATTTATCTTTCATGCCATGTATGTGACCGCTCCGGTGGCCTAGTGGTTAGAACGTCCGCCTCGGATGTGGGAGGTCATGGGTTTGATCCCCGGTCGAGACATACCAAAGACTTATAAAAATGGTACCAACAGCTGCATCGCTCGACGCTCAGTATTAAGAGGTTAGTGTTAAGACTGGTCGGCCTGGTTTTAGGATAATGTGGCTGGGTGGGACATCATGCTACATGTCTGCTGCATTATGCCCAAGTGCTAGACATCACTATAAACTGCCACACTGCAGACATCGCAGCGATATGACTGAAAAATTGTTAAAGCTACGTTAAAAATCATAATCAAATCACATCACATGTAAGTATGTAATATGGTTACATAGTGTCAATCTCCAAAGTTTCATAGCGAAGACCCATGAGTTAAAATCTCTTGTGGTGTGGATTAACAACTAGGTCTATGCCACTTATATTCAGACCGCAATAGTTACAAGTAATGACCGAATGGTCAAATCTCTTAGTTTTGGGATGGGCACTAAGGTCAATGTCAGTTGCATTTAAAAATTTATGTTGTCAAACCAATTGACTATATATATATATATATATATATATATATATATATATATATATATATATATATATATATATATATATATATATATGGTTACAGGATAGAGATCTCAAATGTATCAAACCTACAACTAAAATGCTATGTCCCTGAATATAAGGATGGGCACCGTGTTCAATGTTTCTTAGCTACATATATAAATGTGTGTGGGGTTTTTGTTTTTCATGCCCAATAAGCGTGTATTTGTTTATATAGCAGGGATTTCAACAGAATGATATAACACAGGAGTCTCAAACAAGCGGCCAGCCTGGACGCATCCGGTGGCTCGCAAAATGATTGGTGTCACAAGGTGTCGTGAGAGATAACCAATGTGGTGCCGCCATTGGGCCATCGAAAATGTCCTCATGTGGTTCGAGTTTGAGACCCCTGTTATAACCATACCTAGGTGTGTTGACGCTAACGTCACTGATCATGTATGCCCTCAGACGTGTCAGGCTTGAATGAAATTAATAAAATTATATTCCCCTATTCGCATCATCTCCCCCCTTCCCTGGACAAAGTAAAAATTCAAAAGCGTGGAAGTAACCTACAACCACAAAACAATTACTGAGGCAAGGTTTAGGTACCTAGCTTTAAGGGGGAAGTACCATTAGGATTGAACACGTGCGTACGTTCAGACGGACATACTGGCTGTATCATAATATCCAACAGGAATAACTCAAAGCCTTAGGGGCCCGGATTTCACCTCGAAACATGTTTTGAACTACATTCGTAAAACTTAAAACGTTGACCATCACCTGTTCCCACCCACGCACCCTTAATTCTACGGGCGCCTCTACCGAAACTAAAGTTTAATAAATAATGAAATTTAATGCATGTCCATTCAAATGACAAGCAAGTAACATAAAACTACAACTGGTGATTACAGTATATACACAGGCGTAAAAGTTGAGTCCAACTGAAGAAAAAAAAACACATAGACCCTAATCTACCGTGATATAATGCGCCATCAGATCGGGGTCTATGTTCAAATGATTAACCCTCACAATATATCCAAATCCACCATCGCATTATGCGAAAGCAGATCGGAGTCGATGATGTTTGCAGTCGGATCCGATTTTGTATTCGACTATATACCTTAAATGGATGCTACATAAGTGACTAAGTAACATAATACCAAAAAAATTGGAATAATGAACAGGTCAAAAAACCATACAAGTGCGTGTGACACTTCATCAAATTACTGAATTAAAAGAATTAAAAAGCGGGGAAATTACCCGTGCCTGATTAATTCTCCGCTGAGGTGAGAAGTAGAATATTTATTTTGCATCCCCGCGAGCGCCGCGGGTACCATAATATTATCTCTAATAATTTAACGAAATAAATTCTACATCTCATCCGAACTAGACAAACAAGCACTCCATTTATTAATTTAAATCGTATCTCCCTCTGAATAGATCAATTAAGAATGATAGAGTTTTGAATCAACAATGAGCTCAAATGTCTACCCAAGTCATTGAAGAAATCTCAAGCATGGTAATTTAAAGAGGAGTTTATCCACTGGAATCTAGACTTCAAGATTTTGAGACCATGTCAATTTATCATATTTACTAGTAAATAATAACACACAGGTTTTATGACATTGTGCATTCAAATCTAGACGAAACATTAGAAAGTGTCTGCAAGGCCGGATTAAGGGTGCGACTCATGGGGGGCCCAGATTAACAGTAGTGACGGTTCTAAGCATGCATTACATATTAACGAACGTCCTAAATGTGGGTGATGGCTAGAAAATATGGGACCTAAGGCTAATAGAATGGAAGGACCTAAGCATGTATTACATATTGGAATGGATGGCTTAAAGGAGTTGTTACACACTAAGAGTTCCTAAGGCTAATAGAATGGAGAGGCCTACCTACGTATTACATATTGGAATGGAGGATCGTTGTCGACCGTTTCTTTCTTTGAGTTACAACTCAATCGAATTATAAAGACTCCGAAATGATATGATCGTTGGATAATCCTGTATTCAAAACAGTCATATATGTAATATAAATATTTTATACCTTTTTTACTGACATGTTTATATCAAAACACAGATTTATTATTCAAAAGTGTTCTCTAAAAATGGAAACCACTGAAAAAGGTATCAATAAAAGTTTTAAAATGTTTACTATTTTAAAACATGCCTAATCGTGATGTAGGTACATTCAATAATGTTGGTACATTCAATATTGAAGGTTCATTAAATAGTGTAGGTATATTTAATAGTGTAGATACATTAAATACTGTAGGTACATTCAATACTGTAGGTACATTCAATATTGTAGGTACATTCAATAGTGTAGGTACATTCAATAGTGTAGGTACATTAAATACTGTAGGTACATTCAATACTGTAGGTACATTCAATACTGTAGGTACATTAAATACTGTAGGTACATTCAATACTGTAGGTACATTCAATACTGTAAATATATTCAATATATTTGCAGATTTACTGTTTGTGTTCTTGTGACATGCGTCAGGTCGTATTTACATTTTAACAGAACGCCCATTTTCTTCAAAAACCATTCTTTTTTGGAAAACCAAAGAAAGCATTCAAATTTATTATTGTAGTTATTGAAATTGGTGACTTTACAGTGCATATGCTGAAAGAATGGTTCTCCTTCTGTTAGTTTTTATTCCCCTTACGCCATGAGGAAAAAAAAAATCGCTCAATTTTATATCTCTTCTGAGCTCTATCGCTTTAACAACAAATGAACCCCATCGGAATATAACGAAATTTTTTATTACGTTTTATTATTGAAACTCTGGTGATGCATCCTCATAAAAATGTTTAATTTATCTAATGGACTGAAAGTTTATCAACCGTTTCAAAAGTATAAAGCTGGTCAGCAATTTTCATCCATGAACGGTCTGGTTAGGTTTTATGTGTAAAGACAGATACCAGTCAAAATATAGCAGTTATATACTTTTTCGGGCACAGAATAAATTATGTAGATACACGTACAGGCAAATTAGTGATACGAGTTGCTAATATTTACTTAAATCTAAATGTATTTTTACTTGGAATTCTTATCGCTAATGAGTGTTTGCAACTGTTGCTTAATCTCAACTTATTCCAGAAATGCAAGGATTTAAGCTTGAGAGTTCTTGAATTTGTCGTTCTAGTTGTAATACATTCTGCGACTGACGTAAAATAAAGAAAGACTAAATTTCAAAAACTATGTTCTCGTCCTGTTACAGAGTCTTCTTCGAGATTCACGTAAGGTATAGTCAGTTAGTACCACAATAAAACCTGTCTATAAAGAACACTTATCGACCACAAACATCAGCCATTTCTGGGCAAGTTTCATTTTAAATAAAGGTGAAAATTAAGACAAGGTGACTCGTAAACAGCGTGCTTAATGAGCAGATTACGTCGACAAAGGCAAGTTACAAGGTTGTACGCTTTTGTACTCGAGTTAAGCGCAAAGATTTTAGTATTACAAATGAAGAAAATAAGTTTATCAATCTGGATTACGTACCTTATCACCCTAGCGTACGGCTGCATTAATATCATACAAAACATTTCTTTCTCAACATAATTTTCAGTATATAATCGTTTTCACACATGTATGAATGAAGTGTACCAATATGTCATCTACAGGGCACGTCATCTAATAACAGTATTCAAAAGACGGTTAATAAATATATGTAAACTCCGCTAAAGTTCAAAAGCTATTCAACCTGCCCAGCAGCAAGGAACGATTGTCGTAAATCAGGGACTCGAGGGCCACGTTTAAGATTCTAACACCTGCACTGAATGTGTTAAAAAAAAAAAGGTATCATTATTTCGCGCTGTTATTGTTCACAATGAACCAAATATATATATATATATATATATATATATATATATATATATATATATATATATATATATATATATATATATATATATATATATATATATATTGAATATTCCAGACACTAGCAATTGTGTATAAAGCAATGTGTGATTATTTATGGGCAAATGAATCCAGGATTTAATTTACCTTGTATTACCTTGGAGCAGATAAAATCTAAGAAAGCTGCAATAAAGGAATAAATGTGTCTAATTTTCAGGGCGTGGCTTAGTTTTTATAAATTATCCAACAGTAATTTCTTGCACAAACTTGTTACAGTTATTCGAAAAGAATAATATATCATTTACTATCATGTAAACCATACCTTTCACGTTAATAACAGAAAAAAAATATATTAAAAAAAATTGTTTAAACCCATTACCAATTGATGGTTCAATCCAAAGCAAAAAAGTCCTTGAAAATTTACGTATAGCCCATCTGGTATGAGTTACGTCATAAATCGAAATAAAGAGATCTTTATACCTGTACGTAAGAATTCGTTGAAATATTTTATTGTACATGGATTATGACATTTTAGGCGCATGCTCGTTAAAGAATCGTAAAGAATGCTTTTAAAATAAAGATATATTGCGCAAAGCATGATCATCCTAGTTTTAGAGAACGTAGCACAAATGCCAAACACGTAACACCTTTAATGTAATTTAACACCACTAAAACATAAATGTTCCAACATACCTAGGTGTTTAAGGTATCTAGACCTTCAACTGGAGCGCCACTGAATTGCTTAACAATGTCCTCTCTGTAATGCCTGTATTGAAAATAGCCCATTTACGCCAATCTCGCGTTTACAAAAGTCATTACCTTTGCAACAAGTGTTTAAGATTGCTCATCATATTGGAGATAGCAGGAATTAAAACAACAGAGTTGCACCCCCTTCTGTACCAGTAGCGAACAAACGCAGTTGTATTTACCCAACAACCCAACATATTAGTAACATTCCCTTATTAATCAGCAGCATCAAGGTATTGGTTCTTGAATTTAGGAAGGAGGCTAGTCAAAGTGCATGTTTACTTTGTTACACTTCTTTGCTTCTCCAAAAGTGTCAAAAAAGGTCAGAGAGTCCCACGCTCGCCCAAGTCAGACTGGGTCGGCTTTCTTGGTATTTAATTGCCAGAGGCTCCTTGCCCTATCCCCTTTTCCGGCAATATGTAGCCAATAAGTTTTTAAAGTGCCGTTAAACAAGTCAATAAGCCAACCAAAATATCAAATCCCTAACTAAAACAAGATTGGCAGAGGGAGATGGTGGTTACGAGACGTCGTGGATATAAAAGGTGAAAATAAAGATTTATCAAAGGCAAACCGCAGCTCAAATTTCTCAAACAAAGAAAACAAAAGAAAACCCATTCAACTGGGTAGTAATTCCTCGGACAACAACATTACCACATTTCTTCAAACAAGCCAGTTCAGATATATAAACATCTTTAAATTCATTTCCCTACATCTTTGTGTTAATTACATAATATTAGCCGTAGCTTGTCAATTATTGTTGTTAAAACTTTATCCGTCTTCTTCTTGGAGGGTTGACACCCCAATAATACCTATTTAGAAGGAAACGAACCGCGTCTTCGTATCTGAGTGAGCTGGTGTTTCTGGCTCCTAAAAGGACCCTTCAATTAAGTACAAGTTTGACAATAATGTAAAGTGAAAAACCAATCAGTGTCGATAAGGCGTCATAAAATATCCAATTTTGTTGAACGCTAGAATCGTCCATAGGTTACCTGGCGTAATTTAGTGTTTTCGTTTAATTTCTAAATAAGCCTAGTCACCAGTATAGTTTAGACCAGAAGGCGTGATTACTGACGGAGAGGGAGGGGGTATATAATTTTACACTAAGTCCAAACAGAAGAATGATCCTATAACTTGATTCGTTCCTTTCAATAACTTAAATAACATAGTCACTGAAGTCAAATATCGCCATTAATAAGTTTTTCACCATCCTTTACAAAATTCCAATACCGACTCAGCAGTGGTGAGTGGTATTAAATTTTTTCCGTTAAAAAGATACAACGCAGAGTATAGATAGAGTTTGGTAGCGAAAGTTTGCAATTCAGGTAGAGGTGTTTTTAATTCCTATTAAAACACATTATTTGTTGTAGGAACGAAGGGGACCCAGGCTGGGTATAGGTGAACATAAAATAAAACGTATATTGTTTATTCAACATTTTATTATTCATGGTATCATTTAAATTTAAAGCAAGTTGATAAATAAGTCTGGTAGGTCTACCCTTAACCTCTGGTTTCAAAGGGACTGATTCATATACGAGTTCCCACTTGTGTGTAAGTAGAGAGAGAGAGAGAGAGAGAGAGAGAGAGAGAGAGAGAGAGAGAGAGAGAGAGAGAGAGAGAGAGAGAGAGAGAGAGAGAGAGAGAGAGAGAGAGAGAGAAAGAGAGAGAGACTGTGTGTGTATGTTTTAGTCATATCGCTACAATGTCTGTAGTGTGGTAGTTTATAATGATGTCTAGCAATTGTGCATCATGCGACAGTTATGTGGATTGTCCCACCCAGTTTCATCATCCTGATACAAGGCCAACAAGTCTTAACACTAATCACATAATGCTGAGCACAAAACGAGTCAGCTGCTAGTACCATTATTAGTAGTATCTGATGTGACTCGGCCAAGGTTCAAACCCGCGACCTCATGGATTCGAGGCAGACGCTCAAACCACTGAGGCCACCGGAGCGGTTGTGTCTAAGTAGATGATTATAGATACACATGACGATATAGAATAATATGTAGTTTGCACGGCACTTCGTCTCTTCGTTAGTGCAAAAATGCTTTATAAGATGAAAATGCTCTGTATTTGGTTGGCCTAGTTGTCGCTATTAGATATCGCTAATTTGGCATATCTCGGTCTAAGAAACTTTTTTCTCCAAACATTATGTGTTCCTTATTAAGGTGGCGCTCTACAGTTTCGTATTTAGCATAGGGTTAAAATTTTAAAGAAAAAGAGTTTCCCCGGGTTTCCTCACTAGTTATACTGGTTATTTAAAAGAGACTTTGTATATCTTAGGTATTGTTCAAAGACCCTTTAATTCCCTTTATTTTGATGTATGATTGGTGGGTGTAATATGGGTTAGAGAGTATACAGCTTGGCCTTACTCCAGATGTGCACCTTTCAAAAACGTGCTAGCTCTACTTGCTCATATTCACTTCTCGAACTTCAGAGGTAAATTGTAAAAAAAAGAGCCGATAACTTTTTTTACATTTTATGTATTTGGTAATTCAGGCATTGCACTTTTAGAAGCTGGTATTATCTAGTTTGGCAAAATTCATTTTCCATATTTTAATAGCTGCCAAGAATAGTGTACTTTAGACAAATTTAGGTTGATTTTTGGAGCACAAGGGAGCAGTCATTTTAGTTAGCAGTGTCCCAAGATCATTTAAAATTTCCAAAAGTACAATATCCAAAGAAATTTCATCCACATTACATGAAAGTAGTATATAGGTATGCCAACATTCTCTGCACTGTGCATGTTTAAAATGCAAACAACTTCATCTTACATACATCACTCTCTCAAAAGTACATAATAACTGGTGAGCGCCACCATAAAGAGACTATAAGGATTATTATTGTATGATTTAATTTTGATTGTACGACTGAAATATTTAAGTCGCAAGCATCAAAACAGACCTTTGTAATAATTGTCATGTATTTCCCCCCTCAGAACAGCATTTATTAGAGTCGGAGTCTTAAACCGGTACAGCCCCCCCCTCCTTATGATAAAAAGTGAACTATTTTAAAAATGCGCATTGCATTTTGTCAACATAGCAACCAGTGTTATGCTGATAGACAGGAACATGAAACTAGCCATATTTATTCCTGAGATGTCAACAATAAATTTTACAGTTATAAAAGGGATATAACAGGTGAGGTTCATAAAGGTCAAAGGTCCAAGGGTAAATGTTAACTAATTCTTTGATATGGAAGAAAGCAAATTTGCTTTGTTATCATTTATTTTTTTAATTTCATTGCAAATAACTGATTTAAAACATTTTCACTATGGATTTCTTTTACTTAATGCAACATTTTTCAATTTAAGTTGACTTTATTCCTATATTCTAAGACTTCTAATTTCCCCATAATGAAGGTCACTACTCACCCAAACATGCCTCATATCAAATTATGCATGCTAGAGCAAAAATAAGCATAATTAGCTTATTTTCATGAATAAAATCATTGTTAATGTACCATTTTACTCAGAACATCATACATAATAATATGAAAATAAGAAAAATAATTTCATAAATGTTTATATTTGTTTTTAAGGTGGCGCTCTACAGTTTCGTATTTAGCATAGGGTTAAAATTTTAAAGAAAAAGAGTTTCCCCGGGTTTCCTCACTAGTTATACTGGTTATTTAAAAGAGACTTTGTATATCTTAGGTATTGTTCAAAGATCCTTTAATTCCCTTTATTTTGATGTATGATTGGTGGGTGTAATATGGGTTAGAGAGTATACAGCTTGGCCTTACTCCAGATGTGCACCTTTCAAAAACGTGCTAGCTCTACTTGCTCATATTCACTTCTCGAACTTCAGAGGTAAATTGTAAAAAAAAGAGCCGATAACTTTTTTTACATTTTATGTATTTGGTAATTCAGGCATTGCACTTTTAGAAGCTGGTATTATCTAGTTTGGCAAAATTCATTTTCCATATTTTAATAGCTGCCAAGAATAGTGTACTTTAGACAAATTTAGGTTGATTTTTGGAGCACAAGGGAGCAGTCATTTTAGTTAGCAGTGTCCCAAGATCATTTAAAATTTCCAAAAG
The DNA here is from genome assembly GCA_016746295.1 of Potamilus streckersoni. NCBI lineage: Eukaryota > Metazoa > Mollusca > Bivalvia > Unionida > Unionidae > Potamilus > Potamilus streckersoni. The sequence continues at coordinate 146,993 of JAEAOA010000519.1, read as the reverse complement.
TACAATATCCAAAGAAATTTCATCCACATTACATGAAAGTAGTATATAGGTATGCCAACATTCTCTGCACTGTGCATGTTTAAAATGCAAACAACTTCATCTTACATACATCACTCTCTCAAAAGTACATAATAACTGGTGAGCGCCACCTAAGTTATTTCGTTCCTTCAACGACCCTCCTAATTAAAGAAATGAATGTTGCATAAAAAGCAAAATTTAACTGTTGACAGCTCTGCTAAAGTGGTTTCTGGTTTTAAAGCCATTTTTCAACACATGGTAGGCAATACGCGAAGGCCAGTATATCTGGCAGAGAAAGAACCCGGAAAATCCAACCGACCCGGTGGTAACGACTCGTAAGCTTCATTCCTCACATACTCATGATGACTGAGTCCGAGACATGAACCCTCGCGGACTGAGGCAAGATGTGAGTGATCTCTACAGACGAGCTCTCAGACTACTCGCACACCAGGGGCCCACTGATAAAGCGACATTGAAAATTTAGCCTTGTGTTTGCTTATTTCCAGTTTCGAAACGTATACTTCAGTAGCAATAAAGTATTCCGTGTTTGTTAATGTGGACCATAATAATAACATTGAGACCTTGACTTTAGATCTTTTTACATCCAAAACAATACGTTCAACCCCTCTCCAAGGCCAATAAATCAGCCTCTCTCACGTGATGATATTGATTTTCAGTTTAGGGGCTGATATCGCCTATTCATTAAAACGTACAAAAATGTAACCGGTTTTGGCTGCACACATCGACGCGCATTTTATACACTTACCGGTATTTCTCCCGGCTGTGAAACTACCGTCGGCTGAAGGGTACTTTTAGTAACATGTACATTTCCAGTGCAAACCCTATTCTTGGTGACTTGTAAATCCACACGGAATATAACAACCATCTGTCCTGGGGCCATTTTGACTTTCAAACTAGCAATTACCGGTATGTGTCTAAAGTGTATGCAGATATGTTCCGGAAATATTTGTACGTAGCAAAATTGCACATTTTAATGAACAGTGGCATCATACCCACATATTGTCCATCAATATCAATTTAGGTGGCTGATTTATCGGACTACCCCGCTCAAAGTACAAGCCATCCACAAAGTTTGATTGTTGTAAATAACGAAGAACTTAACTTATTGTACAGAAACCATTTTTCTTAATACATTCATTGAGATCTTGACATTGGTAACTGAACTGATAGGGTTCTTCCTTACCCCAAGCGCAAGCCACACACACAACGTATTGTAAACTCTATATGCTGGACAACAAAATTATCGTGTGGAAGACAAATTCGTAACGGGTGGGCAGATGAACAAGATCATAACACAGCACGTTCCGCCGCCGTACGGGGACCATAGAAACATGCGCGAGTGTCGTGTCCTGGCACGATGTATGGTGTTAGTTATAGGTGGTTGAAAGGGACATATTCGGATGAAAATGAAAGTTGATTTTAGCACTAAATGTATTTGTGGGATTAAAGTACGTCAATTTACCCTAAAGTTTGTTTTGACGTAAATAAGTTCAGGGTTTGCTACATGTTGTCTTTGCACAGTATGATAAGGTGTAAGATAGGAGTAACAAAATAGACCACGCATATAAGTTACTTAAGTTTGTCAGAACTGAAATAGGAGTGACAAAATATATCATGCATATAATTACATCATGTGTGTGTGTGCGTGTGTGAGAGAGAGAGAGAGAGAGAGAGAGAGAGAGAGAGAGAGAGAGAAAGAAAGAAAGAGAGAGAGAGGAGAGAGAGAGGACTGAAATAGGAGTGACAAAATACACCATGCATACAATTACATAGTTGTGTCAGAACTGAGAGAGGAATAACAGAATAGATCATGCTTATAAGTGTATAGGTGTGTCATAACTGAAAAGTGACAAATTAGACCATGATATAATTATAATGGTGTGTCAGGACAAAGATAGGAGTGACGGAGTAGACCATGCATATAATTACATGGTTGTATCAGGACTGAAATAGGACTGACAAATCAGGCAATGCATGTAATTGCATGGTTGTATCAGGACTGAAATAGGACTGACAAATCAGGCAATGCATGTAATTGCATGGTTGTATCAGGACTGAAATAGGACTGACAAATCAGACAATGCATGTAATTGCATGGGTGTCCCAGGACTGAAATAGGACTGACAAATCAGACAATGCATGTAATTGCATGGTTGTATCAGGACTGAAATAGGACTGACAAATCAGGCAATGCATGTAATTGCATGGTTGTATCAGGACTGAAATAGGACTGACAAATCAGGCAATGCATGTAATTGCATGGTTGTATCAGGACTGAAATAGGACTGACAAATCAGACAATGCATGTAATTGCATGGGTGTCCCAGGACTGAAATAGGACTGACAAATCAGACAATGCATGTAATTGCATGGGTGTCCCAGGACTTAACCTGTAAGTAGGCTAGAGATACATATTATGGCAAAACTCTGAATGTCTTTTCTTGAAGATAGGTGCATAGTTAAATAGGCTTTCCAAATGTAAAGTTCTATTATTGGCCAGTTAATAGTATTCTTTGCTTATGTATTTCTAAAGTGTGGTCAGACCTTTACACTGATCACAAAAAGAGATACTTGTTAATCGTTGTTCATCTGACGTTTGATTGCCATAATTAATCTAGACAATGATAACTGTATAAGACTAAATTAACATTTTAAGAACTTAATATGGCACGTACTATTTAAGTCTAAAACGTACTATCATTAAAGATTTTTAATGAATGTCGCTGCAATTGAGAAACACGTCCCTGGCTTTGTGAGTGATAGCAGTTAATTTCAAGACATAAACAATCCTTAATTCAAGCTAGATCAGGTTCAAATTCTTTAGATATCTGTGTTTCCATGTCCAGTGTAAAGCCTTGTTTCAAACATTTTTCTCATTGCTAAATTTTGAAACTAGTAAATTTTGCCTCAGTCTCACGTTTAAAAACGACCATACTTTTGCAGTAAAAGAAAACAAAAGCAATATCAATCTGCAGATTGTAAAAATAAAATTAAGTCATGTCCGCTTCTATAAAACTGGCAAAAGAGAATACATTCAATATAGCCAGTAAATTTATATTAGTCTCTTACTGGTCAGCTCCAATAGGAAACTGTAATTAAATGATAGCGACCATTTTAATATAATGTGCACTTCAAGCATGCTGTGAATAAAAATTAAAGAGATCTGTAAACGCCATTCACCTATATCGCAGATTCTCAGACAAAGAAAGGAAAAGAAGAACCATGTTGCATAACCTGTTGTTCAGAAATATGTAAGAAAAGAAACAAAGAAACACCATTCAGCTCTAACTCAAACAAAGACAGTTCCAAAATACTAATGTAGATCCCCAATGCAGAAATATGCAAGAAAAGATATACCATTCAGCACTAAGTCAAACAAAGGCAGTTCCAAAATACTAATGTAGATCCACAATGTAGAAATATGTAAGAAAAGAAACACCATTCAGCAGAAACTCAAAAAAAGACAGTTCCAAAATACTAATGCAGATCCCCAATGTAGAACTATGTAAGCAAAGAAATACCATTCAGCACTAACTCAAACAAACACAGTTACAAAATACTAATGTAGATCCCCAATGTATAAATATGTAAGAACAGAAATACCATTCAGCACTAACTCAAACAAAGACAGTTACAAAATACTAATGTAGATCCCCAATGTAGAAATATGCAAGAAAAGAAATACCATTCAGCACCAACTCAAACAAAGACAGTTACAAAATACTAATGCAGATCCCCAATGTAGAAATATGTAAGAAAATAAATACCATTCAGCGCTGAGGCCCCGAGTGGCTGGGTGGTCTAAAGCGCTGTCCGTTACGGATCACTGCCATCTCACCTCTGCGTGTGTTCGAGTCTAGGATTCGGCGAATGTGGATATGTGAGAAAGCTTGCCAGTAGCTTCTCGTGGGTCGGTGGTTCTTTCCGGTGATTTCCCGGTTTCTTCCTCCACCATTATTACTGGCCGCCATGAATAGCCTATCATGTGCTGAAAAATGGCGTTAAGCCCAACAACAACAATAACCATTCAGCGCTAACTCAGACAGTTACAAAATACTAATGTAGATCCCCAATGTAGAAATATGTAAGAAAATAAATACCATTCAGCGCTAACTCAAACAAAGACAGTTACAAAATACTAACGTAGATCCCCAATGTAGAAATATGTACGAAAAGAAATACCATTCAGCACCAACTCAAAGACAGTTCCAAAATACTAATGTAGATCTCCAATGTAGAAGTATGTAAGAAGAAACACCATTCAGCACTAACTCAAACAAAAACAGTTCCAAAATACTAATGTAGATCCCCAATGTAATTAATCCCATCTTTATGTTAATTAGGTAATACTAGCAAAGACACTTCTTCATTGGGATTGTCAACAAGTTTTTTAATCTCCCTCCATCGACACTTAACACGTAACACTTAACATACACGTGCATACATATTAGCTATAAGTGTCAGGTAATCAGTTTGGAGAATAGAGATATTTCATAAACAATTTGTAAATAACAAATTATGCTGGTCTGTCAAGCTCCGTAATTATCCCACAATTTCGTTAGAACTTGAGAATCATGGGAAGTGACAAGCCGATCCATGTCCATATGTCGGTTGACGTCGTAAAATATGTAGGCATCAATGCGCCACTGTGTTCCAAGGTATCGTTTATTAGGATTTATTTTCATTTCTAAATTATCCAATTAATGGTCTCTACACTGATACACAAGGCATGCATATTCAAGAGTGACTAATCTTTCTTCAGATCTTCGAATAATGAGTGGGGTAAAGGATTCTATTTATGTTATTCGATCCATTTATGTCACTAATTCCATATAATAAAGACCTCAAAGCCAAATATATGTAATAAAAAGTTCTTTTTTCATCCTTTCCCCAATTATCAATGTCGTATGGTTGCTCAAGAATGGTAAAAAGAACTAGCATCGTTGCAATGGTATCTAATCATCGTTGCAACGCTCAATCTGGAACTCAACTCCAAAGGAACCGGTAGTTGTCGTTAAAAACGCTATAACAGTGTGGTATTTAAAGAAGTGCGTCTAAAAAACAGATTACACTTAAAGGACCGATCGAGTATTCTCAAAAGATCACTTTTTCAAGTCCGAACGTGTTTGCGTTCTGCTTGTCATATATTAGATTTCTGCATAAATTATTTAGCATATTGCCTCAGATGACACCATGCACAATGGGTTGTTTAATGTATGTAGTGTCCATCTTGAATACCAATTCAAGTATACTGATTATCTGCATTCCCCGATGTGCCGTAGAAGCGATTAAATGCAAAACCAGTTGAAAACAGATTTCTTTAGTTTCAGCGACGAAAACTGTGCACAAGAAAATGTACACTAGATTCTTCCGTATGACCTTTGACCTTGCCATCATTTTCCGTTCTGATAAAACGATGTACAAAAAAAAACTGTGATGAATAACAAACGAAGCGGTGAAAATTTGTTTTTAATCTGAAGCGAAATTAGCGATGACTACGAGAAAACTAGACTCTAAAGTGTATATAGACATGTTGTGCTCACGACAGACATATAAATCGACTTTAGTTGTTTAATGTGAGTTTTAAGGATTGTACATTTTCAGTGCATTAATTCAGGAGATAAAAAAAATCGAATTTAAACGATGCCAAGCTTGTAACAGAAGAAGCAGGCCTATGTAAGACATGTAACTTAACTTAGCAAAGCATGCTTGATACTTTCATTTGCCATTCAAAACTCAATTCGTGGAAAATTAAAGGAATGAAACATTGCATCCCCAAGCATGGTCCCTTTGGTGAGACGTTATACGCTATGTAAAGCCGAAATAATGTCCACAAAAACAAACGAAGAAATACACAGTAAAACAAAAAAAAATTGAAACAAGAACAACAAATAGTACTAAAGAAGCTATGTGTTATAAATACATGTACAAGCTCGTTCGCAAATGACTGCCCTAAAAAGAGACGAATTTGAGTAAAACATCTAGCATTTAATGGATCATCATTTGAGAGACTGTTATTTTAAATTAGTACGCTGAAACGCAGTCGATTAATTAACAGACGTTGTAAAGTCGGGCAAGAAAAACTTTCTTTATGTATGAAATGGTATTTATCCTATCTGAAGAAAGTTCAATTACATGCGTATGTATGTATGTATGTATGTATGTATGTATGTATGTATGTATGTATGTATGTATGTATGTATGTATGTATGTATGTATGTATGTATGTATGTATGTATGTATGTATGTATGTATGTATGTATGTATGTATGTATGTATGTATGTATGTATGTATGTATGTATGTATGTATGTATGTATGTATGTATGCATGAATGAATGCGGCTTTGATAGTCGGTTGGTTAGGAGCATGAGTTGGGTATGTATGTTTAGAAAGTCTACTGTCTACTGTCGTTAAGGAACAATAAAAAAAACAATTACTAAATATATTGTCGATGCATTATTTACATAATAAAATATGCAATACAAAAACAAATAAATATAATGTTAAACCACAGAAATATGCAAACACTGACTGCATATGTGTACTGACAAGCGGTCGATAGAGACAAGTTTTGCACATATATGTACGTGTATATATATATATATATATATATATATATATATATATATATATATATATATATATATATATATATATATATATATATATATATATATACTTCACAAAACACTCAAGTACTTACGTTTTACTTGGTTGCCTGATGATCGAGTGACCCTAAAGTTCAATATAGCTTTACAGTTATATCTCTATCGATTATACTCCACATAACACTGAATAAATGAACACTTAAATACATAAACACAAACCGCCGCGTCAATATTCCCTCATGATTATTTCACAAGACTTACACATTGTTTTCTATTCAACTCGCTGTAGGTCTAATATTGTCATCCGACCTTGTATAGTCCATGCGAAATACTGGGTTTGGAAATAAGCATCTAATATCTCAATGTAATTTAAGTATAACTTGATTATTTTCCGCTGACTACGTTGAAGCTATTGGTAATAAATTACTGGGTTGAAACGTGGCTTTTCAGTGCTTCGAAACAATATCTTCACCAAATATCTGACAAAAACACAGAGCTTGTATATGATAAAAAAGACTGCTTGTTATACAGCAGTAAATGGAGCTCAATCGTCTTATTTTAGATGAAACCGCAATATCATCCAAAGAATTCACCAAGAAGAGTTTTAAATATATACAAGATAATGGAAGTACTCGGTTCAGGCTATATTTAATCACGAGACTTAGAACATGGCTACCAATCAATTTGTCGAGTTGTATTAGAACATGGGTCACGTATGTTTTACAAACAATAAAATACCATTCATAGCACGATCAACAAATGCGCTCCTGCAATGTGAAGATATTGTATGCAGAGATTCTTAACCCGTATGTATGTATGTATGTATGTATGTATGTATGTATGTATGTATGTATGTATGTATGTATGTATGTATGTATGTATGTATGTATGTATGTATGTATGTATGTATGTATGTATGAGACTAATGGCACTTTAGCATATTAGTGGATATATGGTGCCGGTTAATGATAAAGTTACAAAAAACTTAATATACACAACTGCAGAAGAAAGTTTTAGGAAGATAATGCCTTCAAAATATACGTAAATATAGAATACACTAAGACAAGAGATATCAGCTGTAAATGTTAAAATTATGTTAAATGTATATAAAGAAAAAGACAGGTAAAACAAAATAGAAAATTATGAAAATGTTTGGACAGAATTTGTGATCCTGATGTTTCTGTACAAAATCCTACATAAAGATCGATCAGACAAGTTATCAAGGGTCATCATTCAACGAAACTGAATTCATAAATTTGGCAACAAGCGTGCCAGACGCTATAATGGTTACGGTGGTGTTTTTTTTTTTACTTGGATAATAAACACAAAACTGCGAAAAACGTACACCCTCATCAGTCTGCACTATATGTTTTTACTGCTTATGTATTTAATTGAAGCACGCTATATCAAGTCGTATTATTAACAACTGATCATTTAAACGTATGAAATGATACTAGAACTGCCACTGTTTGGTCAAACTTTACATGGGATTCTTACAGTAGATATGGAACCAAAATTAAATACGTTTAAGCTAAAAGTAACACGAACAACGATTCGCATAAATCAAATAAAAACTTTTTTCAAGACTCAACCAACCAAGACCTGATTAAACACGATGGAAAATCGATATTATAGAATACATGTATATATGAAATTTTCCTCCGTCAAAACGTAAAATCATATGCATTTACAAAACACTATACTTTCAGAACTGAATAACCCGGTGTAAAATTAACATATATGACTTGCATGTATGTATGTATAAGTGATGTACATTATTTTGTTATTAAAAAATAAGTCGAAAGCTCATACCTTTGCTGTGAAACGTTATGTACATACTCCATTTAAAAACCAAACCAGACTGTGTTAAAATTCCTTTATGCAGGCGCTGGATATCAGCATTGCAAGAGAAATTCAATAATGTAAACAGGTACGATGAGTTTTAACTTGCTTAAATTTAACAAAATCTAGCTCCGCTTGTCCTTAGCTAGTACTTGACAATATTAATTCACGTGGTACGAGCTACCTGGAGAATTATGTATATATATTTGTGAACAAAGATAGATCGAAATTCCGGAGAGTGTTGTTATTTAGTCAGTCCTCTATCAAAGAAGCACAACACTGCAGTGCCTTTACCTACGTAAAACCCAAAGCAGACGCAGATCTATCAGCAACCCATACAGTACTAGATCCGGGTGGACTCAGTTTGATATCCTCAGTATTTCATTTGAACAGCGCAACGCCCAGTCTGCTGAAAAATCCGGGTCTACGCTATTCGTAAATACTTGGAATTTTTACGCGGATATGTACGTTATTTAGTCAGACCTTTATTATCAATTGAATATCAGTCGGCCATTTCAGTCGAGAAATATTCCTGTTAGTTTCTGTCGGAATATACTTAAATTTGTTGTTTTTGATGATGGTAATAGGAAAGGCAAACAGTGATCCAACTATGGCTTTGTCTCCTTCAACACGTCACGTGATTAAACGTAGTTCCGAAAATAGTTCTAAATTGCGGCGAGGTTTCATACTTAACAGAAAAGGCTGAAATATGTTTGTGCAACGATAAAATTCACCAGTATAATGGTATTTTTAACACGTTTTGTTGAAACGTTTTTATATAATCGTTGCAACGATAATATCTGTCCAAAAAAAACATCATATATAACAGCCAAAAAGTACCATTGCATCAACAAATTTTAGCGTTGCTGCGATAACTGGATAAAACTGCATTAATAGTTGGATACTGCTTCAACAGTACAGTTGGTTTTGTCCCTCTTGGTACACCATACAAGGCTTTTACCACAGTATCGGTATTCGGATACAAGCCGTTGTACATAACGTATATATAGCGATTTATTTTGCTAAACTAGCAATACCACGTATAGTCAAGTTGGTTAAATTACCCAAGGCCCTTCAACGTGAAAGGACTTCTGATTATTATCTCGACAATGATCAAGCTGTGTATCGTATGTCGATAATGTTGTACAATCAGTAATTTCAAAAATCGAACTTGCATTGGTAGATAAATCCAAAGAGATGCATATTCTACACTGTCTCAACAATTCTATATTATCACAAACAAAAGCCGAATAAACAAACCACATAATGTAGGATAAATTAAATAACATAAGTAATCTTCCGCACTTCAAATAAATTATGGATGAACGATACCCAAAAGGTTACTTATACCATAGGTTGTAAAATTCATTTTAGTTGTCTACATTATATGTTTTATTGACGACTTTAGATTTACAAAATAGGGAGTTGTGTGTGTGTGTGTGTGTGTGTGTGTGTGTGTGTGTGTGTGAGAGAGAGAGAGAGAGAGAGAGAGAGAGAGAGAGAGAGACTTTCAGTGCGCAACATCTCACCTGATGTGACTTCAGTCAATTATTTTCAAGTGTACCCGATAAAAATGTACATGAAATTTGAATGAAATATTGCTCGACTTTAACTGTTGATTATCTCAGAAATCTGATTAAAAAAAATTTTAAGAATATTTTTATTGTTGTACATCAACAACAATGTCATAGACTCACCTGATTTCTGACAGGGTAACCTTTTTGAGCGGGCCCGGTGAAGCACATCTTCTTGTGGGTGAGGTAGGTCTAGCTGGTTGAGAACCCGACCGTGGTGTCGTCTTAACAGTAGAAGGCACTGGGGCTGGGGAGGGACTCCGAAGTCTGGAAGGTGCAGGGGAAGGACTCCTTTTAAATGCCGGTGACTGTCTCCCAGCCTGTGTGGAAGAAGGACCTGTTGTAGATCTTTGCTGCTTTTTAGACGGAGTAGATCCAGAGTTAGTATGTCCTGTGCTGGGAAAGGTTGGTGGCTGCTTATTTACAGCGGGTGAAGTGACAGCAGAACCGGGTTGAGAAGAAGTGGGTTTCTGAGGTAGCTTTCTTGAACTTGGGCCAGGAGACAAACTACGCATGCTCGGAGAGGCCGGTCGAGGGTTCTGACTTGATGAGGGTCCGTACGTACTTGCCAGAGACAATTTCCTTGTTGTTCTGGGAGTATTTGGGAGGGACTGTGATGCTGCTGGGGTACTAGACCGTCTCGGCGTAGCCGGGGCACTCTTCTGATTTGAACCGTGCCCTACTGGCGCCCTATGGCCTGAAATTAAACAAACACGCAATCGTTTCAACTCCGCAGGCACGTGTGAAAACAGGTAAATAAAGGTGTAGACATTCCTATTGAAAGGTCTTACAGAAGACTTTATGGGCTATATTGTACTACCAAGGATCCAAAGAATTCTCCCGCTCCCAGTCTATGTTAACAAAAGCCGACAGCGTAAATTTTATATCCTGACTATTAACATCACCCGTAACGTTAGCCTAAAGTAAATGTATTCACATGCCAGAAATATTTAATAAGAGGGAAATCCAAGTGGACTTAGTAATCGTTCTTTAGTTATACGATATGTATCACAGGTGTTAGACGGCAGTTTTACCAATAATGTCACACAACTCTTCAACAATTTACCTCTCAAACTGTAAAATATAATTTGAGAAGCTGAACTTGTTAACTTTCATATCATTTTCAGCCCACCATTATTCCCACTTTCTCGATCTCTAAAAAGTATTTCTTCATTAAGATATAATATCAGTGATTTTGATTTTTAACGCAGCTTTAACAATTTTTCTATCATATCGTTTATGGCGAGGTCCAGCATTGAGGCATCGTGCTGCAGTGATGTGGTATCATGTCCTAACCAGTCACATTATCCGACACCAAGCCAACCAATCCTAACACTAGCCTCTTCATGCTGAGCGCCAAAGGAGGCAGTTACTAGTACTATTTGTTTAAGTCTTTGGTATGACTCGGTCGGAGTTGGAACCCGCGACCTCCCGCATCCACTTTGGCCCCCTAAACAGTTTCATTAGGATATGAATGTATGTTATATAAACGAAATGTCCGTTTCAAACGTTAATCACCACGGAAGAAGAAGAAGAAGAAGAAGAAGAAGAAGAAGAAGAAGAAGAAGAAGAAGAAGAAGAAGAAGAAGAAGAAGAAGAAGAAGATGTGATGTGATTGATATGATATGATATGATGTGATTAAGATTTGTAACGTAGCTTTAATAATTTTTCAGTCATATTGCTACGATGTCTGCAGTGATGTCTAGCACTGGGACATCATGCCGCAGACATGTAGCATGATGTCCCACCCAGTCACATTATTCTGACACCATGTCGACCAGTCGCAACACTAACCTCTTAATGATGAGCATAAGACGAGGCAGCTTTTAGTACCATTTTTGTAAGTTTTTGGTATGACTCGACCTGGAATCGAACCCACGACCTCCCGCATTCGAGGCGGACGCTCTAACCACTAGACCACTTGAGCGAGAAGATGACGACGACGACGACGGTGGTGGTGGTGGTGATAATGATAATAATCTCTTCAAGTTATATACGTGACTCTACTATTTATAAAGCCCAAGTCTTCTTCATATTATTCTGTGAATAAATGGCACTGGATGCAAAGAAAAGGAAAAACAAAACCACCAAGAAAGTAGAGAAGCTGACACAGAACAAACAAGATCGGATTCACTTCACCATTAATATACCCTCTGCGGGAAATATGTTAGGTGTGAAAAAAGATGATCCTGGTAAAGTTAACCTGAAGGTACAGATATGTGGGCCTTTGATGTGATGTAATTAGTGTTGGGCCGTTTATTTTTATTATAAAATGAGGTATCGCCGTGTATAATGGCCTACGCAATACGGACCCAAAAAGGTCGCAATATCTGCCTGTAACTATAGTCAACTATTACAAGGAGTAGGGTAAAATAATTTCTTGAAAAAATATGAACTCGTGCTATTACAACGGTATTTTTGCATCGTGAAAGTATTTATTCAACTATCATAAGTAATTGTATTGATACGTAATAACACATATTGTATTATGACAGATAATGCAACCTTTTCAAGGTGTTATGTTTAGTAGGTTTTATTACAATAACTGGCAATCCTTTTAAATCCTCGATAAGCTGCTTTCCGAGTTATCACACCAAGGAACGACCCTAACATTCAAATAAAATTTACCGGTACCGTATGATACAGGAATTTTGAAAACGTACTCCTCGCGCACATTATTTGACGGTCTTAAAAAAATATATAATTAATGCACTCTGCATCATCGCCGTTAAGCGTATCTCATATCTTGCGATTCGCCATTCAATTTAAGATAGTATCCATACGCGGACCAGCATGGCTGACATGTATGTATGTTAAATGAGTAACATAATAGTTTCAAACACTTGGCCTCTTTGTGTATTGTGTTGCTATAATTTGCTCTAATATATGGCTTGAATATAAATTGTAATAAATAAACCTCGTAGTAAGCGTTAAGGTGCTTTTGTAAAACGTGTTGTTGCCCATGCTCATTAAAGGATATCTGTTGTCGAAATCGTTAGCTTCAAATGTTCATAGCTTTTGCACATTGTCAAACTCTCTACGTTTGAAGGTCAGTAAATATTCTGCACGCAGTTAGCAGTCCCATAATACTAATACAGAAGTGATAGGTTTAAGAAAAAAGAAAAAACAACATAGGAACTTTAGCCGTTTGATAATTCAAGTTCACTCTTGATAATTTGATAATTCAAGTGCAATATTCTCGTGAATATTCCCATGAACTATGAAGTACCATTATAAACAAATAGAACGTTGCATAGTGAGACAGTACCTGACTCTAGAAGTGATGGCAATATCCTTAGTATCTCTCCATATATAAAGCGTGTATGCGTTTTTGATTTTCAACGTAGGTTTAACAATTTTTGAGTCATATCGCTACCATGTCTGCAGTGTGACAGTTTATTTATAGTGATGTCTAGCAATGGGGCATAATGTCGCAGACGTGTGGCATGATGTCCCACCCAGTCACATTATCCTGACACCAGGCCAACCAGTCCTAACCCTAACCTCTTAATGCTGAGCGCCAAGCGAGGCAGCTATTAGTACCATTTTTAAAAGTCTTTTACACACACACACACACACACACACACACAAATTCAACATATGCTTAAAACATTCCAAACATCTGCATCCTACAAATGCAGAAGACGTTTATTATTCTTTACAATTATGTTATTATAGTGTTAACGACAGCGAGGCAACTAAGCTCAACTGATAATTTGACATCAACAAAGAAAAAAATGTTTTTGTGTTCTATCCAAATTGTGCTTCACAAACTGAATGGTAATGAACCATATCACGTAATCTAAAGACAGTATTATGCTCTGTGCCATGCATGTAATGTACAAATATCAGTCTCGGCAAATGAACATGCTTTTCCAGGGACTCGGTTCCAAAATCAATGCAACTTTATCTTGCATGAGTTTCTTCGCCTTCAACAAAACAATTATTTCATTAAGGACTATAACAAACTCGAGACTATATCTACAAAATGTTACCAGAGTCTCATTAATACCGTACTTGCTAGCTTATAAGACGAGTCTACTGCAACCTATACAGACCCAGCTGTGACGTTGCATAATCCGCCGGAAGTTATGTATCTACGCAGTTTATTATCAGTAATCAGTAAAACAAACTACATTGCTTCTTAACTGCCGTTCCATACATGCATCGGTAGATTGGGGTCGGCAATGTTTGTCTGTAGTTGAATTCGACTTGTAAGCGAGTACAGTCATTACCATCTAGTACCGGTTTCATCATGTGATTGTATTCGAGTTTTTTCTGTCCCTTCCCGCCCCAATAAAATGTCCAAATATAAAAATGGCATACACCCAACATAAATATCCAAATATAAAAATTAAAAAATGGGTGGGAAGGGACAAAGGAAATTCAGCTTAAATTGGACGGTAAGAGAAATGTTGGAAATGTTTTCCTACACTAATAATTATACCTTTTTTGTTTCCCTTCGAACATGAAAATAGCATCTTTTAACTGTCTTTAAAGTACAAAAATATGTGTCATTATGACTACCGTCTTTATTAATTTATAGAATCAGTCCAACTGCATACTGCCCAGACCCAGATCTGCCGTCGCATAATGCGCCGGCCGACAGATCTGGAACTGTGCAGTTTGTTAGGTGTAATCAGTAGAACCAACAGAATCGATACTGATAGGTAGGCTCATTCTGCTAATGCAGAACATTATCTTTGTTGTTTTCAGTTTATCTCGACTTATAATCATGTATACACGATGTATTATTTATGCCTGAGATCAAAAACATGGACCCGTTGATCCAAAACCACTATATCAAAGTATTAAAAAGCGTATCGTTATGTGCGCACAACTAGAAACGCGGTACTCGTGACTACACTCAGTCTGACCGCCCGTTTTGGTCACGCTATGGTTCTAATCAAAATTGATCCAACTATCGGGGCCATGTTTCGTTATTACAGCTGAATATATATATATATATATATATATATATATATATATATATATATATATATATATATATATATATATATATATATATATATATATATATATATATTGGCAATTGTAAAAGGACGTGTTGCTAGTTCATACCCTTGTTTTTCGGTGTTACCTATGGCAGAATTGCGCCAGCCTTACATTCCTCCGACAGGAAACAATAAGGCACATGAAAACAACTGACCTGACAGACAATTCGTGATACAGACAATACAACTGACATGACAGACAATTCATGATACAGACAATACAACTGACATGACAGACAATTCGTGATACAGACAATACAACTGACAGGACAGACAATTCGTGATACAGACAATACAACTGACATGACAGACAATTCGTGATACAGACAAAACGCATAAAAGAGATTTCGAAATAGGATGCACGTGTCAGCTGCACAATTTTTTCATTGCTTAAAAAGTGAAGTTTCATCTTTACTATAAAAAAATAAAATTTTCCTTCATATACTATTTCAACATATTACTGCATTTTTCAATCTCATTCCATCCATCCATCCATCCATGTTGGCGTATCACTAAAATAGCAAATGAAGAATCCAATTTTCAAAAGACGATTAATTTCAATAAACAATGCATTAGGAGACGGACATTTTAGGGTCTTTCACTGTTTTGTACAGATATTTGCATCGAGGTATGGGCGACCGCAGGATGTTTTCCGGTGGGGGGGGGAGGAACGGGTCGGTCAGTCACGGCAGGGAGAGTTATTATAGTACGCAGTCTGAAAATAAAGTAATATTTACTAAGCATTTTGAATAGTATATTTGCAGCTTCAGGTGCATGATTAAACTTGTCGGAATTACACACACACACACACACAAGCGCGCGTGCGTGTGTGTGTGTATGTGTGCGTGTGTGTGATTTCGAGGGGGACACATGATTCCCCCTTGACCTATGCTGCGGGCGCCCATGCCTCTAGGTTGTATATTGACCAAATTTAAAAAAAAAAAAACACGCGAAAATGCACAATTCATCAAAAAATGAACTTTTTTAGTATTAAAAGACAACTTTCTGGAAAAGACGTGAGGAATATGTAAGAAAGAAAATATGGATGAAGCCTAATTCGGAAAAGAAAATTCATAGAGTGGCCTTAGAACACAAGACTATCACAGAAGTCACATATTTTATATATCTACTTATCTGTCTGTCCTTTGCAGCATTGACGACATAATGCCAAATTTTAGTCGTTCATACAGTTTTTGTTTATCCTCAAAAATGATGGCAACACTAATTCAACTCAAAGATCATCCAACCTTTGCTCTGACGTCACGATCGATTAAGGGCAAGTATAAAACTAAGCAAAAAGAAACCATATGAACAGAGATGAGCTGGGAAGCAGATACAGATCAGAATTCAGAGTAACTAAACCGCGAATCCCATACAAAAACCTTCCATGGTACCCGGTATGGAGGAGTGGGGGGGGGGCAGAGCGTGTTATACATTAATCTCACTTACTACTAATGGTATATACACAGTAAAAAAAAACTATCCCTAATTACTGCTGACAGCAAATAATTTTAAATTCGATTCAATACATTGAACTAATATTTACATGGAGGAATAATTTTCGGATCCTTATGATGTACGGTGACCTGTGACATACTGCATTATTAAAACAGTCATTTCCGGGTTAATCTGACTGATTTTAAGTACAAGAACCCAATTATCTCATTAGATATCCCTTGATAATCTTTCGCATCATGAGAAATAAAAACACACACCAAAAATAACTGTATGGATGTACGACAAGAAAAAAGAAATACTTTACAAAAGTATTTTCATGTCTTTTATCTCGATATCTAGGGTAGCTCGCGCTTTTGTTACGGAGCTGTCCCAAAATGTTGTTTGCACTAAATGGCACGGAACACAGAACCTCATATCAACGATAACAGCAATCTTTTAAAGAAATCTTATATAAAAGATTTTATAATTTGCCTTCATTATGGCCCATAAAGAATGCTAAGCGATTAGTAAAACCGCGATTTTATCTTACATAAATTTGGAACAGACATTGACGTAAACCGAAGATAAATACTTAATAATAGTCTTCACATATATGTCAAAATCTAAAATGCTTTCTAAGTTTGTGTTTTGTTTGTTTTTCTGACCGATGCATTTGTATTTGGGAGAAATTAGCAAGACCAATACACACGGCATGCAAAATGACAATTCTCGATGGTTTCAATAAATTAATACATTCGGCATTTCACGTGACAATTCACGATGGTTTATATAAATTTATACACTCAGCATATTAAACCCAATTCACGAAGTTTCTTTATTCTTTTTTGGGAAGGTGTAGGGTTTTGGGAAGAGGTGTTTCTTTTTATATATTAATCAACTCGGCACTTGGACTCAGAATTCACAATCGTTTGAATATATTAAAACTATCGGTATGTCGACTCACAATTCACAACTAATCCTATGAAAAAAAATACACTCAGCATGTAAACTCAAAATACAAAATGGTTTATATCGATTAATTAACACTCGGCATTTCAAAGGACAAATCACGATGGTATATAAAAATTAATACACTCGGCATGTTAAATGACAATTCACGCTGGTTGGCTATCAATTAATACACGCGATATGTTGATTCACAATTCACGATGTTTTGGGTGTTTTTCTTTGCTTTTTAAGGTGGGTTCTATTTATATATATATATATATATATATATATATATATATATATATATATATATATATATATATATATATATATATATATATATATATATATATACACACACACACACACACAAACTCGGTATATCGACTCACAATTACAATCCATGATGGATCCTATAAAAGAATACACTCGGCACATAGACTCAAAATTTAAGATGGTTTAAATAAATTAATATATTCAGCATGTCGACTCACAATATACGATGGATTCTATAAAAAAATAATATTTTAATGGATTAGGGATTAATAATATGACATACACTGAAACTCAGTAAATGGCGGCTGCTAGTGTAATAGTTATCAAATTGACACACGCACACGTTCAAACACACAGATATGTATGTATGTATGTATGTATGTATGTATGTATGTATGTATGTATGTATGTATGTATGTATGTATGTATGTATGTAGGTAGGTATGTAGGTAGGTAGGTAGGTAGGTAGGTATGTAGGTATGTATGTATGTATGTATGTATGTATGTATGTATGTATGTATGTATGTATGTATGTATGTATGTATGTATGTATGTATGTATGTATGTATGAATGTATGTATGTATGTATGTATACACATATACATTCCACCTTATGTTTTGGCTGTGTCTTAAAATATATTGACACAAAAACCTACTTTAACGTCTGCAATGCATTCAAACATGAATCCATGGCATTAATGGCATTAAAACGTGACCTTCTTTTTTGATCCGATTTGGCTAATATCATGTTTACATGTACGATATCGATACTCTAATGAACACCGCATAAAATGGCAGACCGCACAGGTGGCCCAAACGGTTAAAGCGTCCGCATTTAAAGTGTAGGTATAAAGCAATTTGAGGGCGAAATAATACGCATATATAAACATTCCAGCGACCGTCTGCAGTTAATTCAAGACCAATGATTAATTTCCACATATTAATCATTAGTCACTTATGAAAATAACGATAAAAGTATTAATAATCCTCGTTTTCTAAACGAGTCTAATATGCTATTTTCATCACAATACTTTCTGATTTTTCCCCCTCCCACTCTCATGCATAAAATACAAACTATGCAGAAATGTGGAGTGAAAGAGAAAAGGAATTTGGGATGGATTGAAACCTTGAAACAGACAAATTACATCAAGTAGCCTACAAGAATATGGTTCGTCGCAAAGATACGTGTGCACTTTCCTCGAGGTTTATCTACAGAATTTATCAATGATACAAGGATGCAATTATACAGTAATACAAATACGTTTGTTATTGTAGTACAAATACGTTTGTTATTGTTTCTTAAACATCCTATAATGTTCTAAAAATTGATTATTTTTTCAATTAAATATGAAAATGTCCAAATACACCTCTCTCTCTCTCTCTCTCTCTCTCTCTCTCTCTCTCTCTCTCTCTCTCTCTCTCTCTCTCTCTCTCTCTCTCTCTCTCTCTCTCTCTCTCTCCGGACGATAATAGCAAGAACCATCGTAGCAAGATACGGGCTAATATCTATGAACTGACGAACGTGGAGGATTTTCGTTTGTATCATCCCACGATATCTCTGGACTTAACGAATGACGGTAAAAGTTAAGTCAAACCTATCAAAGGATGTGTGTGTTTATATATATATATATATATATATATATATATATATATATATATATATATATATATATATATATATATATATATATATATGAGAGAGAGAGAGGAAGGGAGGAGATTTAAGGCCAAATCGACCAGAGAGACTGGGGGAGGGAGGGGATTTATTGTTGGTGGTACTGTTACCAGAACAGAGTAATGACTTAAAATAGTTTTAATTACCTCTTTTTGGTTCGTCATTTCGCTTAGTTTAAAATTCACATTAATTTCCATACGCCGATATATGAATGGCAGCATTTATATGAATGGACTAGCTAACTATGTGTTTTTTTGTGTTCTACTTTTATTATCAAAACCATCTTTCATGTTTATACTGATTTGATCAATGTAAAGAAAAATAGAAACTAAATAAGAAAACAATCAAATTAGCCATATGCAAAGGTGAATAAGAATAGCCACAAAAAGCATAGAACAATATTTTATAGCGGACACGCTCGGATATGTGAGGAGTTCATTCACTTGGTCAATAAACAACAGTATGTAGTAAATCTTAACTCCGTTCAAGGGGCAAATATATGTATTTGTATATGATTTAAATAAAATATATCTACATTATGTACGCTGATTCAATGATATACCACTCGTATAAATTTTTCATTAAAAGGAAACTCGGCAAGCTTCGCTTCCTTTTAATGAAATAATTATACATCTCGTAGTATATCAGTATTACAGTGTGCATCATATATATATATATATATATATATATATATATATATATATATATATATATATATATATATATATATATATATATATATATATATATATATATATGACTTATTATATAAGAAGTGTACATTATGGCTCAGGAGAAATTGGATCATGGTTGTAAAACATGGATGTTACAAACAACCACACTGTATGGAGAGAATGGATGCTACGGGAGTATTTTTAACGTCCATTCCCTCCACGACCAACGACCATGACCCTATTTTCTCGCAAAACATAAGGTACACTTCTTACATAATAAGTCTGAAATATACACAATCGGCAATTGTCGCTTGATCCGCGTATCAATCAGTCTATTCGTCACAAAGGATTGTTTCCACCGCCGTGTACGATAGTGTTACACACTCTTCACAACGTGGTGATAGCAAACAACGCTATCTAATACGGTGAAATAAGTTACGAGTAAAAGATACTAGGTACCGTAGTGATAAAATTTAATTTCACAGGTCTCGCAGGTATAAATAGACTAAACCTATTCAAAAGTGTCTGTAGAATACATGGATCCAAATGATTCGCCGCCTTTAAAATACTAATCTAAGAGTTTAAACATGACATAATAGTTTATTCCCCAATGAGATGGGCGATACTCGTTAATTTTTAAGTAGAAGAGGGATTTTGCAAAGTAAAGATTAATTACCCTTCACCTGTTGAATATAATATGCAGCTTTGATAAGATCGAACACGCATTCTGCGTTTCAGACAAAAACAAAAAGCAGTTGAACGAGTTCATAACATTTTTGTCAATGCAGGAAATTGTGTTAATTTAGTGCAGGCATTTTGAGTGGAATAACTTGCTCTACTCCAATTAGGAAGCGGTATCGATTAAATGCAAAACTTGATTTTGGAACTTACATTATATATTACTGAAAGTGCAATTTAAAATAACCGTTTAAATGGATAAGAGAAATATATGAAATCTTCGATCGATCGAGAGAGAGAGAGAGAGAGAGAGAGAGAGAGAGAGAGAGAGAGAGAGAGAGAGAGAGAGAGAGAGAGAGAGAGAGAGAGAGAGAGAGAGAGAGAGAACTTGCATGTTTCGAAATGCATCCGAACTATCCACTCGGAATTAGCAAACTAAAGTTGCCTTGGGCAACAAAAATCTTTGTCAAACAGAGGCATGCACTACGACCATTAACACACTGGCTGTGGACAATAAACAAAGGGAACTACTGGGAGCAATTTATCCGACATATTGTTTGCCAAATTGCTTATACAATAAATAGAATTGTATTAATTTGTATTCATCCATATAATCAATAATTTGAATTTGTTTCAAGAACAATGAATAAACCAATCTATATAATTCCCATGTGGTTTATTTATTGTTCACTCCACGTCAACACAACAAAACGGAATGTGGAATTATTACTTAGATTAATACAAATCAGGTCAAGGCTCTCCGAAAATGTAATAATAAAATCTACGTGATATTGAAATCTACAGACATCGTGCCCTTAACGTTCACTCCACACTCCTCTCTCATTCTGCTTTTATCCCTGTTCCAGACAACCAGGAAAGCATAGCAACAACTGAAATAACAAGATATCCAGCAGTGAAATTGTGGAATTACATGCACTGCAGCTTTCCAAGCACAACTTTTTTTTATGAAAGAGATATAAGTTTACACATATTTTCTTTAAACCCAAAGGAAGTAATGATAAAAAAGAAATATCTGCTTACCACTAAAGTGATTCAAGAACATTACTTACACGTATGCATTCGTCAAAACCAACCGATTTTGAAAACTTAACTATAAGATAACCATATATCAGTGTTTTATACACCCATGCGTCATGCATCAAATAGGCAGAATTGTCCGATTTGAATTTTGACTCACCGGTTTTTGCTTTGATGAGTAAAATGACTTGCAAGATGCCATTTGTAGATAAAACACTGATACATACATACATACATACATACATACATACATACATACATACATACATACATACATACATACATACATACATACATACATACATACATACATACATACATACATACATACATACATACATACATACATACATATTCATTTCCAATTTAGTGATGCTCAAATTAAATAAACTGCTAAAACTAATATAATCGCGTATAATAAAGGTCCAACTGCAAACCATATTGACTTTGCATATTACACCAGCATGTCTGGGTCTATGGTGTTTGTTCTACGGATGGATATTAACAAACTGCTTTCTTCCTGATCTGTCAGCGCATTGCGCACTGTAAAATATGGCAGAGAATGAGGTCTAACGAAAAAGTAAAGATTTTTTGCAAAGTACGGAAAATATATTTTTGAATTTTGTGCGCATGTTACTTGTGTTTCAGTCCCCGATAGGCACGTCCGCTTCAATTTATATCGAACATAACTCCGGACGACCCCAGTGTTTATTTGAACACGTGTAAATCTGACTCTTTCCAAGTCAGCTCGTCACTCAACAAGTCATTTGAGTGCGAACACGTCCATGGTTAATTGGTTCGTGTGGGTAAGAAAAGCTGGGTCTCAAATTTTACTTTGTCAACCAAGGTCAATAGCAAACATCTTTCATGCAATCATACTCCATCTGACTACCAAGATATATAACAGTTCACATATTTGGCGTCACAGTTTGTGAATTATACTGTTCTTTTGGCAGCGATTTTTCTGTCATCGTATATCAATCTGTAAAATTTAAAGTCTCGACCTTTATACCTATTATTTTTTTCTCACCGTTCATATCCTATAAAGCTAGAAAGAAAAAAAAATCACTTGTACACTGAGTAATGCTGTCTTTTTCATGCTGATGTCCAATGCATTGATTCATTAGAATAAATATTTAGCTAACAAATGCTAATAGAAGCCTTCAATTACGATACAGAATGCACTTAATATGGTCGTCGACAGAGGTCGGCGTAAACATCTGACGCGAGATCAAATGTTTCGGACCTAAAGGTCATTCTCAACAAAATTCGACTGCGCTAACGAATATTACGGTATTAAGGGTGCAGGCTGTTACATTTATAGTTGTGTTTCCTTATAAGATGTTACAATTACATGTATTTTCTAAACAAGAATCAGACTCTTTTTTACGTATTGCAGTCCTATCGCAAGCCGTTCAGAATCACGCATAAATCAATGATAATGAAAGGATACGTAAACGAACCATTATTTACTTGACTAATATAA
Source organism: Potamilus streckersoni (assembly GCA_016746295.1). NCBI lineage: Eukaryota > Metazoa > Mollusca > Bivalvia > Unionida > Unionidae > Potamilus > Potamilus streckersoni. The sequence goes on along the minus strand of JAEAOA010000519.1, from coordinate 123,700 downwards.
TTCGATTCCCCAGCTTTGTCACTTCACACCCTACCATCTCTAACTAATTGCCAACTGTTTATGACCGTTTTCGAACCAGCCTTCAAACCGATACTATCTACACCATATCAACCGTTGCGTTGGTTTGCAGATTTAGCAACACAAGTATGTTGTTTAGTCTGGGCAACTGGAGTACAGTTCATTGTCCATGAACGCCCTACGATAGCTGACCCTGCATGATAACAAGAACGATTGAAATTTCCTCACTAGGATGATGATGATGATAGCAATTATAGTCGTATATGCATGTACGTTTGCTTGACGACTTTTGGAGCCTCTTTCTTTCGTAAGAGACCAGAGAACCCACCCGAAGGGTGGGCCTCCAATACCCTCCTACACGGTTGGCCATCGGCCCGGACCCGCGTAAGGGGACTTGATCCCGAGCTGGATCTTTTCGCTTCGAACTTGACCTTAAGACATTGACCCCAATCACTTCGACATTGCAGAAAGCCACCCAACCCAGCAGCAGGCCAAGGGCACCAAAAGGGCCACCAACAAATCCATGCCCGCCCATGGGCGCGACTCAATTGCAATTTATCCACTTCTGTTGAATTCTTTGTTATTTATCTCTGTTGATTACAATTGGTTTAATTATGTCCGTTTTTTTTTTCTTTATAGCCAGCTAATTTCATAAGATCTGCCTTATATAGTGAAGAACGTTCTGGATATAAAGTAACGCCAGGATTCCTTGGTTACTGCTATGGCTACTAAGCTCGAATGGTTCTATATTGGACGCCCCCGCCCCTGATATTATTTATTTTATCTTAAGCAACTGAATTATGAAACAACTACATTTTCATTCTTAATTTTCAGAATCTATATATACAATATTTTCCCAAAATCGATTTTTAGGATCGTTCCAGTGGCCCAGTGGTTAGAGCGTCCACCTCAGTTGCGAAAGGTCGCGGGTTCGAACTACGCATAATTACGCATAAAAATGGTAATAGCAGCGCTCAGCATTAAAAGGTTAGTGCGAGGACTGGTCGAAGAAGTGTCAGGGTAATGTGAATGGGTGAGATATAATGTCACATGTCTGCGGCAAATGCATCGGTGCTAGACGTCACTATAAACTCTCACACGGCAGATATCATAGCGATATGACTGAAAAAATTTGAAAGCTACGTTAAACATCCAAATCACACACACACACACACACGCACACACACACACATACACACAAACACATTTTATTTTTCAATATGCATCGAAACTACTCCTGAAAATACGTTGCTTTAAACATGCTTTAAAAGGGTACTTCCTGTGCAGACAAACCGTACTGAAGTGACGAGGTCTTCATATCATTTTCATTCGTCATTTAAAGGGTGTTACGTTTATATTGTCGTTTCATTGATTTATGTATGTCCAGTATATTTCTTGTGATAAATTTTCATTTAGCAACAGTCATGAATGGTTATATTAACCATAGCCAAATGAAATGAACTTTAAATATGAGATCCGAAGAAAGCTCAAGCCACTGCAGGTCCTCTTGGGACTCTTTCTCATGAATTTAGAATACTTCTGATGCGCCGTCCTGATTTCCATGCAGGAGGCAGAAGTCGCGGTGGTCCAGTGGTTAGCGGCCGATCATTAATGGTATGTACAAATTTGAAACCCAGGATACATTCAAACAAATTTGATCATGTTCCTTGGTGAGGTCTTTTAAAGGTGTTGCTATTTTAAGTAACGGCGGTTCATGTTTGGCAACGTATTGGTGTCATCTCTAAACATTCGGAGCTCCTCGTGCCAGACTGCTGTCTGTTACTTATGGTCAAATTCGAGAAGATTTTTCTCATGACTTTTTAGTTTTTGTAATATCGGTTTAATTTGACTGCTAATTTGCATTATTTGTACAAATCTGAAATCATTTAACGCTAATACACTTTCTGTCAAAGTCATTGAAATTCTTTTGAGCGGATTTTGATAAGGAGTCGTTTAAAGGTTTGTATAGTTTTATTACCAGCGACCATAATTCATGATGGATCGGCATAAATAGTAAAAATGTGAAAGCACTTAATGCCAATTCGCATTCTGTCAGTATTTGGTAAAATTCCATTTAGCTGGGGTTTGGGGGAGTTTACGATAAATCGTTTAAAGGCTTTTCCAATTTTTTTTAAGGCGGCTGTATTTCAGGCCGATCAGTGTGATTGGCAAATATTCTAAAGCCTAAACCTAGATGCTTTATATGGAATTTAGTTATAGAGCTGTTTCTGAAGCGAAGTCTTTTAAAGGTTTGTCTAGAATTCGTAAAAAGATGGCCGATATTTCAAAGCGGATTAACATCACGAAATAAATTTCATAGCGTTCATATCTGTATGCTTTCTGTTGAAGCAAGTGAATTGCTGTCTAGCTGTTATTGAGACCAAGTTAAAGATTGATCTATATTTAGTAACGGCGGTCATATCTGATGAGGAATTGTGGATCTGCAAAACCATCCGCTCAATTCGACTTTTGTCACGCGTCTTTTATCACTTCAGAATTGCCAAAAGACTGAAAGGCTACACATATCCATTCAAAATACAGTAACGTACCAACGCATAGCGTTCGGACGACCATCACATTAATCTAATCCAACGGATTAACTTTTATTTCCACCATTACGGTTACAAAGTCTTTCAACAGGGCACCATCAGGTGGAAGTAGCCGATTTCACCTGATTCTACACTGCAGTAAATAAGCGTTAGGGTCCAATACTCGTACCGATCACGGAGCAGAGTGTGTGTTTGTTATATTTTAATACTACCGAATCCAGTATCCGTCTCGGCTTTAATAGTGAAAGTGAGATGACGTCATCAACCGTTGTTTCTACTATCCTAACTTTAACTAGATATTTTCTTCTAGAAATTTATATAAAATTATCACATGATACAATCTGACATGAAAGGAAAGTTAAACATTTTATTTTGTGAAATTATGTTTAAAGTGTTATTCATCCCGTGCCAGAATTGGTTATCTCCGCCTGATAGAGTCCTGTAGAAAGACTTTGTGATCGTAATTATGAAGAAAAGAAAAGGTTTATTCGCCGGATTATATTCATGTGATGGCCCTCCGAGAGTTATGAATTGGCACAAAAGTCGGCAGTCTCGGACGACCATCGCATTAATCCAATCCGGCAATTTAGCCTTTATTTTCACCATTACGGTCACAAACCCTAAACAGCGCGATCATTATAGGAACCATCCCATTTCTACCGCTGGTTAAATAACGTCACGAAACTAATTTTACAAGATAAAATATTTAACTTATTTTTTTCAGATTGCATCATTTAATAATTTTTGTATAAATTGCCAGAAAAAAATATGTAGTTAAAGTTTTGATATAACAAAAAACAGTTGATGACATCATCACATTCAAATATTAGAGCCTAGTATTAAAAGAGAACAGATTCTGCGCTGTATTCGAAACGATTATTAGACCTTAACGCATATTTACTGCAGGGTAAAAACTAGTAGAAATGGGCTACATCCTGATCGCGCTGGTCGTCCGAGAGTGATGCTTTGGCACGTTGCTGTTTTTTTGAATGGATGCGTGTAGTTTTTTAGATTAAAGACGCGTGAGAAAAGTCAAATGAGCGGATAATTGTGGTCACCTTGTGTAAATTTATAATACCATTAAGGTGATTACTTGTCAGAAATTTCGTCGTGCTTTATTAATAAAACTGCAGACTCCTGTGGTATTGATACAGTAATGCAGTTTGAATGGATACGTGTAGCTTTTCATTTTTTTTGGCAATTCTGAAGTGATAAAAGACACGTGATAAAAGTCGAAATAAGCGGATGGTTGAAGTCACACTCCTTGTGTTAATTTATAGTACCAATAAGGTAATTTCGTGTTGTCAAATATTTCATCATATTTTAATGATTAAACGTTAGACTCCTGTGTTCTGCGCAAGGTTACAATGAACTCGACAGAAATGCCTTAATGGGATCATTGCAAGACATGTGAAGAGTTATCCCCCCTCTAATAAGCACTGCGAGACTTGTAATCTGATTGTGTATGATTGGCTAATTCTTCGGTTTAAGAAACATCTTCTGAACACCCAACCCCCATTATTGACACCTGGCGTGGAATATATCTCAGCTGGTGTCAGACACCCACCCACTGCCCGGTCGTTACCGTATATTAAGGAAGTGACCACACAAGCTGGGTCAGTTAAATTGCACTAAAACATGAATAATAGAAAAGGTAGAAGTCATTATGATTTTGCTTTTGATGTGTAAATGAATGGTGATAAACACATACCTGCAAAGTTGCAGCGACAGGGGTCGTGACGATCAAGGTAGTGTTCCAACGTATCCCAGCCTCCGCCAACACGAATCATCACGTGATTCCGTAGGATCTTGAGAAGAGAGTTAAGAAAGGGAAATAAGATGTCTTGGATCCGAGACACTACGAATGTTGCGCTAACAAATAACTTCGCTGCATCCATTGAATGTCAAGACATTTGTCTGTGTTTATTACAAATACAGCTTTACTTGTAAAATGATTTTATACAAAACTTAACGAATAAAAATTTAGATAAAAACATTGATATTTTATAGAGACAGTTGGCTCAAGTATACCAATTAGAATATAATGAAGAAATGAGAAACTACTTCAAATGTTGGCATATTTCTAGAGTGTAAACAGTAAAAAGAACTAAATAGCAAAAGAGACACATATTATATTTGTGAACACTTACAAATAAAGAGAGATTAAGTGCATAGCAATGATCGAATTAATCCATTTCTAAAATTTAAATTGAAAGAAAACTGTACTGAAATATCACCGAATTCAATAAAGTTATCTAATAGTAATAATCTCTTTTTAACTAAAAAAAAGAGCAGGGTAGAAAAATTACACAGGTATGAAAGAGAAGGGTAGGAAAGTTACACAGGTATATAAGAGCAGGGTAGGAAAATTACACAGGTGTGAAAGAACAGGTTAGAACGATTATCGGAAATCATTTCATTTATTTAAAACTACTAGATCGATTTTTAAACCAATATTTACCAGGATAATTGATAACTGCCAATACCTTAATCCCCTTTTTGTCGTACAAAATCCACTTCTAATGAACACGTGGCTAATAGTTCTGCGACATACTTACAACATGACACAACCTTACCTTACACTACCTTACACATAGACAAAGTGCATTATACTTACAAATGTAGCAAGATGCAATACACAATTAAAAACCCATCTTTATATTCTTTAATTTTAAGCTTCAAAAGAAACCTTCAGAGAACAACTGTTATTATCATATATAAAGGGTTATACAGGTGCATGATGGGTGAATGAAGAATTGATTGATTGACTCACTAATTGATCTTTACCAGCATACCTGATCTTTATCAGGACATTAAATGTGATGCAGTATCACGCAAAAACGTTATTTTCAAATATTTTATATACGGTTATATACTTTCAAACTGATGCAATTAAAAATCGAAGCTGCCTTTATTGCTTAAGTATTCCTTTACAACAGGTTGTCTAATGACTGTTATATAATTTTTCATAACTGGACAATATTTTATAGAAGAACTGAGAGAGAAATCGATTAAATGAGTAATTTTCTATTCAGATTTTAATATATCGAGTACATTTTTGGCAAAATCTGCATTGATTAAAAACAGTTTTTGCAAATATCGGCATACAACTATTTCGCACCACAGTTGAAAGTAACAAGGCTTGATTGGCTGTTTCAAGGACAGATACAAAATCTGACTGGTTGTTTCAAGGACAGGTACAAGGGATGATTAGTTGTTTCAAGGACAGTACAAGGGATGATTAGTTGTTTAAAAAATTGATACAATAAGTGTTCATTAGTTCTTCACACGATTTATACTTAGCTGTGAATCTTCCGTCTGCTACTGAGGTTGATTCGCGCAGTATTCTGATATTCATATATCTGGTGCACCCCAAAGAGCAAAGAACTAACGTTCCTTTTCTACTAATTAATATTCATTTATTGTATGTCACTTACGAGATAGATTTAGTTCTAACAATTCTTTGTCAAGTACTCTCGGCGTCTTATACGCTGACGTAAGGATATCCTTATCTTTAAGTGTTGGGACGGGGAGAACACGTGGAAACATCGACTTTTGATGGACAAGCATATACGCTGTCGCATGATGAAGCCGATGATCTACCCTAGGACCCCAGAAGTGCAATACTAGTTCATTATTTCTTCCCAGCTCTCAGGTTTTCCAAAAGCAATTTGGTTTTCTCTCTTAAGCAGACTCTTGCCTCAGTCTACTACCAAAAAAGCAATCAGCAATTAGTTTTCTAGCTGAAAAAAGAGGTAGTAATGTTACAATTGTAACGGATTCAGATAACGTTTTATTGGGTTCTAAAATAACAATAAATACGGCTCCTGTTTGTAAGGTCATGCTGTTGGATGGATACAAAGACATCGTGACAAGGTAAAGCGTAGTGCCAAATGTTTGTGTTCAACAACTTATATGTAAGATATACAACTGTATCAAAACCATATGGGCTTAGACCGATTGATATTTGACTATCGATCGGAAAAACAATCAAGCGACCGATATATGCGCCTAGAATAAACAATTACCATTTGGGTCTGAAAACCATGACCTAATTTCTAGAGGAATTCGAGCCAAGAGAAACATCATGTAACCTTTAAACGTATGTCTTTTTTTTCATGGAATCAGTCAACGTAGTTAGTGGTTGCATGCTGATCAACTTAGATCATGACATAAATGATAAAACTTAACAATATCGTGCTTTATTCAGTTTTAGTTGTCTTTTAAGATTCGATTTTTCTTTCAGACTTGAAAATGAATAATCCCTAATATAAAAGTTTTGGGGATTTAAGAATGCGCTTGCACACCTTTGTTGTCATGTGAACCGATACCCAAAAAATTGCTTTAGTGATGTAAAAGCAAAACATGGACGTAATCAATAAAGCACCTTCCAGCCTTTAAAACGTACTTGATACGGAATATGAAATTGGTTGTCAATTCGTTGTGGTAAAAGTCTCTACAGCAGTACTAAAGACCATTCTCCAGCCTGAGCGTCAGCGTGAAGATTATTATCAACTAATCTCAATAGATCTTATATTTTAACACCTGTTTCGATTGCTTGATGGTACAAAATCTCAGACTAGGACTCAAGTGTTTTATGATCTTTACACCCAAAGCCTTATTTGGTTTTTGAAGTCACAAAGTCCTCATGCCAAAGTCTGAATGGCCGAGAGTTTGGTTTAGCTTGTTGTGTTACGGCACATCAACATAAGCAGGTTATTTAGTGTTTATGGATCGTAGTCCATTTTGTCCTTGAGATCGACAGGTGTCAGCATGGAACAAAGCGGTCCAACATTACTTACAAGTCGCTTTCTGCTTTACAAACAAAGAATCGATAGCATCTTCATCTTCATCTTTATCTTATCTTACAAACGTATCAGTCGTACGTATTATGAACAGTATCGTCGCTCTGGCCGGTGTTTAGAACAAAAAAAAGGGGCCAAAATATCTGGCTGAAAGAAGAAGTAATTTGAAAAATAAGCAAATATGAAGTATAATTTTGTCGAAAATGTTAAGTCACGTATTCTCATATCTGCATACGAATGGAATACGCGTTATTTTCACACAAATACGTTTGTGATTCGTTTCGATAATAATTTTTTTACTTATGCATTTCCGTGATATTATATAATAACTGTACCATTCAACGATTTGTTGTGAAGAAGTCTCTACAATAGAACGGTGATTATATAATATTTTGGAAAGGTAAGCGTTAGAAAATACGGGAACAACAACGATTTGTTGTGAAGAATTGTTTAGATATTTAGTGAGTAAATCACTTAGTCATGAAGAGGCATAAGGACGGACGCAGTAGCCGACGAGGCCTTAACCGACCGTAGGTACTCTGTATCAATTGTCAAAACATGTTGCACAATCGACGTAAAATAAATACAGTTTGAAGAAATTTAATGTGTTCAATAAATTGTTGAACAGCGCACAAAATTAAAACATAACAAGATAAGTAAACGGAAAACACTGCTAGTAACATACATACACCCTACAGCAGACCAAAAGTCCCAAAACAATATAAAGGCCTGAAACATTTTTTTAAATTATATAACACCATCGAAATTATATAATGTCATCCTAATATGACAAAAAAAACGTGGCTCTAGTTTTTAGTTTTTGTATTATTCACATTCAGGACGGACATACAGGCGTACGGACAGTACTAAAACAATGAGTCCCTTTCTGCTATAACAGCAGGTAGATACCTACTTGTTATGGCCTTGTCAAAGAATGTGAAAGGTGGTCTCAACAAAACGCATATTAGAAGTTTGTCTTACCCGCACGAAAACAAGAGTCTGAGAATCTCCAATCTTGTATTTTCCCTCGCCGACCTTGATTATAGGGAACTGCACAGGACATGTACATCTACCCGCCAACTCTTTCACCTGAAACAAATGAATAATACGTACTGTAAACCTGTCAATCACATTTATTACTTTTATTAATACAGATGGTAGATTTCAATAGAAATTATACATGTTCAAAGAAATCAAGAGAAATTTAGTGTGAAGGAAAGTTTTAATTTCCTATCCATGCTTACGATATCATCCAGCGTCAGTTTAGCTTTCGTTTCTCGTATTTTGATAACTATCCCATACTGCATGACATATGAATACAAAAACAAAATAAATTTACGAACGATTAATTTTCATGTTAATCAAATTAGGTCTTAACTGTCATCATAAAAACAAATTATAACGGTTTAAGAAACACTAAATACCTACGAATCTGTCTTTACAAAGTTAATAATACATTTTTAAGTAATTCCCTGACGTTCTGTGGCACCAGAAAACATTAGCGACTCCAACAGCAGAAAACGTTTCGAGCCGCACAAATTCTATCTCGTTTCACTGTGTATTTTAACACAAATATTATAAACGTTAGATTTATAGTATTGTTAATGTTTGTATTCACTTGACCTTTGACCACTGAATTAAAAAAAAAATCAGTATGAAGTCCTCTCTAAACTGCAAGCCATCTACAAAGTTTAGTCCAAGCAAATGGATCTTGAGCAACAATGAGTCAATGAAGGTTTTGTTCCTCCGCCATATTTTGTAATACTACATATGTCCGCCGGTTCCGCTCTGTTCCGCCCCGTCTGCCACAACATTCTTTTCGGCTCAGTAACTTTGAGGGAATCCAAGAATTGAAACCAAACCAAATTAAGTAGAATAAAAGAAATTTTTCAACATTAACGTTTAAAGGTAATATTTCAATGTTAAAGTTTAAAGGTACGTTTTCAGCAATATGTTGCAAAACGTGAGCCAACTCAGACTTCTGTTAGACTTTGTTTCTTTACCAATTTTTGGCCGTGCATACTGAACCATGACTTCTTCAACGGCACTGTATTAGAGGGAGCGACAATAAAAGGAAGTGATACGAATCTACTACACTAACCCGTGCATGAAAAAAAAAAAAACAACGAACAAATGAACAAATAAACATATACACAGAAAGATAGAATGGAGGAATGAAATTAATATTAAATGCATTGAAGTGATGATGCAGCAACAACAAATGGAACAAACATACTTGAAAATATACAGGCTTGAAATGGTAAACTCTTGTTAAGACACACATGTATGCAGTGTATGATACACATGCTTACATCTAAATTTGACTTCTTGGAGATACGAAAAATGCCCGCCTGTTTCCTTTTGTCTCTATTTCTGTAAATTTCGAGTTTATTATTTTCAAAAATTTGTTTCCAGGGACTGAAACGAGACTTGCTTATCTATTATGAAAATTTTGTGCACAATGAAGGGGGAAAAAAACATAGTTGTAAATAACGTATTTTGTACATGTTATTAGTCTTATTTAAAAAAATATTTGCTTGAAGAAACAATTCTTCCACCTATCTAATTTTATCCTGATTCATACTGCCAGCGACCTAAATGGATAGGAGTCCATTAAAATCTGTAACGCGATAATTGATTGACAACAGTCACGAGCTGCCGAGGAGGTTATTTAGGTCACTGAAGATCAAAAACTGCACCACCGTCAATCTAATCAAAATCTGATCTTCGCTGTCTTTCACGCACGACAACCTGATTTTAATCAGATTGCACTCACCGTCAAAAGTCTTAAAGAATTACTCATTTGTTTCGCCTGACACGAACAAAGTCCATCGACTACTATTTAATTTCTATTAATGCATACTTTTTGGTATTGTTGAATGAATATCTTGATTCGAAAAAATTCCTAAACACAAAAATGCATAGAGTATGAGAACTTCCAGAAATTAACTCTGACACGAATGCCCTACCAGCAACTTAACAGCATCAATTTTTTGTGAACTGTGCATGTGCGAGAGGGTACAGAAGCTGTGTGTGCAGACAAGGTGATGGATGCGGTAACCCTTAGATCCGGATTTCTGACCTCTCTCTCTCTCTCTCTCTCTCTCTCTCTCTCTCTCTCTCTCTCTCTCTCTCTCTCTCTCTCTCTCTCTCTCTCTCTCTCTCTCTCTCTCTCTCTCTCTCTCTCTCTCTCTCTCTCTCTCTCAGTTAATAATATCCGTGAAATACGTGTTGAAATGCATCACCAAACAACAAACTAAAAAGTTGCCGATTTGAGCACGGACTAAGAAAATTTTATAAATTTAGGAGATGTGAATTAATAATCTTACGAAATAGTTGATAGAAAATCAAACTTTTACAAACCAGATCAGTCATTATAAATAACAGAAATCTACATGTGTCGTGTAACAAAATAGGATAGCATAAACGTATCACAGAGAACAAAAGTAAGCATTTGGTCCAAACATTCAATGCAACGGCATGGAATATGATAAATTGATAAATGCATCACTTACTAAAAAGATATATATATATATATATATATATATATATATATATATATATATATATATATATATATATATATATATATATATATATATATATATATATATATATATACATATATATATATATAATAATAATAATAATAATAATAATAATAATAATAATAATAATAATAATAATAATAATAATAATAAAGAGCATATCTGATTTATTGGTTATATATTACCGGAATACTATCTCAGTTATGATAAAAATAAACCAAACAATACACAAACAGAAAAACAATTTAAATTTCCGTGTAATGTTTCTTAAATGCATGATAAACGCGCAATACTGCAAATTCTGCCTAATGGAGGTCAATTCCCTGATTGATTTGATCGCTATTTCAATTTTCGGTAAGAAATGCATTAACGTACGTAATGTTAGCATATTTTCAACCGACACACCGCAACCCAAGCGGACCCAAAGAATCCAAACTTACACTTAAAGTGTGCAGCAGTTCAAAAGATCTCTATGTTTTATAGTTATATGAATTTAAAAATGGAAACAGAAGTAGCTAATCGAATAGCATGGGTATATTCTCCAGCCTATAGTTGTGTACCGTGTCTTAAAAAAAAAAGTGCTATTATATTGTTACTTTGTCTGAAGACACCGCCTGATATGTTAATGATTGCTCATCTAAAGAAAACAAGAGGTTAAATTACTTTATTTTAGGTAGATCTTACCTGTAATTATTGTTAGATGTACGAAATTCATGAAGATACGGAATCATCAAAATAAGTAATTAGATATGTAGCACAAGATGTCACTGACGTGACAATTGAAAATAAATGGTTTTGAAAGCGATAGGTGAATTAAATGAAAGTTGAGAAGGAACCTGATTATCCTACTTACAGGTGTTTATGACTGGAAAAGAGCATTATATATATATATATATATATATATATATATATATATATATATATATATATATATATATATATATATATATATATATATATATATATATATATATATTCAGAATTAACTAAGGAGATACAAATGTTTGACATACATCAACTGTTTACATCAAGAAAGTACAAATCGCAAAATATAAACACGTCAAAAAATCGGCCAAATTGAAAATCTTCAGTTGTATGATGCATCCATTACCATATATGTCAATATCGTGCCAGTTTTGAATCTCAGTCTTCAGGTTTTTTTTAATAGTATCTATGCTGTCTTTTATTCCTTTTGGCAGAAAATGAATTTTTTGTACTCTTTTACAGCCCATAAATGATTATATCAAATTTACAAAGGTGTACGTCAAAAACTAATGATTGAATGAAAGTGTAATGTAACTGTACTAAAAATATCTACCTTTTTTCTGGTGTACACTATTTCTGAGTATATAGTGTTGCAATAAGAATAAAGTATGATTCACCCGCATGCATTGCTTTCAGAAATAATGCACTTACACACTGAGCAGTGAGTTGGTCAAACAGATCACAGAAACCCTCCTCGCAAATGTCATCCATTTTGGGCTGTATAACTATGTGATATCCACAAATATTCCATGAATACACTACAGTTCTCGCTTCTCGGTATGATCACACAGTGAATTTACTGGTAGGAAAGTTGAATTGACTTCTTTCAACAGCAAGTCAATATACAACGTAAGAATGTAAAACCTATTGTGTTTTTCATAAGAACTGGACAACATAATTATAATATAGATTTGTGTATCCACGTAAATGGTTTCTCCCTTTTTGCCTGTATAATGATAATTATATCAATTATATCAAAGTTGGCTTAGGTTTGTTTTTGTTTGTTTGTTTTGTTTTATTGGGTATTTTATGCCATATTTTGGATTACTTCTATGCATGTTATGAAGAATTAACACTGGTCTTTTGTTTAAATTCATAACACTATGAGAGATATATGAACATAACGGGTGCAATTTAGACTTATAAATCAAAACTATATCCATGTGTTTTAGAACAGTACCCATTAGACTCGGATGCTGAGTTAATACATTAAAAACAAAACGACTAAGTTCCAAATTTCCAACAAAATCAAGAAACATGAAATAATAAGTAACCGGGTAAAATAGGAAAATAAAAACATGCAATTCTTGGTATATCTATCGGCAATAATACGGTAGTTTCCAACGAAGTAAAGAACAATGCATACGGGCAAATTAACAACACTGAACTGGTAAACAAAAGAATAGGTAATTCCTTTTGCTAATATCTTTCTAGTCCAAAGAGAGGAACACTTACGTCCACTCCCTACAAAAAAAAAGAGAAAGGAACAATGACAGACGGTGCCTCGAACTTTTTTAAATACTCTCATAGTTATGCATCGTTCCCGAATTGTTTGTGATATTTACCTGTTACTTTGTTCTGTGTTTGCGCATTAGGTGCTTTATCTTTCTTCTAAGCCTTTATTCTATTATTAAAAGACAACAACAAAAACACAAAACAATACCTGGCATCGTTATGGAAAACAATGTGACATGATGATTTGTTTGCGCATTAGGTGTTTTATCTTTCTTCTAAACCTTTATTCTATTATTAAAAGACAACAACAAAAACACAAAAAAATACCTGGCATCGTTATGGAAAACAATGTGACATGATATTAATATTGATTTTATCTTTATGAGGTGCAGTCCAGATTTTTTTCTGACATTCCCAAACCGTGATAGATTTTTCGATATTAACACATTTGTAGGGTTTGGAGTGCCATTGGAAGATAAATCAGAGCAACACCCGTAATAATGCTGACTGGCGTTTAGTGGTTGATATCGCCTATTTGTTAAAACCTGCACAAATTTGCAGCTACTCTTGTCTGCATAAATCGGTACATATTTTATTCACTTTCCGGTACTTCTCGCGGCAGCTGAGCTAACGTTGGCCGTATGGTTCTTTTCGTGACATGTACATAATATCTATTTCGGATCAAATCTTGCGATTTGTAAATCCACGTGGCATAACAAAACCCTCTGTCCTGTGGCCATCTTGAATTTCGCGCTAGATATGGCTGTTACCAAATACCGTTAAGTGTGTACGGTACGCAGACGAGTCGGAAAGATCTGCATAATCTGCATCATAGAGCAAAATTGCACATTTTTAATAAAAAGGTGACATCAGACCCACACATTGTCCATCAATATCATTACAGAGGAGAGGAAGGGCTGATTGATTGGACAAGTGGTTTAAGACTGAAATTCCCTTTAATTTATGTGCAGTGGATTTTGTGTAGTCTACTTTATTTTAAAAAATGTATATTATCAAGGCATTACGTGAAAATAGTTTATCTCTTTTATGACAAATTTATGGTAAAGTACGTTAAAAGAGTATGCATGAACAGCGTAAACTGCGAAGACAGACTCTTTTACTTGTTCCTATCATACGCAATGCAGTTATAGCTATAAATACTAGAAAGAAGGCATTTATATTTAGGTGTCAAATCTAATTATCAAACTGACTGTTCACTAATCAATCGACTAATATTCGAATTACACGACCAAAATTATACAATTCTAAATTGGTGTGGGAAATGATACTTTCGCGGCTAAATACACATACAAGCTAAATTTATACTGTGAAAAATGAGAGCATAAGCAGGTTAATTAGAGCATTTAATATAAAGGGAAAATGTCCTTAAGTCTGTACTTAAAATGTGTTTATACATACATACATACATACATACATACATACATACATACATACATACATACATACATACATACATACATACATACATACATACATACATACATACATACATACATACATACATACATACATACATACATACATACATACATACATACATACATACATACATACATACATACATACATACATACATACATACATACATACATACATACATACATACATACATACATACATACATACATACATACATACATACATACATAGAGTACGAGTTCAAGTACCAACTATTATACGAGTACACAATCAGACCTGTCGTAAAGTACTATGTAGTTACCTATGTTGATGAGAAAAGTGATTTCGTAATATATGTGTTTCTTAAAAGATGTTCAGTTGTGGCTGCTTAATTAAGGAGTTAATTAAGACACGTCTCTCATGGTGTTACCACTTCTTTTATAAAAAAAAAAAAAAATGATCGAAACGTCTTTGTTTCAGCAATTATGAGTAAAGGTGAACAAATGTGAAGTTATTTTCACTGATGAAGTATCGTAGAGTTATTTCCCCTGTTACATGATGTTACAGCAGTACATTATCGAATATAAGGACCAATTATTAACTTCAAAAGATGTAGCGGATACCCATATGTTGATAGTTGTACTTTTAGAGTCCCTTAACTGAGAAAATACATACCCCTTGTAATAACGATGCGGCGGCTCGGGAGTCAGCTGCCCAAAGTTAGGAACCACTGATCTGCAGTAAATGCTGTTAGCCGAAGAATATGCAAAACATCGTTCCAAACGTTCCTCATTCCAATTTGCTATGAATTAACTGTAATACTGTATCTACTTCAGTTCAGAGTTTAGAAGAGACCAGAATCTCAACACATGTTATTGCTTCTTTGTTTTTTTTGAACAACCTTCAGAAGACATCCATTCCAACAAACATTTATTAAGTTTTAATATACATACTGTCAGTTTCAAACGAACATGAAAATCTATTGAGACCTGGTCTTTTGCTACGTTCATTCATTCACAAATAAGCTAGAACTGTTATTGGTGGAACGATAAATCTGACAAATTTAACAGAAAAAAAATACATTTTTTTTCGAAATGAACATGTGTGTGTGTGTGAGTGTGTGTGTGTGTGAGAGAGAGAGAGAGAGAGAGAGAGAGAGAGAGAGAGAGAGAAAGTCCTGAATGAAAATGGTAAAAATAAAACATTTAGTATTGCCGCCATGACAGTTTGAAAATATTGTTATCGCTACATCTGCTAAATCGATGGCCGTAGTGAAATAATGTTTACTTTACATTGAAGGTTTTTTAAAATAAAAAAAGGTGCCGATGCGGCCTCTAACAAAATAGTATCGCTATTGATTCCGCACAGATGCTATATCAAAGCTATTATTTTCGTTAAATTATATATATATATATATATATATATATATATATATATATATATATATATATATATATATATATATATATATATATATATATATATATCTTGTTGATTCAACATGAAAATGGTGAAGATTAACTTAACACTGGCTGCCGTCTTGAAAATGGTGTTATTCATACATGAAAAATCGTAGTCACAAAGCTTTTCACTAATAAAAAATTTTTGGTTGTAGCCATATTAAAAATCTTTTATCACTACTGTCCATGAAGAATTGGTCAATATAAGTGGAGTTTTCATTAAAATATCTAGCTGGTCCTAAATGAGCATGGTGCTAACCAAACCAATGACGGCCATAACAGAGCTCTCGATAATCGTTATGACCCATCCTCATTGACGTTAACGTCTTATGGACATGGGATTTTCACTAAAACACTTTACATTATATGCAACTGGTCGTAAATGAAAATGATGTCCATGAGACCCACCAAAATGTAAAATGTCTTTGCCATATCAGTGCGCTTACAAAATCGTTTTGCAACATAAAGTCCTTCTTCCTATATTAAAAACCGCTCCGGTGGCCTAGTGGTTAGAGCGTCAGCCTCGGATGCGGGAGGTCGTGGGTTCGATCCCCGGTCGAGTCATACCAAAGACTTACAAAAATAGTACTAACAGCTGCCTCGCTCGACGCTCAGTATTAAGAGGTTAGGGTTAGGACTGGTCGGCCTGGTGTCAGGATAATGTGACTGGGTGGGACATCATGCTACATGTCTACGGCACGATGTCTCAGTGCTAGACATCACTATAAACTGTCACACTGCAGACATCGTAGCGATATGACTGAAATTGTTAAAGCTACGTTAACAATTATAAACACCTCCTATATTAAAATCATGCTGATCCAACACCCAAAATAGCTAACCTGACGATCACATTAAAAATCTTTACATGGCTATTTCTCCCAAATGGATGTTTATATTGACGAGTGGTTCATCACACACACACACACACACACACACACACACACACACACACACACACACACACACACACACACACACAAATGCACTATAGTAACATGAGACTTGTTCTGAGTAAATAACAGTGATCATCTGACTCTAACGTGGCACGATAGTGGCCGTCTACAAAACATGTTATCATTCACTCTTCTTGCATGAGTGGTAGCAATGACATGGGACTTCACAAAAAACGCTTGTAAACTCATGCACACTTTGACTCGTGCATATACAAATGAAGTGTTTATCAGACTTTGCATTAAGTTGCATTCCAAGATAAACTTTTGTAACTCAGCACTCTTCTTAATATTGATTTCAAGATGAAACGTCTTAATTTACGTTCTTCACTCTGTTGTCAGTAGTATGACATTAACAAGTGTAATGTATGAATGGATTTTTATCAAATAAAGTTTGTTGATGTTTGAGAAGCATACAATGGATGATGTTAATGCAATAACTTTGTGTTTGTTTTGTTTATTTGTTTGGGTTCTTTTTCCAAACGTATTAATTACAGATTTAATCAAACGCAGCATTTGATTATATCTTGATCTTGACCTTGTAAATTATATTGCATGATCTCTTTTTGCTGATGTATAGTTCAAAGCCAAACCTGCTGGCCCCCTAACAATGAGTCCTGTACACTTGCAAGTATTTGTTGAGATTTTTCCTCCAATATGAAAAAAAGATTGAAACCAAACTTGTCTGAAAGCCTTAAGAAATATTAGAGATGGTTTTAATGCTTATCAGTTAAAATGAATCAAAGGACAGAAAAAAGAACTTCTCGTGGACTGCAAAAAATTCAATTCGACCAGAAGATTTCAGTTCCTTTGATGAGCTCTCGTAAATGTAATTTAATCACACATGATCAATTAACGTCTTTATAACTTAGTATGACAGAATCACAATAAGCGTTACGAATTCAGAATAATGTGTGGTGGTTGGGTAGAATTTTGTTTCAAAATCCTCAATCAATTGTATTTTAATAATAAAGAAATTATATCGATGTAGTTACTGAGATACTAAACTCTGATCAATGGCATGAGTATTTGAAACTGAAAAAAAAATGACAAGCAATTTATTTTCTCGCAAAACTGCAAAAACTGATGCAATTTATCATCATACCAAACACCCACCCCAATCATCCATAAACATAAAGCTCAGCATATAATCGATCGCATCGAATTGACCTCAATGCACTATTAGTAACTCAAATTTATTTACTCTGATTTTACAGACCATACAAGTCGACCAATGTTCGCACCTAAAACGAACTCAAACATGCGAACAGCAATAAACAGTACCAACATAAAACGCCCATTGATAAACGTTCTCAGACGTATTGGTTTTTTTTATACGTACCTTATTATATAAAAATTCCTGAAAATATTCATCGAAAATTTCAATTTGTGAGAGCAAATTAGACAAATGCATGCTGACGTCCATATTACCAGTCACACACTTTCTATTTTTCTGGAACTATTCTCCAGATAAAGCATTGTTTCACTGTCTGTATTTGTTGGGACATGCCTAACTCAATCGTGCCCCATATTTGTTGCTATGATTTGTTTCCTACTTTCAAACAAGGGACTTGCATCTTCTCAGATCTTTTGTATGCCAAGCATTTTATATGCTTGATCAAAATCAAAGTACAAAGTCAGGGAACAAAAACCTTACAGGAATTGTTAAATACTGAATTTCAAATTACTTATTGGAATTTCGAAACCGCCGCAACGTTTTACATGGTCGTGTATTTCAGCAATGGTTGTTCTACCGTGGCATCGAACGGGTTTGGCAAATGTGATGAACAGATAACATCAAAAGCTTTCTTTTCCAAAGAACAATGAAGAAGGTCTTTCAATGTACTAAGCTGCAATGTATTCATAACGGGTATCATACAAAAACGTACACAGTCATATATATATATATATATATATATATATATATATATATATATATATATATATATATATATATATATATATATATATATATATATATATATATATATATATATATATATATATATATTAAAGACAAAACTGAGGAGATTTGCATTTTTATATAATGGATGGAATATGTACATAACTGTTTCCAACAGTCTCGAGCGAGGTGTGGTTTCGTGTTACCGAAAGGGTCGATACACAAATAAGTGCTCTTTTACATCACAAAAGGACGCTATCTGCAAAAACTAAGATCTCTTATTCCAGTTGTTTACAGGTACCTGATTTAGAGTTTCTAACCTTATCGCGAGTCAAACACTTGTTTACGTCCGCTTAACACCAAATGAAAGTAAGAACAATACAGAAATTAAGAAACACTATTTAGAATTATCATAGTCATGTATATATTGCAACCAAATCAAAGAATGTCTCTCTTTGTTGGAGGAACGGGGAAAGAGTAAAAGGAAAAGTTGTCGTGGTTGTAGTAGTAGTAACAGTCTTTGTTGTAGCAGTGATAGTAGTAATGACAGAAGTGTGGGTGAAATAGCAATAGCAGTTGTTGCTGCTGTTCTGATGTGATGGTGGTAGATGTATGGTGGTGATGGTAGTTAACATAATTTTTAAAAATTGTAAATTATGGATGTCATTTATTTCAAAGAAAGTGAAATAAAATAAAACACACATATCTGGTTTCACAAGCTATAATAAGGGTCGGCAAACTACGGCACACATGCCATAGGGTGGCGAGTCATGAGGTGTTGTGTAATGTGCGAAGGGCAGCCACAAATCTCATTTCAACAGTGTTACTCTCTTACTGGTGGTACGCGATTGTTCAGTTTGTAATTGAACCGTAAAAAAATGGTACGCAATGTAAAATAGGTTGCCGACCTATGCCCTATATCATCAGTAGTCACTACGTTGACATCAAGGTTTTGAATCAGCCTTTATTGGTATGAACGGGATTTTCAATCAACAATAATTTTCTATTGATCTGAGAGAGCGTCTTCGATTGCCTGACAACAAATCGCTCGCTTATCAGTATACAATTCATAGTCGTACTTTTATTGCTTATAAATGCTTGGTTCGTCTGAAATTTGTGGAGACAAATTATTATAGTCGATTGTATATGTCATGAAGTCACCACATGTGCACTTCCAAGCTTTAACTTAATCTATGCATCGAGAAGAAAATGGGATTCTGTGGCATTTCTGGCGGCAGTTGTTTGTTTTTAATATTCTTCATCAACCTGAGAAATAAGATTGCTCAAATTTGGCACACTGACTGCGACCTTGAAATTCTACTTTCATTGCAGAGAAGAAAATGCAGTGGAATGAAGGCTGCAAGCGATTAAGAGTAATGTAACTAAGGAATTGGCCTTCAGCTGACATTCCATGAAGTCTTGAGGGAAAGTTTCTAATTGAAAACAACGAAGTAACAAAGCATCCTAAACCCATTTAGTGCCGAGATGCTGTGTCTACGTATCAACGTATCAACGAATAACTCAAGGCCGTTCAAACTACTATTATGTTAACAGCTCTGTTTGTACTCGTGTTTGCTAGTACACTCCAATTCATTTAAACTTTAACAAGCGGCCAAAGTGTGTTTACCTCACACAGATTGCGTAAAGAAGTAGTGTTCAAATATTTGTTTTGCAGATCACTTGAGCACTGCTGAGGGTCACGGTAGACCAGTTAATGATCTTTCCTAATGTAGATTTACTGTTAGGTAACTATTGCAGACCCTTCCATGGACCACCTGAATGGAGATCACGGACTACTGGTGGTACCACAGTTTGAGATCCTCTGCTCAAAACGGAAAATATAGTAAGAATACACGTGCCTTGAGTTTAAAATTTTGTGACAAATTCCAGGCACTCAGCAGAAATTGGTGGCCGTGATAGCTCTCCTAGCAGCAGTATGATTTCATTAACAGTTATTCTTCCGAAGTTAAAATAAGTTTTCTATATCATTGCAATGGAATCCACACCGTTACAACTAGAGAACATTCCGATCAAGTCTCATCGAAATCTGAGCAGCAGTTCAAAAGAAGTCGAAAACAGGATTTTACTCGCTTGCTAACGGGTTAATCACCTGCTTATTGATCCATTCCAGACACATCGTTAAAAGGGCTTGTCCTAACAAACATCATATCGATTTTGATCGAAGTTGTCTCGGCCATTCTAAAAAAAGAAATCAACAATAGATTTTCCATGTGATTCTTAAGGGAATCTAATATTGATAGAGTGTGCTTCAAGAATATTCATATTAAGTTTAACTAAAATTACATCAACTGTTCTGGAGAAGAATCGAAATCAGGTTTTCTAAATGTTTTCTATGGGTGCCACACCTATATCAGGTCAGTTACCCCTGACATAATTTTAATAAACTTTTTTTTTTTCCGAATGAACGCTACAACCACGTTTGATCAAAAATGGCTCATCCATTCTAGGAGGAAGAAAATATTTTTCCCACCCCGCTGCTTCGGAAGCTATAAGGCTGTTACTGATGTACACCAGAAATAAGTTTGATAGACCCGTTCATATAAAAACAATTCTACTAAGTCGGATCGAAACTGGCCCAGTCGTTCTGGAGAAAAAGAAAAATATTTTCCTAATCCGGTTGCTAAATAAGTCTCACTGTCGCCAAGGGATCTATCTAGGACAAATGCTTCATAAACCTTGTTCCAACAAAGACCCATACCAAGTTAAATCGCAACATGACCAGAGGTTCTGCACAAAAGTGTGTGTGTGTGTGTGTGTGTGTGTGTGTGTTGGATTTTTACGTAGCTTTAAAAAAATTTCAGTCATATCATGTCTGCAGTGTTGCAGTTTAAAGTAATGTCTATCACTTAGGCATCATGCCCAACCCAGTCACACTACCCTGACAACAGGCTGACCAGTCCTAACACTAACCTCTTAATGCTGAGCGTCATGCGAGGCAGCTGTTGGTACCATTTTTATAAGTCTTTGGTATGACTCAACAGGGTTCGAACCCGCTACCCACGTATCTGAGGCGGACGCTCTAACCACTAGGACACCGAAGCGGTCGAAAAAATTGTAAATAGGTTTTTCCATATCGTTACCATAAAGATCACACAGCAGCTAGGAGAGCCACTCCGGACAAAATTTGCTAAAGCAACCCATCAGAAACATTCATACCACGATTGATCAGAACTGGTTGAGAAAAAATAAGCATATATGGGTTTAAAAAGCCACACCGTCACTATGGTGCCACCCTTGACAAAGTCTTGCAAAAGTATATCCGAAAAATCGTTCAGGTTGGATACGATCGAACAAGCATCAAAAGGTTTTATTTTGATTCACCTGGCGCCACGCTATTCCTAAGGAAGCCACTTGGTAGAGCATACCCTGAAGAAATTTGTAAGATTGATTGAATGGAAGATACACAAGGGACGATAAACGACGCACGGCGGACAAAGGGCTGAACCACAAGTTCACTTGGACTTGTGGCAAAACTATACTTGTGTACGCTGAGTGGTTTTCGTGCACTCATTCTAACAAGCTTCATGGGAAATAGGGACGTGACCTAATCAAGATGTTCTCTCTGAAAGTTGCGGAGGACTTAAAAATTAACTAAAATCGCTTAAATCAACAAAATACCCAATATATGAGTTCATAGCTTCAGTTAGCGTCAGACACTTGTTTTTGTATTTTTATATCATACACCTTCTTTTGGGACTTAACGAGCTAGACGGTGAATGCTAAGAAAACTCAGAGCCACAATATTCGAAAGGATCCAGGAATCCGAAGTACCGGCGTGACCTATCATTATACGATACTGCACGCATGCCAACAAATTCTTACAATTTTGTTAAGTTTTATTTTAATCTCAGTGTAAAACATTATCCAACAACTCCTTTGTTTAGTTCTCCACTGATCAAGCAATTCGTTCAAATAACGGTGGGGGTGGGTGTCAAAAAACTGCGAAAGATCATGATGACCCTAAAAAGCTTCTGCCTAGTTCATAATTACTAAACACACAGTGATGTTGTTAATATCGAACAGTTAGGTAAAACACTGAAAACATCCACAGTATTGCGTTGTAATCAAGTAATTCATCAAATCTAATGATTTATGTCCTGATCTGATCAATGCATTGTAGACCGGAAATATACCCATTTACTTCAATAAAATTTTTCATGAAGCCATTATCCGGAAATGTATTTTATATGTAAAAGATGCGTTTAATAGAAAAAAATATGCTGAATCCGAATTTGAATGGTCGGGTTTATTGATTACACAGCATAGGCGTGACAAATTCCAACAACTGAAACAAAGTATCAAAAACGTTTCTGATAAACATCCATATGTGGCATGGCAAATGAAAGATGTTAATTGGATAATGCATAGTAAATGCACATAAGAAACGCAAAATGTATTGATCTTGAGTGTAGATTATCGCCAAGATGCAAATTGAATAAAGGTTTAACCAAAAAAACTATCAAACCATCCATTACAATTATTTTTATATTTTCATTTTCATAAGGCGAGTTCCTCTCTTTTAATGTTATCACTCTACTTTCTCATATAAACAGGCAAACAATTAAATTATAGGGCTTTGAAATTCTATCAAATTCACACACACACACACACACACACACACACACACACACACACACACATATATATATATATATATATATATATATATATATATATATATATATATATATATATATATATATATATATATATGATCCATTTCCAGACACAGCGTTAAAAGGGCTTGTCCTAACAGACATCGATTTTGATCGAAGTTGTCTCAGCCGTTCTAGTAAAAGAAATCAACAATGTGGTGAGAGAGAGAGAGAGAGAGAGAGAGAGAGAGAGAGAGAGAGAGAGAGAGAGAGAGAGAGAGAGAGAGAGAGAGCATTTACTAAAAGCCCGTCAAAAAATTGTTTGCTCATATTTGTTTTAGAAACTAAGTCGAAATAACTGATGCACTGACATTTAATGCTTTGTCAAACATAGTGTGTAGCTCGCGTACAAATTACTCTGCAAAAAAACATTGACCCTTATCTACAGTCGCATAACGTGCCGTGACATCAGGATATATTCTGGTTATCAGGATGCTGTAAGAGCGTAGCATAGATGTTGGCTTGATAAATTATTTCACAAAGAAATAACAAGACAGAAATCACTATATATCGGATATATATATATATATATATATATATATATATATATATATATATATATATATATATATATATATATATATATATACTGCAGCCTTTTCTTTTGCATATTTAGCACTACCACATGCCAACTGAATAAGTGCTTTCTAAACTACAACAAGGTTGCTTTATTAAACTTCGTGTACCTTCTAAGCTTGACTATGTTAAGGGCCTCTATCCTCTAGCAATCCACTGTACAATTTTATGTAGTATCCATAATATGACGATCGGCTTAGCGGACACAAGCGTATATTCAGAGTCTGACAAGATAGTTCCATATTTGACCCCTTTACTTTCGTTGCTTCTATGATTTGCGTAAGTAAATTAAATATATGTGATGACTGTAATTTAAATCAAGTAAATTCTACATAAAAAATGTCATTGTGAATCTATGTAAAACTTAAAATTGCCCATGCTCAGTGGAGCACTTCCGCCTTCACATTCTTCTATTTCGAAACGAATTAGTATTTGCCCGTTGTCAAGCTTTTTAATTTTGGAGGCAATCTTTGTAATTATTTAGTCCACTATCCCATAATGCCTAAATGTATTAGACTGATTTTGAAAACAAAGAACTGAGGACTGACTACTCCTTTAGGAGAAGGAAGTAGTTTTACTATTAAAAAATAACAAATATGGCGTATCTCTTACATCGCTTGCAAATGTGAATAACGGGTTTTACTTAAGTTCTAGAAAAAATGTTATGTATCACAAGGCAAGGCACTATACAAGAAGAATTACCTGGCTACAATATAACCCATAATCTGTTGATGTACCATTAAATTATAACCAGTCAATTCAATTAATAGCATATTTAAAGCTAAAAGTGGAAAGTAACACCAATGCCAAGTACTCATAATGATCTTAAAGATAGAATGAGTGATGTCATCCTTTACAATCACATCATAAATGGAATGACGTCTACCTTCTTAGTGATCTCATAGAGTGATGTCGTTCTGAATGATTTCATAAAGAGCAATGTCTACCTTCTTAATTATCTCATAGTCATGTCTTCCTTCTGAATGATCTCATAGACATAGTGACGTCTATCTAAACTATTTCATAGTCGCATATTTTTTTCTGAATGATCTCAGTGACGTCTATTTTCTTAATTAGCTCGTTGAATGACGTCTTCCTTCTGAATGATCTCATAGAGTGACGTCAACCTTAATTATCTCATAGAGTGGCGTCTTTCTTCTGAATGATCTAATATATAGAGTGAATATTACCTTCTTAATTATCTCATAGAGTGGCGTCATCCTTCTGAATGATCTAATATATAGAGTGACGATTACATTCTTAATTATCTCATAGAGTGACGTCTTCCTTCTGAATGATCTAATATATAGAGTGAATATTACCTTCTTAATTATCTCATAGAGTGGCGTCATCCTTCTGAATGATCTAATATATAGAGTGACGATTACATTCTTAATTATCTCATAGAGTGGCGTCATCCTTCTGAATGATTTAATATATAGAGTGACGATTACATTCTTAATTATCTCATAGAGTGGCGTCATCCTTCTGAATGATCTAATATATAGAGTGACGATTACCTTCTTAATTATCTCATAGATTGTGACGTCTTCCCTCTGAATGATCTAATATATAGAGTGACGATTATTTTCTTAATTATCTCATAGAGTGACTTCTTCCTCCTGAATGATCTAATATATAGAGTGACGATTACCTTCTTAATTATCTCATAGAGTGACGTCTTCCTTCTGAATGATTTAATATATAGAGTGACGATTACCTTCTTAATTATCTCATAGAATGACGTCTTCCTTCTTAGTTATCTCATAGAGTGACGTCTACCTTCTTAATTATCTCATAGAGTGGCGTCTTCCTTGTGAATTATCTAATATATAGAGTGACGATTATCTTCTTAATTATCTCACAGAGTGACGATTACCTTCTTAATTATCTCATAGTGACGTCTTCCTTCTGAATGATCTAATATATAGAGTGACGATTACCTTCTTAATTATCTCATAGAGTGGCGTCTTCCTTCTGAATGATTTAATATATAGAGTAACATCTACCTTCTTAATTATCTCATAGAGTGACGTCTTCCATCTGAATGATCTAATATATAGAGTGACGATTACCTTCTTAATTATCTCATAGAGTGAAGTCTTCCTTCTGAATGATCTAATATGTAGAGTGACGATTACCTTCTTAATTATCTCACAGAGTGACGTCTTCCTTCTTATTTATCTCATAGAGTGACGTCTACCTTCTTAATTATCTCATAGAGTGACGTCTTCCCTCTGAATGATCTAATATATAGAGTGACGTTTACCTTCTTAATTATCTAATAGAGTGACGTCTTCCTTCTGAATGATCTAATATATAGAGTGACGATTACCTTCTTAATTATCTCATAGAGTTCCGTCTTCCTTCTGAATGATCTAATATATAGAGTGACGATTACCTTCTTAATTATCTCATAGAGTGACGTCTTCCTTCTTAGTTATCTCATAGAGTGACGTCTACCTTCTTAATTATCTCATAGAGTGACGTCTTCCTCCTGAATAATCTAATATATAGAGTGACGATTATCTTCTTAAATGTCTCATAGAGTGACGTCTTCCTTCTGAATGGTCTAATATATAGAGTGACGATTGCCTTCTTTATTATCTCAAAGAGTGGCGTCTTCCTTCTGAATGATCTCATAGAGTGACGTCTACCTTCTTAATTATCTCATAGAGTGGCGTCTTCCTTCTGAATGATCTCATAGAGTGACGTCTGCCTTCTTAATCTCATAGAGTGGCGTCTTCCTTTTGAATTATCTAATATATAGAGTGACGATTACCTTCTTAATTATCTCATAGAGTGACGTCTTCCTTCTGAATGATTATAAAGAGTGATGTATTCTTTATGAATGTTCTGTTACACAATGATGTTTTATTTTTAAACTGATAGAGGGGGGAAATCGGAAAATGTATAGCCTATCCGTCCAACCTCTAAAAAGCCACAGTATCATCTTCTTCTAAATTACTTTTAAAGAAAGAAACAAAATTCCATTGCGGAAAGATTATATACAAATGTTTGACACCTTAGTGTGTATTCCAGCTTTGATATCCAACATAGCCCTATCTGGATCGGATAGGCGTAGTGCCAATAATTCTATGTTCCAAGATAGCGTGCTAATCTGATTCATTCAAGAGAAATTTTGATCCATAAGCTGCCATCATTAGTGCCAAAATACAATGTATATACCATCCATTTTTATCAAACTAAATGTTATAAATACTGGATCACAGCGTATACAAGAAGCTTCACAAGCGATAGACTTTCATTGGTAATAAAGCGAAATGGCGATTTTTGTGAAAGGGTGATGTTTGTATATAAGAGTGTAACAAAGCAAAGGGCGAGACTTGTATATTAAGAGTGTAACAAAAGGAAAGGGCGATATCTGTGTCATTGAGTGTAACATAAAGTAAGAGAGATGCTTGTATATAGGGTGATAGTGATATAATTAAGTGTAACATAAGGAAAGGTTGATGTTTGTATATTAGAGCATAACATAAGGAAAGGATGATGTGTATATATTAGATTGCAATATAAGAAAAGTCGATTTATTTGTATTATAGTGTAAGGTAAAGAAATGGTGATGTTTATATATTAGAGTGTAACAACGGAAAGGGCAAAGTTTGTATTTTAGAATATTATAATATAAGGAAAGGTATATTAGAATGCAATATAAGGATAAGTTATTTTGTGCATTATAGTGTAACAAAAGGAAAGGCGATTTATTTGTATTATAGTATAACATAATGAAAGAGTGATATTTGTATATTTGAGTGTAACAAAGGAAATGGCGATGTTGTATATTAGAGTGTAACACAAGCAAAGGGCGATGCTTGTATATGAGAATCTAATATCAGGAAAGGTTATGTTTGTGTACTATAGTGTAATAAAAGGAAAGGAGATTTATTTGTATTATAGTGTAACATACGGACATACGGAATGGTGATTTATTTGTATTATAGTGTACTATAAGTGTGTGTGTATATATATATATATCTATATATATATATATATATATATATATATATATATATATATATATATATATATATATATATATATATATAGTGTACTATAAGGAAAAGGTGATGTTTGTATATAAGTTGTGTAACAAAGGAAAGGGCGATGTTAGTATATTAGAATGAAACATAAGGAAAGACTATGTTTGTGTATTATACTTTAACAAAAGTAAGGTCGATGCTTGTGCATTATAGTGTAACATGAGGAAAATCAAAGTACTAAGAATACTCGTGTGTTTCTTTTTATGAGTCTTCTAACATGTTACATTAAACGGGTAAAACGGCAAATGGTAACTTTATAAGTAAACAGTATCCAAGGCATGAACATGAGCTACGAGATACTGATTATTAAGATCTTTCTATGATCAAAAGAAATACAAATATCCCCTTAAATAGCTATAATCTCAAGCATAAATGTGATCTATATTTCTTTTTACTTTTTAAGAGAAATCTAATACGAAAATTTAAAAATATATTGGAATTAAAAAAGTAAGCGACTGTCACTGGTTTAATTTTCTACAGAAATGATTCTTCATTAAGTACAACAAATGTGCAAACAAATCTATACCGATGAAGAATAACTGATTCTATCCTGTACTTTAAGGATTTGAATAACATATGTCCCTTTATATAGATTCGCTTGCTTTTCAGGGCAAAAACGGTTAAAAGAGCTAAATATAAAAAGTGCCTTATTATTAGCAACACAAACTGTTCAAAGTAACAGAAAATTATACAATATTACATAGCTTTGAAAGGAATTTCAATCTATCGCCGATAACAATCAACACGAAAATGTAAAACTGGCATCAGCCTCTGTATATATCTTTTCCACTAACAAATGACAACACTGGCAATTCCACAATTATTAACACTTTTATTTTGCTTCATTCATGTCGACAGTCTAGTCTGAGCGTGAACAGGGGTTGGAGGTAAAGGATATATTATACACACACACACACTTACACATATATATATATATATATATATATATATATATATATATATATATATATATATATATATGTGTGTGTGTGTGTGTGTGTGTGTGTGTGTGTGTGTGTGTGTGTGTGAGGTAATCGGTGGGTTCTAGAATCGAATTAATGTCAACGGAAAATCCGCGAAAGTTCTTATGATTGCTCGAGTAAACTACATTCACTGAATCATTTAACACAATACACTCTGAAACTGCTTCGTTTTCAAATCCAACATAAAATAGCAAAATAAAACAATAAAAATAGCTTGCTTTTCCTGCACACTGCAAAGTTGTCCCAAAAAGTCTCCTTAATTAAGACTACCTCTTGGGTCTCCCTTAAATTCAGAGTTATGGTAGACGTCATAGTTAAAGTTGTAATCCCTCTTACAGACGATCTAAGTCATTAGGAAGCATACATTATTGGATATAAAAATTGTTTGACGTACCATTTTACTTTCTATGAATTGCTAGAATTGCTACGTGAACACGAGCACATCCAACTGTCACTATTGGATAAAACGTGCTGGCTTTAAAGAGCAAAGAGAATTTGTTGTCAAAATTGAGGCTTTTAAAAGTTTATTTATATTCATACTTACAAGTCCACAAGTTCTGATTAAGTTAAACGCTAACAAAGATACTTTTTTCAGAGCACCCTTTAAGTTTGCTTAAATGTCACCGCTGGCAACTCCCTTTAATATTATCTGCATTGTCTTATTATAGGTCACCATTTAAGTTTATGTCACAAATGTACACTTACAATTCCCCTTTAATCTTATTTACATTGCATACAATCGACCGAGCTTAATTACACTGCATGCTTACGGGTCTTCCTCAAGCTTGTTTACGACTGCACACTTAGTTACAAGTCCCTTTTCGCAAGTCCACTTTAACTCTGTAGTCTTAAAGACCCGATTAAGCTTATTTATGCCGCATGATTCCACATTTATGCATAGTTTGTCAGAAAAAAAAACTAACGTCTTAACCGACTGAGATTGTTCTAATATTACCTTGAAAACTTAAGAACGTGTTGTTATTATAGCTATAATTAATTCATACAAATGATAATGTTGATATTAACTCGCTTTCATAATGAAACATTAACTTCACTACCAGGTATACAAATATTTTATACTTAATATCCTGTTTTATTTCTTTGAAAGCAGTGAAAGTTATTGAAACTATGTACAGGAAATACAAATTACTTGGTCATACTTTAGAGTACATAAAAATATACATTTTGCACTTCAGTGTATTGCATCACCATCCAAGATAAATTAGGGAAATGCCTCACTGAAGATCAAGAGATCCTCAAGCGATGGACAGAATACTGCTCAGAACTGTACAATCATAAGACCCATGAAGATTCAACAGTGCTAAATAGCCTTCAGGCAGAAGAAATTGATGACAATTCCATTCTTCGTGAAGAAGACGAAATTGCAGTTATGTCACTAAAGAAAGGAAAGTCAGACGGCATTGACAACATACCAGCAGAGCTCATTCAAGCAGGAGGAAATGAGATAGTCAGAGTCCTAACAACAATCTGCAGCAGGATGTGGCAGACAGGAGAACTGCCCACCACATGAACTCAATCATTGGTCAATCGTGCTCCCTAATAAGGAAAACCTACAGCTATGCCAAAACTAGTGAACCATCAGTTTCATCAGTCACCCAAGCAAGGTCATGCTGCAAATAACTATCAAAAAACTAAAGCCAAAAGCAGTTAAAATTATTGCTGAAGAGCAGCCATACATCCAATCAGGAAGGAGGATCACAGAACAAATCTTCAATTTCAGACTCCTTTGCGTGAAATACCTTCAACATCAGCAGAATATATACAATGTCTTTATAGATTTCAAAAAGGCCTTTGATAGGGTATGGCATGCTGCCTTATGGGCAACTATGAGGAAGTACAACATCAGCTCAGACCTTGTGCGGGTTGTTAAGCATCTCTATGACAAAATCACCACGGCTGTTCCCATCAACGGCATCAAAGGAAATTTGTTTTGAACAACACATGGATTCAGACAGGGATCTATACTGTCACATGCACTCTTCAACATTTTCCTGGAAAGGATCATGGAGAATGCCTTGCATGACTATAAGGGCACTGTCAGCAATGGAGGAAGAACTATCACCAGCCTTCGCTTTGCAGATTATATTAATGGTTTAGCAGGAGATGAAAAAGAACTGGCTTACTTGGTTGAGCGCCTCAACGCGACCTTCACAGCAAACGGTAGGTATTTCAGTATACCCTTCAGTTTTCAGTGTTCAGGTCTTATAGATGTCGCCAGGGAAAAGTCTGTTCTGACCCAGATGTATGTCCCGGTTGGCAAAAATCACTCCGTCAAAGAATGATTCAAGATACACGATGAAATTTTTAGGTCGAAAATGGACTATTTTGACCAAGAAATATATCAGTACATAACAATACAAATATGAGCCAAACACTATAAGTTGAACTTTATATAACTTGGCTTAATATTAAACTTGGTACCAAATCTGAAATGAATCAATAAAAGTCCATCTAAAGCTATTCAGAGAAAACAAAATCCGTGGCATACTACGGACGGATGTGAGGTCATGCATAATAATGTATCTCTCAGATTACCAAACTGTATGATGAAGAGAGGGTACACAATGTATAGACGATGGAAATTATCACTTCTCCCCGAAGGCGCTTTGAATGATGGTACTAAGGGGGATGATAATTGCATAACGCCAGTGTGAGTCACTTAAATCACAGAATATTAAAGTTTAAAGTGTTCCAAACTCGAATAATGTGCTTACCATCTGCTTTTGACTTATGACAAATGTAACGAAAACTCTTTGTGCACAATATTATCAGGATTCTACCAAACAAAGTACTAAAATATGAAACTCAACTTTAGACTTGAAAGCACATGTACAAATTGTTAAACTCGTTCGTGTCATATTTCTTTAATGAGTTCATGTAACAAATAATTAACAATTTATTATATCTACCATACATTACTTGCAGAACATGGAACATCTAAAACAAATACGAATAACAATCCGACTTCGCAATTAGAATTAAACACACACACACACACCAAAACGAAATACAAAGTAAATTTATAAAATGTAAAAAGAGCTTCAAAGATTTTTTAGAAGTTGTACAAAAGGTCTTATATTTGTCTGGCCTTATGGAAGTTCTACAGAAGGCCTTATGTTTGTCTGGCTTTATACGAGTTGTATAGAAGGTCTTATATTTGTCTGGCATTATGGAAACTATATAGAAGGTTTCGTATTTGTATGGCCTTATACAAGTTGTACAGAAGGTTCCCTATTTGTCTGGCCTTATGAAGTTATACAAAAAGTCTGATATTTGTCTGGCCTTATAGAAGTTGTACAGAAGGTATTATATTTATCTGGCATTATTGAAGCTGTACATGCTTCGTATTTGTCTGGCTTTACAGAAGTTGCACAGAAGGTCTCGCGTTTGTCTGGCCTTATAGAAATTATACAGAATGTTTTACATTTGTCTTGCCTAAAAGAAGTTTTACAGAAGGTTTCGGTTTTGTCTGGCCTTATAGAAGTTTTACAGAAAGTCTTATATATGTCCGGCTTTATAGAAGTTGTACAGAATGGATTATATGTATCTGGCCTTATAGAAGTTTTACAAAAGTTCTCATTTGTCTGGCTTTATTGAATTTGTACTGAAGGTCTTATATGTGTTTAACCTTACAGAAGTTGTATGGTCTTAAATTTGTCCGACCTAATGGAAGTTGTACAGAAGGTCTTAAATTTGTCCGACCTAATGGAGGTTGTACAGAAGGTCTTAAATTTGTCCGACCTAATGGAGGTTGTACAGAAGGTCTTAAATTTGTCCGACCTAATGGAGGTTGTACAGAAGGTTTTATATCTCTCTGGGCTTACTGAATTTGTATAGAGTGTCTTATATGTGTCTGACCTTACCCAAGTTGTACAGAAGGTCTTACATTTGTCTGGCCTTAAAGAACAGAGGGTCTTATATGTGTCTGGTCTTACAGAAGTTGTACAGAAGATCGCACATTTGTCTGGCCTTATTGAGGTTGTACAGAAAGTCCCATATTTATTTTGCCTTAAGGAAGCTGTACATAAGGTCTCATTTGTCTGGCGTAACGGAAGCTGGCTATTCATCAACAAACGCTTATTGTATAAACTTTCATCATTGAATGTTTTGACCCACGTGTATCATCCGTTTGATATCCGTCGCTTTTTTTCATTTTCCCCTGTTAAATTAGTTGGTTTTTTTTGCAAATATTTATTAAAGTAAATGGATCCATTGGGATAAAAATGTTATATACATATACATACATGTATAAGGTATCTACAACTGTAGCAATATAATTTTCTGGAATTATGTTCAATGCAACACTCATTTGCCTACTACAACACTGTCAAACCTTTCTCTATTTTTATTCCAGTGACGTCATTAGGAAATAAAACTACACCGAATAGCATAATAATATATCAACGGTAGAGACCATTGTAGGTATTTCCACCTTCTCGAGCCAAAATTCGCGAAAAGAAAGCCGTCAATGAAGAGCTAGCTGTGGAACGGAAATGAGTCAGCTAGTGTACAATACAACTTCAAAGTGAGGTATAAAATAGCAGTCGTATTGAACATAGAACCAGGTAAATTATATTTTTTCACGGATGACCACACGTGTAGCGTTTGATTTTTGTGATCAAAGCGATGCGAGTAGAAGACGCATTAACTATAAGGTATAGAATATACCATTATATGAAAGCGACGTTTAGACGGAAGCAGAACTTTCATGTCTTAATTAAATGGTTAAATAATCACAGTTATAACTTATTATTTGATCATAACGATGACGATGATGATGATACAGTCGTTGGCTAATATGTAAATAAGTAGTGGATAAGTTCGGTTTAGACAGATGGATGGATGGATGGATGGATGGATGGATGGATGGATGGATGGATGGATGGATGGATGGATGGATGGATGGATGGATGGATGGATGGATGGATGGATGGATGGATGGATGGATGGACAATAACATGCTAATATCATCAATTGAACCTGAACTCTAAAATAAATCAATATTAATAACAGAATCGTTTCGAGAATATAATGATAATTAAAACATTTATTGTTCTTGAATGTTACTTTCTTTCCCTATTAAAATAAATACATCGATCATCATCCATCATTTTATGCCTCTTTTAACCTTGTTTTTCTTCTGTAAAAATGTTAAAGAAAAATTGGCACGTGCTTCTCCTACAAAATTACAATTACATTATATGAATTTCCAAAGAAAAAATAATTGGCAAAACATTAAATGGGATTAAGAACATTTAGAGAATGGCCTGAATGTCTGAATTGTATGTACAGATCCTGCTGTTAACATTTCTCGTCAGTATTTCCATGGTTGATATTACATGGACATGATCTTATAAGAGCGGTCACTATTTGTGAGGGAAGTGGAGCTAGTGATACTGTTGGTTGCACAAATACGGTAGTGCAATGTAATTTTGGGTAACATCTGCAAATAAAATTATGCTAAGTTCAGTCCGAGTACAAATTCTAAGATTAGTGTAATCACTAAAATGGTGCCAAAAGAACTGAATTTTCATGTGAGTTATCTCCCCAATAGATAGATATTAGAGGTTTCATTGGATGATAAAGGTCTCCTAGTACTTACTTGTTAAACTACCATAGCAATCTACGGAGATACCATTAAATAATTCTACATTTTAGGCAGTCATGATTAAAACCTACATCTGTCCACACCCATTTGTGATGCAAGCATATGTGCTGAGAAAACCGAATAAACTGCTTTTTCTTGTTTTGGCAAAAAATATATTTGGAATGAAAATTCCAAAAACTTCAGAATATGAACGAATACAACCAGTTTGTCAGGAATCCATCCACTTTACCGATGGCTTCCTGAAGAAAATACTTCTAAGGCAAAATATCGTACTGCGGGTTCTGCTCAATCAAACCATTTATTGTGGGTTGAAAATACATACACCAATAACCTTAAACCATTTATTGTGGGTTGAAAATACATACACCAATAACCTTGATGGGGAGTTTCATCCCTCATATGGAACAAATAGCAGTGATGAGTTTTGTACTGTGCCGATTCGGCCTCCTTGACTGCGGTGTCGACATGCACCCTGCGAGACCGACGATTGTTTTATGCGAACTCGGTGAAAACTCTTCAATGATCTTGTCACACTATTCAATGATCTTGTCACACTATTCAATGATCTTGTCACACTATTCAATGATCTTGTCACACTATTCAATGATCTTGTCACACTAGAGAAGATTATGAAACTGCATGAACATAAGTCTTTAAAGGTACTAGTTTTCACCCTTACAAATAGGAAAAGTACAAGAATTATTTTTATTAAAAACAAAATCAAATATTACCTTTCCTTAACAAACAATCACTGCTCTCCAAACATATATATATATATATATATATATATATATATATATATATATATATATATATATATATATATATATATATATATATATATTTATATATTTATATATTTATATATATATATATATATATATATATATATATATATATATATATATATATATATATATATATATATATATATATATATATATCCTGTTGTATTCACTAATTTCTAGACTGGTTCTCCTTTTCCTATGTAACTAAGACCGAGAGTCCTACAGAATAAAATTAAAAAACAAAGCCAGTCATAAGATAACAATATATATGAAGCCTTCAAACTTTAATTAGAAATGACTACTATAACTTTGTATGACAAAAATGATGTAACCATTCAACATATACTTAACACGTGCCAAATAAATAAATATTGGGCTTTAAAAAATAAATGTCTGATTTTTGCATCCTTTGTTGTAATACACCAAAAGTATAAACAACTACTACAAGAAGTCATTGTGTGGAATTAAATTTGCAGGAATTCATAGTGTGTATCTTTTCCTTTGTTTTAAATCTGATTCTTAAAATTAGGTATGGAAATAATGTTTGGTAGGCACACTGACAGCTTTATGTTTGGAAGGCTATGTTCTGCATAATATTTTATCGTAGGCTGTATACGTGTAAGTATACCCTAGTCACCCTCACCCATGCTCTTACATACAAATAAACAGATTGGAAGACTAGGGCCTTACTATAAAACCTAGCTTGTGCTTTCAGTTCCTACTTCGTTAAAATGCGACGAATGCAGAATATGTATTCATTCGTTATGTATGAACTGCATTTAGTTATGCAATATTATTACATGCAATAGAGTTTCAATATCGAGCAGATCAGTAACACGTGCGCACGCTTGACTACAAAAAAAAAACAACAAACACAACATAAATAATTATTCCTTTCTCAAAATTACTAACCATGTACACCTAAACGTACCCAAAGAATTCCCAATATTAAGAAATTAAGGAGGGTCCGTTTTACGAAACTAATCCGTGTAACCATAAAGTTTCGAAAATAATGTACATTAAAACGTCTGCTCCTAGACACAAGGCTACTTACTCGGTTTGAGAAATATCTTCCAAACCATCGACTCTGCATAATTAACAAACAAATCACTCTGCAACAAATAATTACTACATGTAACAAAGCTATAAACGGGGACGTAAAGGCAATTAACGCATACTTTAGATTTATTACAGAATGAATATGGTAGGTGCTTTAAAAAAGCAGCAATTATGTGTTCTAACTGTTAATACAGTTCTAATAGATCATGTATTTAAATTGTATGCCGTATATACTCCTCCTATTATGTAGGGTTCAATTGCAAACTACAATGAACCAGATTTACCGTCACATAATACGCCGGCAGATCTGGGTCTATGCTGTCTGCCGGGACTAAGTAGTATAATAAAAAAAGCAGCACAGAATCCGACCTGTGGGCTCATTATGCAACGGTAGATCATGGTTAACGTTGTTTTCAGCTAGAACCGACCAATAAGCAATCACATATAACAGACTGCATTCGCCAAACTGTAGAATCCGTTGGTTAGAGCGTCCACCTCAGATACAGGATGTCGTGGTTTCAAACCCATGCCGAGTCATACCAAAGACTTACAAAAATGATGCTAACAGCTGCCTTGCTACGAGGTTGGTCTGGTCGGCCATGATTAAAAGACACACACTCCTCTCTCTCTCTCTCTCTCTCTCTCTCTCTCTCTCTCTCTCTCTCTCTCTCTCTCTCTCTCTCTCTCTCTCTCTCTCTCTCTCTCTCTCTCTCTCTCTCTCTCTCTCTCTTTTCTCTTTCTCTCTCTCTGTACAGGCTTTTTTTGTACGTAAAACCATTTAACACAAGAGACGACGTGTTTATCATACTTTGCTGAGTGACACTGACCAAATAAATGATGAAATATTAATGAATAATGTCTAACAAACCATGACGTATTCTCGCAATCTTTGAAAGTAATATCGAATGGTATCCATATTGGTCACAGATAAGGCAACTGTAATTAGGGAAAAAACGTTTCCTATCAGACCATTCATGTTTCTACCGATGGATACTTGTCATGTACACAACAACACATTACCATTTAGAGCTGCCTCCGCATTTCAAATAAGGTTTTGCTGATTTAAAAGAATCTATTGGATGTAGGTAACTGATAAATATTAAGAGCTTTTGGTGTACCAATTTAATGACTTTGTAAGAGAACGAAATTGTATTTTCTTCGGTAATTTATGATATAGCAGAAGGGAGGTAACTCCGGTATGTTACCTCTTTCCACCATGCAGGTTTACAAAACCAATGGTGATCGTTGGTGGCATATTACTTATTTGTCAAAATACAGCACGCATGAAATTGTCAATCAAAAACAAAAAAAGAAGAGATTAAAAAAAGGTCGGTTACTTAAATGATAGACAAATATTGGATTATATCTCAACTCTATGCATAATCCCACTTGCATATCGCCCTTCCCCAATCCGTTTAAATATTTCGGGAACGAGAGCGCTGTCGATCGAAAAGTTTGAACTCGTCCAGTTGCGTCACCGCGAGTTGCGGGGAAGAGGATGCGGAACGCACCGGGTGACACTATGAGAGGGGAGACACCAAAATAACGGTCTGTATTTTTTTTAAAATTTTTGTGCAGGAAGGAGGTTCACGGTGGTGACACCATGAGTGTACCGCACATGGTTTGTTCATACTTATCAAAAGCATATTGCCAAGCATTAAATCGAGGTAGAATCCTGTCCTATCTACACGATATTTTTCAATAGTCCATTATCGTGTAATAATATCGCTGTAGAATCCTCTCATAATCACACGATATTTCTAAAGCATATTGTTTAAATTTAAAGATTTATTTTCTCCACATAATATCATCTTCTGATCTCAATACGGAGAACACACACATACATACAAACACACACATTATATATATATATATGTGTGTGTGTGTGTGTGTGTGTGTGTGTCTGTGTCTGTGTGTTTAAGTGTGCAATCTCCAGTAAAATTGTAGATGCATTTGTGCTATAAATAACTGCTCTTGTATGCGAAACATTTTGGTAGTATTATCTACTGGTTCTTTGGACTACGGAATTAATTACATATTTAAACAGGCTGCACAAGTGATTTGAAATATTTTTTAAACATTTTGTGCTTAACAGACGATGGAGATATTTAAAAAGAAAAAAAATACGAAATCTAATTCAAGCCATGCATAGTTATACCTTTTAGACCATATCGCTATTGCCATTAACTTTTAATTAACCCAATGATCATATGATAAAGAAATTCATTCAGTATACTTCTAAGTAATGACTTTTCCATACAAAAATAGTCTCCACAGACCCTCTATTATTATTCCGATAATTCTAAACAATATTTTTCTCGTTTACTTAACTCTTTCCACAATTATATCGTTTGAGCAATCTGACATGCCATACGGGTATTACAATGCTTGAACCTATCTTCTTAGAAATGGGCATTAACTCCTGTCTGATGATAGTTGGAATATATACTTACCTTGACCTTTCACCCTTGAGTGCGAAAATATAATAAACTAAATACCATATATCACTCTTGATCTCCAATCTTCGATCGCAAAGGTTGAAATGGTATTCAGGGACATAAGATCCGAATTGTGTACCGTACATAACAGTACAAAACTGATTCAAAAGTAGTGCATGAGCAGTTTTTAAGCAATGGATAAATCAGTACGGAGTTATTGTGGTTAAAAATCATTGGTGTGAACTGATGATCAAAAATGGGAATAGAAAGATACCTTTTTTTTCAACCTCCAAAATGACGATCATTGATCTTCTATGCATTACGAGGATATTTTGGGTATACAACTTTACTCTATATCACGCCATAACTAATGTCTTCCAAACTATTGGTTTAAAAAAAATCAAAAGCGTTAATTTTATTGGCTACTAAAATTCAAACCTTCAATCACATACATACCTACATAAATCCCAAAATCGAACCGCTCCGGTGGCCTAGAGATTAGAGCGTCCGCCCCGGATGCGGGAGGTCGTGGGTTCGATCCCCGGTCGAGTCATACCAAAGACTTACAAAAATAGTACTAACAGTTGCCTCGCTTGACGCTCAGCATTAGGAGGTTAGTGTTAGGACTGGTCGGCCTGGTGTCAGGATAATGTGACTGGGTGGGACATCATGCTACATGTCTGCGGCATGATGCCCCACTGCTAGACATCACTATAAACTGCCACACTACAGACATCGTAACGATATGACTGAAAAATTGTTAAAGCTACGTTAAAAATTATAATCACATCACATCCCAAAATAGTTCATCGGAATAAAGAGCGTATCCAAAACACGAATGTGTCCTCTGACATTGGTTTAAAGAGACTGTTTTCGTATTATTAGTGGATTTATACGTAAAGTTCAGTGAAAAATGTATTAGCCTCTTGTAAGTCAAATAAGTTACAAATTTGTTGTTAATAACACAATTGTACAATATATCTTAACAACATCGGGTACGTACATTTACCTCGTATATCTGCTCATACATGAGCAGATATACGAGGCATACGAAAGATGAACAGGACAAATATACCGCACGTGCAGCTTTTACAAATTTGAGCTTACCTGTACAGTGTAATTATTACGTTTAATATCTTAACTACATGATGAATATATTTTTTACACATAGTCATTCGATATGTATCGAAGTTGATAACTCTTCCAGAAAATAAAATCAGTTCAAATGCTGATCAAAGGTAAATGTTAACAGCGATTGCATTTATGTATTCACGTGCTGGTTAGTTTATGTCTCTAAGACTAAGCCCCAGCAACGGCGCACACCATATTAATTGGAATCGGCCTTAATCAGGACAAAAAGACGGTAACATCTGTCTTCTCTCATAAATTAAAACTTTGTTTCACTTCACAAATGTGCAATTAAAACAACGAACGTAACGCGTTATGATGTACTGAAAGGCCGTTTTTTTTAATACTGAATGTCTGATTTGTCAAAATTTGATAAAAACTGGTAATCTTCCCCTAATTATAACCCAAATTCGTTCCTTCCAACCTTTATATCCAAACGTGTCAGTCTTTCGAGGATGTCGGATAAACAAAGTATTAATATACCTACCCCTCTAGCTACATACATCTAACGCATGATACACACACACACATACATACATATATATATATATATATATATATATATATATATATATATATATATATATATATATATATATATATATATATATATATATATATATATAACTTGCTATATGCATATATATGGTGGATTTAACACATGCTACATACATATATCGTGGTTCTACCACATGTTACATACGAATATATCGTGGATCTAACATGCTACATACATACATATCACGGTTCGAATACATGCTACATTCATACATCTCGTGGATCCAACATGCTGCATGCATACATATAGTGGATCTAACACATGCTACATGCATACATATTGTGGAGATTTTTACACAATATCTACAAGCGTATATTGCTAGAAGCATGCATTTTGAAAATATTCATCGACTACATCAAAAATGGTTTTGAAAATTACATGTATTGCTTTCATGGTCAAACAATTACAAAGGACTTTATCAATAACCACTGAAGAGATACGGTTGGCAGCAGGGTCGGCCTTATGCCGATTCCTCGCTCACAGAGAAGTTAGTAAAAAAAAATTTTAAAAAAAGATATCTATAGAGAGAAAGTAATTTTAAAGCGATGGAAGAAACATAAATTCAATATCAAATAAAACACGTTTCAAATTTTATTTCTGAATGCTTGCTCACTGGGTACACTGTGCGTAAATCCAGGCGGCCCCGCAAAAATGATCCAAATTGAGCCACGCGTTTACGAAGGCCGATCCTGGTTGGCAGGGATGTATGGGGTTGTCCTCACGCTGCAGGAAATCGGAGAAACTGAGGATGAACGGATCTTTGATAGGTTATAATCATCCCTATTAAATGTAAGCTGCAGAGATCGAACCAAGAACAGTTGAGGTGCAAAGCAAGCGTAAGACTTCTCCATAAATGCACCACCTTTCACACTGGCGCATTATATGGGGAAAAAATTGTTTCTAGGCATACCGCCTATGTTACTGTGATCATTTTATGTCGCTAACCACAACTTTCTGGCAGCAGTACGCCAGT
The DNA here is from genome assembly GCA_016746295.1 of Potamilus streckersoni. Taxonomy (NCBI): domain Eukaryota; kingdom Metazoa; phylum Mollusca; class Bivalvia; order Unionida; family Unionidae; genus Potamilus; species Potamilus streckersoni. The sequence goes on along the minus strand of JAEAOA010000519.1, from coordinate 81,955 downwards.
GTATCAGAATCTAGGTATAACATGCTTTCTAAAGTGTATGTGTCAGTCACGTTAAAATATCTAGGTACAGTGTCAGATCGTATCTCCACGTAGATACGATTCAGTCCTAACACACATATGTAGATATGTAATCAAAGCAAACTCGCAGGGACAATCAACAAGGCTGTGAAACATTTAGAGCAACATAAAATATGAGCAATATACGTTTATTGCTTTTGGGGTTTTGATATGTGGAGAAATAAAATGAAACTGCCGAAACCGCACACCCCATAATACTGCTTCTTCTGCATACTGGCCACATATTTTGGTTCCGGACATAGGCCCGTTCAAATACCAATCATACCTCCAATATGCACTTCCCACCCCAATACAACGGTCACACTGGTGTTAGCAATGTCTGGTCCTGATAGGTGCAGTGCCGGATTTAGGACAAATGAGACCCTGTGCTAGTTAAGTTATGAGGACCCTTACTTGGGCCCTGAAGAAAGTAGGCCCGGTAGGCCTACACAGGTAGGTAGTCAGGCATATATACTCAGGAAATTTAGATGCAGATGATATTGCCACAGACTTCTGAAAAATTCATCGTAGTTGTTTTGCCAAGAAGATAGGCTCCCTAGCCAACATGGGTCCTGTGCTTAAGCACACCTAAGCACAATGGTAAATCCGGCACTGGGTAGGAGTTACTGCATGCTGAAAATTTGAGACGGTTTATAATGATATGCCTTGTAGATCAGAATATGGAATTCAATAGATTAAGAACGGGATGATTGTAGAGGGCCGGATTAAGGCCTTGGGGGCCCGCCACACTTAAGATAGGGCTGCCCTTGTAAACCTACAAATAAACTGACCTTAATATTTGTATAAGTACTGTAATTGTATTAGGCTAAAGTATTACAGAGATAATACTGTACTGTCCTATACTTGGAGAGGCTGTACATGACTGCGAGGAGGGACCTTTACGGACGGATACAGGTACACATCAGGGATTGCAAGAATAGGGACCAGGCTACTCTCTCTCTCTCTCTCTCTCTCTCTCTCTCTCTCTCTCTCTCTCTCTCTCTCTCTCTCTCTCTCTCTCTCTCTCTATATATATATATATATATATATATATATATATATATATATATATATATATATATATATATATATATGTTCTGACCATTTCCAGCCATTTTAGATATTTTGACATTTATGTTTGGATGTGAGGTCCGAACTAGTCCGAGTTTCCTCTGACCCTTGACACCCCATTTTTGATATCTGGTTTTTTATGTTGGGGTGTAGGGTCAGAGTCTATTCCCTATCAAAAACTTGGAATTTGCCGACACCATTTGGTGTCGGCATAGGGTACTCGCCAACTATAAGGCCTAGAAAACTTAAATGACCTTGCATTGACCAATAATTACATTAAATCGATAGGCAAATCATTTATCTTCTCAGAAATTACAAGCATAACACCGATTTTGTCTTTAATCCATTGTCAGACAAGACGTAACTACAGCGTTGATGAATTTTGACCTCGTTCGCACCATTTTCATTGCTAGTCACATGACTAACTAAATCTCGCAGCCGATGTGCATAAACGTCATAGGTCAAATACCCACGTGATAACAACAAAGTGCGTTGACATATAGTTTCTGTGTGATCAGTCAGCCTCTTTCCAGGAAGATACGACAGTTACATGTTTAGGGCTGCTGTTATCCCAATTAATATGTTGAATAATACGTGTTTTTTCTTGTTATTGTATACATTGCGTGACTTTCATTCAATATTTTCGAGTTTATGTCTTTCTGCAATACTGGAATGGAAGGTTTTGTGCATAAACCTTATATTGCAACATAGCAGGTAAAGACGAATACACGGAAGCTCTTGCCAATGAGATACTTTAAGAAAAGGGATACTATTTTAATATTAAAGAACTACAGTATGATGTAATAAAATCAGTTATCAATGAAGTTGACACATTTGCCGTCTTCCACAAGGGGTATGGGAAAACGCGGTTTTTTGTTGTTATCACGTGACTATTTGACCTATGACGTTTTGCATATCGGCTGCGAGATTTGGTTAGTCATGTGACTAGCAATGAAAATAGTGCGAACGAGGTCAAAATTCATCAACGATGTATACTTTCGTCTCGTCTGACAACGGATTAAAGACAAAATCGTGTTATGCTTGTAATTTCTGAGAAGATAAATGATTTCCCTACCGATTTATTGTAATTATGGGTCAATGTAAGGTCATTTAAGTTTGCTAGGCCTGATAGTTGGCGAGTACCCTATGCCGACACCAAATGGTGTCGGCAAATTCAAAGTTTTTGATAGGGAATAGACTCTGACCCTACACCCCAACATAAAAAACCAAATATCAAAAATGGGGTGTCAAGGGTCAGAGGAAACTCGGACTAGGTCAGAACCAAATGCCTGTTAAAAAGATGAAATTCGCCGCCACTGCATTCTGCTTGATGAATCTGGCGTTCTCCAGATTGCTGAGACATCGACATGTTTCTGATCTATTGCGTTCGGTATAAATACGTTGAAAATTAAGTGTACATTATTTGTGTGTTGGGGGACGTGGATGGTTACAAACATTATTTGACTTTCATTTAATATTTTCTAGTTTTTTTAACAATAGCATTGGAAAGAGAACTTATTGTTGCTATCACGTGACTATTGGACTGTTGATGTCATGAACGTGTAAGTTGCGAGAATTTAGTAGACTGTTTACTACTAATACAAACGACGAGTAACTGGTTAGATTTCAAACTTTTTTTTAGAATTCCAGCTTTTTAATATGCAATTCGCAATCACCACACAACCCAAGAAACATGCAAAAATATTTAAATCGTGGTGGGCGGTTGTTATGGGAAACTCTAACCAGGTTTTAAATGAAATATTATAACAAATAACGATTGGAGCAAAAGTACTGTTTTGGATAATAAAGTTCATACCATTAAGTACTTTGGAGATACCTAACAAGTGATGCTCAGATAGTAATGTGTCATGTTCAATCAGGAATAATACAACCAGAATCTTTAAGACTTGAAAGGTATGTTTGACTGCGCAAAGTGCTAATGGGCCGCGACAGCAATGGAGTGCCAGATGTTTAACTTCGCGATGAAAAAGCATGCTGACATGGGGCCGTATTTATCTGGCAAGTTTAACCTGGTCATTTATATAGGTAAATGCAGTTATGTTTCCCAATCACGTTCTTCAGAAATGTTCTTCGCTCGATGATTTTAGCTTCCAATTTGATACACGAAAAATTACCAACGCTTCTGACCCACATTGATAATCAAAAAGTAATTGAAGAATGAAAGTCGATCGGCGCACATAGAACTTTAGGGATAACATAAGAGTCCGGCTTTTAGCAAGAGTTAATTTTCAAGAAGGGCGATAGTTTAATGTATCCTTCAGGTTTGATGTTCTAGGAAAACGTTTTATTATCGGACGATTTATGACAGCTTCTATCAATAGATATTACCAGTGCAACAGATACATGCCGAAAAATGATGACGCCCCCTTCAATCAATTATAGGACGCAAAGATTAACGATGTCTCCTAAGAAATCTCAGGATGTTCGGCTTAATTAATCAGTATCATCCATTCTTCGCAGATAACTGACTGCCTATGTTAAACAGAAAAGAAAATGAAATGACTTAATGATCATTTCTCAAGCAATATAACGATTCCGATCAATAAGAAATTATTTAAAGTTCAAGCTAATACGATGAAACTGCAAAACATAATGCAATAACCGTTCTATGCTGCTCAAAATCCAAGCCTATTACCTTCTAAAGTCAATATCAACACTATGCAGAACTGTCTATGGGCACCAAAATAGTATCGATAATTCCAAAAAATAATTGGCTCAGAATTCTTCCTCCGGTTGCTATAATTCCTTTCTCCTCTCTGGCCTGTGCCATCAATTATGAAACAACTTAATTCAGATGGTTTTAGTGCGAATAATTACGTCATTGAGATTGTTCAATTAAGTAAGGCATCTAGACAGTTTAGTTGTGAATCAATACGACATTGAGTAGTTTGACAATAGCTTGCCCAACCACGTTGGACATCTAGAAAAGTTTATTTATGAATCATTACGACACTGCGAAATGGGAGAATAGCTTGCTCAACCACGTGGGGGTACTTACGACAGTCTATATATATGTATTTTAAACAAATTACAAAAAGTTTTCTTACAATTTTCACACAATGTTCACTATGTACTACTAATTAGCCCTGTTTCAATTAATGTGGAATATGTTAATAAGAAAAAAAGGATCTTAACTAAAAAAACATGATAATTAGGAGGTGGGCATTCTCGTTTATTTTCCAAATGTAGCTCAATTTATAACATTTATGTGCAAATATTACTGTACATTTTCATGTTTCTATTCGCGAATGTTGAAGGGTAACTTCGATAGCATTTGTAAGATATTTTTCTTTATATAATGTCGAAGACATGGGAACTAACAAGCAAAGTGCCTTTAGCAAAGTCATACTGGCTTGGGCATGTATTGAACCAGCGACGCTTGGATTACAGATCCAGAGCTCAACCAATTTAGCTATGATGAATATGAAACATGTTGGTAAAGTGACTATAAATATTGCAACAGTTTTATAATCATGACGAGAACACATCCAGCAATATCAGAAAGGCTGAAAGGTGTCTATGTAATTTTTAAAATTATACACAAAACGAATAGCTTCTATTCCGACGACAAGAAATACACAGAGACAAGGACGGACAACAAGGTATGGCAGGCCTATTAAAAGATTTTAGGAATAGAAATATGATGATGTCTGTTAATCTTTCTTTAAGAAACACTAATATCTTGAGAGTATTCCATTTTAATCGTCGATGTTACTGAGTGTTTGGTGAAATTTATTTATAACATAACTGTTAAAATAGAATAAAAATTGTCAGGATAAGGAACAACATTTAACAAGTTTAGCAATATCCATACATTTTATACTATTGTGTTGAATATCGTTGTGAATAAAATCTGACAAGTGCGAAAAATGTATGGATACTTTTGTTTTTCTACAAAAGCCAAGCGTGTCCTGCGAAATAGTGACAACGTCGACTAGATTGTTTTCTCTCATTTCAGAAGCTTTAAGTTGTGGAACATTGTACGAATAACAAGCATTTTCTAATACTGGTAACATTTATTGATTGATCAGTTGTTATTTAACTGCACATCATTGCACAATAGGCAAAGGAACTGGTAGCGCGAGTCAAGAACCCTGCTCAGACAGGCACTAAGGCAGTCGAAAGGGGCATGCATCTTATCGACATTTAAACATCCCAATGTGTTATCTGCCAATGTATTTAATCTGGCACGCTTTTCAACACTGTTAATGTTAATATCGCACACAACAGGTGTCCGAATTGCCCATGGGAATGTAATGTTATAGATTATGCCAAGAATTCTATTTTCATTTCGATCTGTTTGATTTATGTTTTCTCCCCTCTTTGCTCTATGACCGAGCCAAACGCCCCATGCACTGGCACTTCAAGTATAAAATCACAATTTATAACACATGTTCAAAGCGTTTCGATCCTCGACTTTGTTTGGCTATCTACACAATGATGGCAGTTCGGTTTTTATTTTTATCGGCACTTTCAGCACATTATTGGCCACATAATACATCGTACTAAAATGTACTAAAAATGGAGCAAACTCTCTTTCCAACGTAGCAGATCCGATTTGGTCTAGGTGGGTACTGAACCCGCGATCCTTGCATTTCGTTCCATCAACTGAGTTACCGCTACTCCCTGTCTAAACAAATCCATCGTACTAAAAGAAGCCTTTCCATGTAACCGATCTTCAGGAAAACGAATATTTGTCACTTTTAAATTCTGCAGCAACTGCATTTTGGAATGTTTTTACAATTAAATGACAAGACAATCAGAAATAATAGTGTTTGTTATGAAAATATTAGCATCAGTGTTTATTAGGCAAATGTGATATCATGATCAAAATAATATAACTAGTTGAATTTAGAAGTAAACAAGACTTGTTTCTTCCCCCGTGCTCATACAGTCTAGTTCAACCAAACTCTAACATAGATCCGTATTCGAAAATCTCAAGGAGTCACGCTTGATTCTAATTGATCGAGACAAGATCAAATAATGATTTTTAATTTCACACTAAAAATAAATCACTATTACGAGTAAAAAGTACTATGTAGAATTTGGGATTTGTTATCTACGCTTTGCAAATACAGACAAATACAGACAAACCTGTCTTTGACTGTCCTCTGTAACAGTCTGTAAGACTGATGCGTCATGTGTTGTCTTTGATAGTCTTCTCTAAGACTTAGATGGGTCATGTGTTGTTTTTGACAGTCTTTTTTAAAACTTTTGATGAATCATGGCAGTCTTCCGTAAAACTTTCATGAATCATATGTTGTTTTTGACAGTCTTCTATGAGACTTAGTCAAGTCATATGTTGTCTAAAACAAATGTATAATATGTTGAAACAAGCATAACATTTGAAACTTATTGTATCTTGACTTTGTCTCAAGCATTATGATGTCTATTTAATTACTAAAGCTTGTATATCGACTTGTCGCGTAAAAGTCGACAAAAGCATATTAACGATGCGATAAATATCATTTAGCTGGGCTTTATCACAGCTCACAGGCAATCGTTTTGCGACCCAAAACATTTATTCTATTTTATTTTTAGCTGAGTATTTTCGATGAAATTTAAAAAAAAATATTGGTGAATAAAATGTTTAACTGCCTTTGAAGTGGCCGATTTCCAAACAGGATTATGTACGAGTTTCTCATTTCCAAAAAGTAAAGGTGTATTTTTTATAACAGAAGAAATAATCATTACAAAATGCCGTCAAGACCGCATTATAAATCATCGCGAGTCCGAAGGCAGTGGCTTAAATGGACGTGTGATAGGTTTAAACCCTGTAATAAGGACTCGGCTCATGATTATTTTAGTCAATTCTTGATGACCAAATCCATGTTTCTTTCTCGACTCATTTACTATCATATCCAGGTTTTAAACTCGTATTCGGCATAAAAGGGTTGATTTGTGACGCCCACTTTTTGAACATGATCACTTTTACGACCATCGGAGTTTTCGGCGATGGCCAATGCCGGGGTAAAGCACACAATGGAACTAACGATTTATTAGCTATAAGGTGTAACTACACTAAACTTGCACGAAAATATCCCAGGTTAAGTATCTGCAAATAAAAATATATTGACTGCATTACTAAACATAATGCCACCACAGTGGTATATATTAGTTAGGATCAAGGTAGTTACAATTAGGTGTTAGCGATAGAGTCTTTGTGTATTTGTATATATATATATATGTGTGTGTGTGTGTGTGTGTGTGTATGTATGTATATATATATATATATATATATATATATATATATATATATATATATGTATATATCTATATATATATATATATATATATATATATATATATATATATATATATATATACTCCACAAGACATCGACCCAATCTTTTCATCAGAATTGGTATTGTAACCTTTATGAAAATATGAATTATTTTTAATAGCATCTGCCATAAGATAGCAGATGTTACATAAAGCATTGATGACGACCGTCCAGGTTTACGCTTAAGGCGCATCTAGCAACGAACACCGTTTATGTCTATGACCCACACCCATCCAATAGCAAAAGGCAAAGACCCTGACCTGCCCGCGCATAAAGCACGGATATATCTGAATGAGTCGGTCTACATTGCTTGTTTAAATTCCTAACAAGAAAGACCAACATAGCTTCTATTACGTACCGCTTGATGCCACTGCATATCCAGTTCGGATTGAGTGTAGTGCCTTCCGTGCACGTTATTCACGAAAGCATACAGTACTGAAAATTTTGGTTTATAGATATCCGAACAATGCTGCATTTTGGCTAAAAGATAATGGAAACGTTTCATTTATATTCTTGAATTTTTTCATGTACTTATTTTTTTTTCTCCTTGTATACCTTGTATCCTAAATGTATAATAAAACACTCACAAATCTCAGACGGATATACAAATGTAATGGATTTAGCACTTGCTCAACGTGGACGATGAAAATTATGAATCTCTAGGGTCTGTATCGAAAAACAAAATAAGAAATTGTGTTCGAGAAACACGTATGCCCATACTGTCCCAATGCAAATAAAAATGTACGTGTCCAAAACATTTAACAATTTATTCACATGTTGTTATGACAGGAAAATATATTCTGCTAAATGTGCAGAAAAACATGCCAAACAAATTACATTTGTCTATCTCAAGTGGTATTTACAGAAATGTGTTAAAGTATTTCGTCACGCAATTTGAAAATTAATGTAATGGCCTGGAACTCTAATAAAATTATCTAATCTAATATGAATGCAAAGAAGAGTAATCCTTTTTATCTACTTTAATGACATTTTATCACTAATTGCTAGCATGGTTTTTGTCAAGTTCAAAATTATTTATTTAAAAACTCATAAAATAATTGAAAACGTTTGTTCAAGTTTGCTCAAATGGAATGAGAACCAACAACGTCATCCCACATATAAATACATATAATAATCCAATCAAATTTGATTTGCCTGCCTTGGGTGATTTTTGTCACACTGTGTTAAGTATTAGTAGCAAAGAGTTCCAAAAAAATGTGTTAAAAGTTGTAACATTCCTGTACCGGCCTGAAAATCATGTTTGGTCATCTACATAACTTAAAGTTTAAAGCTGATTATGTGATGTCTTCAGTACAACGGATATTAGCCGAAGGCAATATAATCATACAATAAACATACAGGCACACACACACACACACACACACACACACACACACACACACAAACGCACACTACGTGCAATGAGAGAGGTCAAACTAAACTTAGAAATGCCCACACATGGGATATGAGATTTGTGTGTATTGTTTTATACTCTATCCCCCTCCCCCCACAACAAAAATTATTAACACAAAGATAAAATAGATAAACAAAATGACACAATCCTTTTGCTTCCCCGGTTGTGTGCATTAGATCACAACAGTTTCAACCATACAAAAGATCAATTTTTCTTGTCTCAAAAGGAATTTAACTTGTCCCATAAGGAATTTGACTTGTTCCAAAAAGGAATTTGATTAAAGTACTTTTTTCCGAAATAATTTTTATTGCAAGAAAAGAACCCGAACAAAATGAAAAAAAAAACTGGCATGGTTTGAGGTTAATGAACATACTTTTTTTTACAACAGTGAGTTAAAATAAGATTAAAATCATTCGTATAAGAATTCACATTATTATGAATTCAAATATGCTAGCAAAATTTCATCCATCTACGTGGAGTAGTTTTAGCGCAATTTGCCTAAGAAAGTTCTCTGTGACAGAATGATGTACTGACGCACGGACTATATATATATATATATATATATATATATATATATATATATATATATATATATATATATATATGTGTGTGTGTGTGTGTGTGTATGTATATATATATATATATATATATATATATATATATATATATATATATATATATATATATATATATATATATATAATCAAATCAAGGTAACTCATCTGCAATCAGTAAAGACATGGATATCGTTATGTTCTTTCTGTGCCTTACTCGCATTGTAATAATGTATTAAATCTTTAATGGACTTATGAATGCAAATAGTATTTGATAATCTGCAGCTGGACTTTTTCATAACATGATTAACTGACCGATGCCCGCCATTTGAACACTCGTCATAAAAACAGAAAAAATATTTGTCTTGTAGTTCACTTAATTCTGTTGAAAAGCATACGACTGTAGCCGACTTAATTCTGTTGAACAGCGCAGGAATTCCTTCTGATGATCTTACAACAGAAAAAAAAACATCGTTTTCTGGACATATTCCAAACATAAAAATGTGTGCTTTATGAATGGAACATCGTAATACTCGATTTTCTGAATGAAATTCTTTAAAGACTGTAAATATGTAAAGCATGCTATATTTTAATAAAACAAATCAGGCAAATGAAATGATTGTTTACACGAAATAATGTCTTGCACATTTTTTCCTTCAATTAGACGAGTATAATTGCACCTGTAGTACAAGGTATTTCGGTTCCCGTAGTTCTTCTAAAAACGTTTTAAGCTAGCGTATTTACCTGTTACGCAACTACGAACATACTTTTAGCTGCAAAAGTATAATAATCCCTTGCTTTTGACTCTAGTTTTTTAGTGGACGATTCTTTAACATATTTCGCTATCTTGCACAAATTACAACCACGATTAACATCCAGTCAACCCTGAAAAAAATATATGTACTAAAACATGCACTCTTTGTGTTCCCCTTCTTTTCAAAGATTTAACTGGAATAGTAGTTGCCATTTTTATCGCCGAATCAGACTATCGAAATGCTAGCGAATACATCCAAGCAATAATATACTGCATCAGTTATTTAAGACCGACGTGCATTCCAGTGCCTGGTTGTAGAGTTATTTAAACATATTGCGGACGTTTCTTCCTCCATGTCAACATTTTCTCACAGCCTTCCTAGATACGGGAAACAAAGAATTACAATTAATAAAAATTTAAGCAGATCACCTTGTTCTTTTTTCGTTGTCTTTTATCGGTTTGGGTACTTTTTTGTTGATTTGTTTTAAACGTTTAAAATTTTTATTAATTTCATGGTTTGTTATTATCTGAGCTACTGGTACTTTCTTGTCCAATAAGGAAATCTATCCTCCTTAAAATTCGTTTAAACACAGAATAAGTAATTAAACTTTATGCTTCAAATAATATATTTTCTTCTTTGTTTTGTAAATGACGGTCTTAATTTTGCTGTATGGTGTGGATTCTGGGAATTGTTAACGCAATAGAGCTCTGTGTGTTTATGTGTGTGTGTGCGTGCGCGTGCGCGCGTGCGCGTTTGTGTGTGTGCGTGAGATAAGAGAGAGAGAAAGAGAGAGAGAACTAGATTTATCAAACTTGTAAGTCATAATTGCTGCCCACACCGCCCCTTCCTTTTAAACACATATGACCCCAAAAAATCAATTTATAAGTAGACATTTCGAGAGAAAAAAAATGAAAATTGTACACAGTGGCATTAGTCTTATAGGTCAATTATTTTTTGCACATAAATATGCATGCCCAATATCATGTCTCTATCAACTGGGTTTTGCTTACCAAGGTTTTGTGAATAAATAAAATGGCTAAAAGTCTAATTACGTCATCTAGAAATACAAACATCCCAACTGAATTTCATTTGTCTCCCTCAAATTAATTTTAATTAATCATACCTACAGGGTTTTCAAACCCCACTCCCACCCCTGTATAACTCTAAAAATTGTTGTACTGACATGAAAATCTAATCTGGTCATATAATTATGACCACGATAAAGTGAGTCAAATCTCATGACTGTGTTAAGGTATAAAGCTTATGGACCTAAAAAATTGCAGTCGGACAACAGCAAAAAAATGTTTCCTTATTTTTTCACAAGTGGGACATTAAGATGTACTCATTTTCTGAAATATTTACCCAATAAACGATATCTGGTTATGGATTAAATATGAGTAATACACTGATTAGTTTTTCCACACTCTCAACCCCACCCACTCTATTTACGTAAAGACTCCTCATCGAAAACAATTTATGGGCTGTCACTTTGAACGTATTTGCAATCGCCATATAGTTTATCATTGACAATTTATATATTACAGATGTTACACATTGTATCCGTGGTAACATAACAAATACTGAATGCGAAAGACGAAACTAAGCAATTCGAATGACATGTGACCAAATACCTTTACGTTTTATTGAAATACCTTGAGTGATTAGAGAGGCGTCCTCTGAAAACAAAAGTTTACACGTAAGAGAAGAACGGACATGCAGACAGACAGACGGACAGACATACCGATATATATTATATACAGGGTTGATACAAATAAAGTGCAAACTATTGTCTGTAGTTAGAAAACTAGTGTCAAGGATACAGTATGGATAGTCAATAAAGTGTCAATGATACATTATCGATAGTCAATAAAAAAAATTTGAAGTATTTTATTTGCGTAATGTTTGCAGTTACTTACAACAATATGGGGTAAATTGAGCAGCGATACAATTCTCTCTCTCTCTCTCTGTCTGTTTGTCTGTCTCACACACACACACACACACACACAATAAGACAATCAATGCTACGTTGTCATGTTTACTTTTCCAAGTAATCTTATTTAACTGATGCTCTTTTTAATAAAACAAATCTGTAATTCACTGAATCATCTACTTCTTTAGTTTCTCTAAGCCAATGCAACATGGTCTGGAGATTGGTTTGCTTAAGATGTGTGTCTAAGTTTATCAGATTAATTGCTTAGAGAAATGCATTAGATGAAATCTTATCCTCTGTAAATTTGTCTTCAGCATTACAAACTACGGCGTTGTGTCAATAAAGGAAACTTTCAAGGTGGCATACTCACTTATTGTGGAATTTATTTTAAATGGCAGCCCCGAAATCGGTTCTATCAGATATCAATCTCATTAGAATCAGATCTCCAGAGTCCTGGGTAGAGGTCTGATGGACACCAACAAGAGATGGTGTTCTGTTGACCTTACAATTCACCACCTACATCACAATTTTCAAAGTTTTGAAAGTGGCACGAGTCATTCGGAACATATCGCTACTAACAATAACTCTCTAACAAGAATTTGCAATGGTTCATCTGATAGGCTACTAAAAATAAGTGGACTGGGAACTGAAAAGGTCATCAAAGCATGAACTTTTATCTCTGTGTGTCAGATTTCCACGAAGAGATGTGGAAATCTGATTCTAATCAGACTGCGTTAAATCTTATTACAAATAAAAGAGTACTTATTTAGTATACAATTTACTCAAATACTTATGAAAATGTATTCATCCATTATTTTCTTGGATAAACTGGTCGTTCACCACCAGTGCTTGACTTCTTTAAACACACCTGTTAAGTTGTACGCGATTTTCAGAACTAAGTTCCTTTGTATATAAAAAGAAGTGTACAACGTAGACAAAACCAATCAAATTACGTTCTGCTGCTGTACCTGCAGCTTTACACAGTTCGACACGCCAGAATGGTAGTGAAATATCTCCTGTGCAATTTACAAGTAATATGTAATGTCGCATCGTAATACACACTGACATGGGAAAAAAATCGATTCTGCAGCAAACCGCACTTTCTTTATCTTCTAGAAATCAATGTCTGATTATTCACAGACTCTTTTCCAGTCACTTGCATAATGTAGATTAGATTGTACCTTCTGTGTCAATTTTTATTTTGTCCCATTTAGTAATCGAACAGATCTCCAGTCAAATTTGTCACAGTTTAATGTATGCCTACAAGAACATTGCATGACTATAACATTATAGGTACTGTTCTTCCATACACCAATACGCGAAGGTCATCTAAGCTCAAGGGTCAGACATCTGACAAGGTTTGTGCAGACCTGAATGTTTTAAGTACGGGTTTAAGACGCTGTGTATATAACGCTTTCGTTCTGCTAAATGGATTTTTAAAAATATGTTGGCTGATTTTTACAAAAGAGTTATTACATTAGAAAAAATGTTCGTACGGCTGAAATGTAGTATGATCAATGAAAATAGGTATGCTCTTATCCTACATTGGAGATCTTTTCACTAACTGTTTTTCATTTCAACAAAAGATATTATATCTACATAATTGATGTTCGTTCAAGAGTAATTAATACTAATTATTATCATTATCTTCTTTAACGAACAGTTACGTGATCTATATTTTTCGGTAAAGTTTGTATAGTAATGGATGTTTGTCGACAGACTACCCAAGCCATGAGTATATATGCAAGGCTTCTGGGAAAACAAGCATTAATGTTGGAATAATACATGTGCTAGTTTCGAGTAAACTCGATCGCTATTTTCGCAGAAATAACTCTCTAGAGAGGCGTTAACTCAAACAGAAGTTGTGAAAACAAATACTAAGCTCAATAGAAAAGCTGTCCGTCTCCTTGCGAGTCGGTTGTTTAAATATTATTTTAAGTGTAGGACTGTATGAATGCCTTTTACACATGGAAATGTACATGTACACAGGTAAACGTTCTAAACAGAACTTATCTCAAGAGAGTTCCAATGAATTAGATAAACTTCTTCCAATTTCCTTTCATACCTGTAAAATTGTTAAAGAAAAAATTAGCATAGCATGCTGACCTCAATTTGTTTGCTAAATCACATGCTGACCTGCTTGCTAATCACAGCACTTAATTTGTTTGCACCATCATAGCACGTTGTCCTTAATTTGTTTGCACCATCATAGCACGTTGTCCTTAATTTGTTTGCCACATCATAGCATGTTGTCCTCAATTTGCTTCCTACATACAGATGCTAAAGCAGTTTATCTAACAATATTATTAAAATGTTTTACTAAAACATCTGCGATAACGTGTGGCCGAATGATCTAAAGCATTAGCCACTACCGATAACTGCCATCTAACTTTTTATAGTGTGGGTTCTAGTTTCGGGCTCGACCAATGTGGGTATATGAGAAGTTTCTCATGGTGGCTCTTTCAGAGTTTTACCGGGTTCTTCTGCCATGCATAAACCCATGGTGCGTTGAAAAATATCGTTAAGCCCAAAACAAACTTGCACGTCCACTTGTAGTGTCAAGTTGTGCTTATGACTGAAGCCTCGCGGTTTACAGTTTTCGTTAATAAGGATTCGCTTATATTAGGATTTTCACAACGGCTTGTAATAAATTATTATGAACTGAATAGCAATTAGTCAATAGAAAGTATCAGTACAAATATTGATATTGATATTAAGTATCAGTACTTAATATTATAGAAAACAAATCGATACATTAAAATTAATTTAAATATACAAAAATAGTAAATTACGATTTTTATTTCAGTCATGACAGATTTTAACACCATTGGTAATTTGCCGAAAGGAAAATGACATGCTCAGCTATCTTCAATCTTCTTTATTTTCAATCAAGTAAATATAGTGACAATCTGTTACAGCTTATAGCCATTTTCAAAACTTAATCCGTTATTAACCGACAAAACATTTATGGCACTCTCAGGTTTGATTTTATTATTGCAAGGCAACATGCTTATTAGTAGGAAAGAGGCGACACAACACAATGGTGATTACTAGAAGAATAACATGGCAACATAATGGTAATTACTAGAAAAAATTATGGTAACATAATGGTGATTTGTAGGATAAAGACAAGGCAACACAATACTTGATAAAGGAAATGTAACACAATTATAATTACTAGAAAAAGGTAAGGCAAGACAATGGTAATTAGAAATTAAGCAAGGTAACACAATGGTGATTGGAAGAAAAAGTAACACAATGGTAATTACTAGGAAAAAAAGCTAACAAACATAATGGTGATTAGTAGCAAAAGAAGGCATAGTAATTAAGAAAGAAGCCATCTCCTTTATGGCATCTGTCATCTGTCTTGACCCCAAATCTAGCCCTCGCCATGAAAAATATCTTTCAACCTAACCCGTGGCAACAAAAATATAAACAAATTATTTTCAGGGATTATTGAGTGTCAGAACTGATCCTACATCCATCTTCACGCGTTTATTCTCTTCTTCAAGAATAACACACTGTAATATAAACGTCACATTTTTTATAGACATTCTTATTTTGTAAAGAACCAGAGTATCAAATGGGTTTTGTCCTCTTTTTTTATGGCTGCTATCCGTGGCATTATATGATTCAGAAAACGGAGAGACAGGAACATATGTGAATCTCGTTATTAACATGCTTTTCAGACATGTACTCAAAAGTTAGTTTTCTTTTAGAAACGGTGTGCTTGCATTAAGACTAGTTTCGTTATAATTAGGGTGAAACAACTGATGATTTGTAAGATATGACAATACCGTAATCATTCATGAAGTAGAAAAATTCTATAATGTACATGATTAAATACATTAAAAGATTTTCTTCTTGCACGCAGAAAATATGACACGAAAACAATACATAGTTCTAAGTTCAGGTGAGATATATAGAAGATATAGGAATTGCATTAGTATTTGGTCTCTTTGAGACTGTCCTGCCGTGTTAATTTTAACATCAAATGAAAAAATAACAAGCAACATTGTTTCTCCCCATATCAACAATGTATCTCCAACCGATTGTTGGTTTTATATTCAGGATACATTGCGATATTCCACATTAAAGGTCATTACTGGATTTAGGCACAAGCTAAAGAAGCTACAGTTTAAAGCCTCTAAATCTGAATTCAGTCTGAAGGGCCCACCTCAAATTTATTTTATACCAAATAGGGCCTCTATAGCTTCCCATAGCTTAGCGCCTCGCTTTGTCTAAATCAGGCACTGTTAAAGGTATATACGGCACTGACAAATATTCCATAAATTTGAGGTCCTCTGCGCATGAAAACTCGTCTGAGGTTTTTCTGATCCAATATTGTGCTACACACTTTTTTGAATGTACGGAAATGTGAATCTTACTAAGTAGAGCATTATAGTTCTTCTTTTCTTAAAATCAAAAGCTGGTGTGAAAGCGTCGGGGATATTTTATGTCAGTTGTGCCAACATACCTAAGTTGAATGCCAAAGAATAAGTATAGTCCACCTATGGTATTGCAAAACGTAAATTGTCCACCGTGCGTTCCTACGAAGGTCAACAATTCGAACCTAAAGTTGCACCATGGATGAGACGCTTGTTCAAAATTAATCATATGTCTTCAGGTATTATTGAGACAAAATGGAGAATAAACAAGAACATTATGCTTTCATCACCACATGCAAATTAACAAAGCAAGTGTTTTGCTTTGAGACGGTTGAAAGAACTACTTTACTATAGGACACAAAACAAAACACGATACACATGCACACATCTCTCTCTCTCTCTCTCTCTCTCTCTCTCTCTCTCTCTCTCTCTCTCTCTCTCTCTCTCTCTCTCTCTCTCTCTCTCTCTCTCTCAGTACTTCACACTATACAATGTGCAAATTTAAGTACTTCAAACCGTACAATGTGCAAAACTTAAAACAAACTGGTATTTGTTAAAGTTTTTTTTCGGTTGATCTATGAATATCAATGAACTGATAAAAGCATCAACACCAACTCCTGGTGCTTGATACTACAGCATGGACTGGTGGTGGCAACATTTGAGCTCAATGCCCAATTAGTTGCGTAAGATTATTAAAATTTGTTGGTTTATTTTTTTAAGGATTCGGTACATATAAATAATATCGACGTGCGGACGTCAGCGAAAATACCTGATCAGTTCCAGCGCAGGTTTTGCAGTGATTTGAAAGCAACTCATTTCAAAATGTCCGCGACCTTTTCCGAGTTAACACCATGCTAGGTCAAAAGGTTACCGCCATTAATCGCCTCTTACCACGTGCGGGGCAGTAGAGCATTCTACATTCCCGAGACAGCAGGAGATGCAATAAAAAAACTGCCACACATAAAGGGTTCTAACCCTTGTTTAAGTAGCGGATCAGCAGCTAATTGTTCGATTCTTGAGAAACATGGACGGCATTTGATGGGGGAAGGGTCTCAACAATTGAATGAGTGAGAAAGAAAAAGCACAATACTCTGAACAAAAAGTAAAATATGAGATCGTGGCCTTTTGTAATATAATTTGATCGATATGAAATTATTCAGAGTTCACGTGACGACATAATGGACCAATGGTCCTTTCAAACAGTATCGATGAGTACCGACGTAAAGAGGCAATTTCAAATGTGACCACATAATCCAACATAACAGAAGAAGAGAGAGTGAAATTGAAACAAAAATGAAATAAAAATGTATTGTCTTGCGATGACATGCCTGCAACAAACAGAACTATATTGAGCACTGTCACGTAATGTAACCAATCATGCAAGACTTGTTGGGCAGTGAAGCATATAAAATACGTGTTGGAAGGAAAACACTCTCTTTCCCCTGGAAAAGAAAGTGTTTTCCTTCCAAATCGTATTTTTATAGTTCCATCATAACCATGAGGAAAAACACATCAGTTAGTCCAGGTTAAACTTTTCAAGCAAAGCTACATAAATTACAGTTTTGACTTATCATCACCTGCTTAAATCAGAAATATTGTGACAAATCTCACTAAATGAGATTCGTTGCTATCCAATGCCACTGCATATAAAATTTACAAAAAAAAAAACAACTTCAGCAATTCCCTAACGACTAAATGTTAAGTATAGCATTCTACCAAACATATCATGTTTCAAGAAGATTTGACATGCTAGCCTCTGTGTGGCATCAGAAATGAATTGCCTGATGTGACACAGGAAAGCACTCTTAGCTACTGCGTTCAGACCACTCAGGTGTTAAATACGGACTGTGCTGAAAGTTAGATTTGTTAGTATGCATATATTTGCACTTAATGGCAAATCAATGCAATAATGGCTTTATTGTGTCTATTAAAAGCAACGTTTAAAATAATTAATAATGAATTGCGTAAAGCACCTGAGGAACTAACAGTTAATATATGATAATGCATATAAGAAACTTAGAATATCCTTTATGGTATATGCAGTGCCTATAGAAAAGAAAGCTTTTTCTCGCATTCAGCTTGTTGGTATGTTTTTCAAGTGATAAAGCATGGTCCCTTCCTCAAGTAATATAACTTGGTCCCTTTCTCAACAGATAGAGCCTGGCCCCTTCCTCAAATAATATAGTTTGGTCCCTTCCTCAAGTAATATAGCATGGTCTGTTCTTCAAGTAATATAGCTTGGTCCCTTCCTCAACAGATAGAGCTTGGTCTCTTCATCAAGTAATAGAGCATGGCCCCTTCCTCAAGTGTTAAACTTGGTCCCTCCCTCAAGTGATAAAGGATGGCACCTTCTTCAAGTGCTAAACTTGATCCCTCCCTCAAGTGAAAGAGCATGGTCCCTTCCTCAAGTAACAGACCTTGGTCCCTTAATCAAGTAATAGCGCTTGGTCCCTTCATCAAGTGATATACTTGGTCCTTCTCATAATAGAGCTTTGTCTATTCCTCAAGTGATGGAGCCTTACCCTTTCCTTAAATTGTAACAGCTTGGTCCCTACCTCAATAGAGCTTGGTCCCTACCTCATATGACAGAGCTAGGTCCCTTCCTCAAGTAGTAATATAACTTAGTCCCTTCCTCAAATGCTAAACTTGGTCACTCCCTCAAGTGACAAAGCTTGGTCCCTACCTCAAGTAATAGAGCTTTGTCCCTTCATATGACAGAGCTTGGTCCCTTCCTCAAAGACTCACAGCTTGATCCCCTCTTCAGGTTATAGAGCTTGGTCGTTTCCTCAATGTCAGACCTCTGGTCCCTTACTCAAGTGATACAGCTTGGTTTTTCTCCTCAAAGTCTGACCACTTGGTCCCATCCTCAAGTTATACAGCATTGTTCCTTCCTTAAGTTTTTACCGTAAAATAAGTACTCGCAAAGATTACATTTAAAAATCAGTTACAAATTTGAGACCTATTGCTGCATGTAGAAAACTAGGTAAATATAATTTTTAAAAACAACATTTGACTGCAAATGTTATTTGTATATTTAATCATTTTAACTCCTTCCTGTCCCATGCTCGGGGATGTATTATGACCAGATCTGTCCTTCTTCGTGTCCTAAAAGGCGACTAACCGAGGCGAGTGCCGCGGTTGTATAGCGTACCAGGCTCGCAACCAAAACGATGCAGGTTCCAATTTTGCCAACGGATTTGCCATGTCTGCTACCCTAGTGCCGTGATGTGCAAGACACCGGATTACAACTACTCCCGTACTAAAAGAAAATTTACTTGTGCTGATGTGCCGCAAAACATCAAAACTAAAATATAACCACCGATCTCCTCACAGGTACTCCATTTGCGAGGCTAAAAAAAAATATTAGCCCTCTCACAGGTGATCGTCATATGGGAAATCTGTGTACAATGTTTGGTGAATTTCCACTTTTAGTTTTAGGACGGAACGATGTTGTGGACAGTCAGACGTCCGACTAACACAAAGAAAGTATCCCACAATCCTTCCGGACGTCCGACTGACACAAAGAGGGTATCACACTATCCCTCATTTGATGTGTGGGGATAAAGGAAAAGGCAAATGTTTTAGAGAAATCAAGAAAGCTATTGCATTGTCAGTATAAAAAAAACTCACAGAGGTTGTATTTTGTTTCTTCTTCTCCAATTTGCCATATTCTCTCGGGGAATTTAATTTCAAAGTATGGAGGGACAAAAATCAAACGTATCAGAATTAGTGTTAAATCGCTGTAATGTCATAACCCCGTTTCCGTTTCATTGATAAACTTACTCATAAACAAGAACTGAAATTTCAGGCAGGAAGTACATTTAACTCTTTAAAGAGGCTTCTTAGATACACGAACGGGGTTGTTATGTTTGCACTTGTTCCATTAAGTGCGGCGTGACCTCTAACGTACGAATGCCAAGATACACATTTGCTATGCTAAAATCTGATTACACATGACATGGTGGTGCAAATTTAGAACAATTTAAATTATGTATGGCGCAGCAGTGTCAATTTAGAATAATTTAAATTCCAACTAACATAAAATGTCATATACTACTTATAGAGGTCAGGTAGAAAAGGTTACTGACGACAGTGGAAGCTACTAGTGATTAAAATATGTTTGTCGGACCTTATTTTGATTCCACCATATGATTATAGATTTTTGTTTATGTATTTATTCCCGGGATTTCATAATAATGGTTGCTAAGGTCCAAAGTTCTTCAGGATTTAAGGCAGACTTTAATTTTGTTTAAAAAATGTGCATCTACAATTTTTTTACAAATCATTTAAAGAAACAAGCATTCAAACCTATAGAAAAGATAAATTAAGTTGAGTTAAAGGCAAGAATACTGTAAATAGGGAATTATATACTCGTCTAATGTTGAAAGTTCCACTACGCAGACAATAGAAAGGCTGTGGCGGCAATATTGAATGTCGGATCGGCATTATTTTCATTTAGAATCAGCTAGACGTCACGAGAAGTCTTCGAGTGAAAATTTCAGATTAATAAGACCGCCCATTCAGTAGGAGTAACCACAAGATTTCAAGGTGGATGCTTTGGCGGCCATATTGGACCTCAGATCGGCACCATTTTCATTTAGGATCAACGAGACAACATAAAGCCTTACTTTAGTGTGGACAAAACCCATGTTGCTAAGACAATCTAATCAGGATTATCATCGATAACAGTATTTTTTATGATGGACAATGTGGTTGCCAAAGTGGACTTTAAAACCATATCAATGTTATTTAGGACCAACTAGACATCATAAAATGTCTTTTGGTGAAAACCCAATGTAGATAGGACTTTCTCCACATGTGAAGTTAGGAATACATGATTTTCAAGATTATAAATGATAAGTAATATTATAGTGAAAAACTCATGTTGATATTACCATCCATTCAGGAAGAGCAGTAATAACATGCATTTAAAGATGACTGCTGTGGAAACCATATTGGATTTCTGATCAGCTTTATTTCATTTCGAACCAACAAGACCTTGTGATAAGTGTGTGTGTGTGTGTGTGTGTGTGTGTGTGTGTGTGTGTGTAACATTTCATGTCAATCTTCCAATTATAGCTTAGGAGGAGTATTGATAATAAACTTGTTCTAACGGACGTACTGATGAATGTCAGCCGAAGGATAACAGACAATAGACCATCCCATAAAAACGACATTACCACAAGTATAAACGCTTAAACTGGAGAAACTTTTGTTTCAATCCATTTGCTCAGAAATAGGGAGCCGCGACATCTCTGATATTAACGAGCTAGAACCCTATCCAGATCAGCTCTAATCCGCTGCCGTAGTATGAGTCCTGAATTTCTTGTAGGAATAAAGTAAAATTCCGAATCCAAAATGCCATGAATAAAAATTACCTTGCTCTGATATGAAGACAAAAAGAACTAATTTTTATTTTTGTCGATTATTTTAGGGCAATAAAATATTGAGACAAACTAATTAAAAAAAAACATATCCTGACCTGTCCCACCTTCCTCTACCTAATAATTTGAAAATCAAATTGACTTTGCCTAAGGCAACTTGCCTCAGAGCTATGTAACTTGCTTTATGTGGATTTACAGTTACACACCAATAAATTTCATTTCAAAAATGCTCAGCGATCTGTCTACACATAGTATAGTCGCCAACGTCGCCAACGATGTTATTCATTGAAAGGATTATTCTGAAGGATTATAATGACCTGTAATTTAAAAAGAAATACCCCCGCCCTTATAGGTGCCGGTTCACGGGTGACAGATCCTAGTGGAAACAGTATCAGAGATTGGTAGGTAAGTATAGTAACCACTAGTAAACCAAATTCAAATTTATGTCGATGATTCTTAGGTTATATTTGGCAA
This sequence comes from Potamilus streckersoni, assembly GCA_016746295.1. Lineage (NCBI taxonomy): Eukaryota > Metazoa > Mollusca > Bivalvia > Unionida > Unionidae > Potamilus > Potamilus streckersoni. Next base: position 59,624 of record JAEAOA010000519.1, on the reverse strand, counting down.
AGAAAGCTACAATATTTTAAAACATAACTAATCCCGACGGTCTGCATTTAAACTTAAGGAGTATCACACCCGTGAAGTCATTTGTTTCTCCCCTCCCCCAAGTTGTAATACCGTATATTCTTACTTATAAATCCAGTCCAACTGCCAACTGCCCAGACCCATTTTATTCGGGGGGAGGTCTGGCAAGAACGAGCAACGAATACATGACACTGCATTAAATTAATTTATACATTTTGTTTAAAATACAGAACGATATGTTATTATAATAAATATTTCAGTTTCTTTTAGCCAGCAAATTCTTTCATTTCTAGAAGTTTTTGTAACAAGTAATCGATCAAGTATAAAACTACAAAATCGATTAAAACTATTGATCTATGATCAAACCCCGACATATCCTGGAATTTTAGAGTTTATACAAATCTTTCTTTAGATCCACCACTGACAAGGTACTTTATGGGGATTTTAAATATATTGATAAGCACAAAATCTGATGGACAAAGGTCAAGTAGGATTCAAATTAAACTGACAGGGTATGTAAGTAATCATTTCCATATAGTTTACATCAAGCCATGGTGTGTCTTGAAACAATTTGCAGGAAATCTAGCACACCTAGTTGTTGGCTTTACATCAATGCATTAAATCTCAAATTATGACAGACAACCCAAACACCCAAATACCATAAAATATTCCACAAACACACCCCGACAAACTGTAACTTCCAAGTGACTTACATAACTACATTGTACTTGTCGTAAGTGTCCAAGGGTGTCCGAATACATGCGAAATCTGCACACCAATGTTCTTTAATTCTCTTTTCTTTCCTCGACCTTTTTTTTAAGTGAAATTTCTGATTTTAATTAACTGACAGAAAAGGACAACACCCTATCTTTGAAAATGTATTTATTGTACTAAAATGAATTTGTTCGCTTTTAAACAAAAAACAAAAAGAAAACTATCTTTGACCTTGAAAAATACCAGCGTCATTCATAAACATTTATAAATAACTATAAATTTCTTATGCTAGCGATTTATTTGAAAGTTTGAAGTAACAAAATATTAAGTCTAAAGGTTTAAAAAGTAGGCGCTTTTATAGTCGTTGTGTTGATAGAGTTCGGAGAATTTTTAAGAAGAAGGAACAAACGTGGTACAAGAAAAACCATGGTAAATTCTATTTACTTATGGTATTATTACGACTGGGTATTATTGTTATTGTTTTGGAGTTTAACGCCATTTCTCAGATTTACGTGGCGGTCAGTATAACTTGCAGAGGAAGATCCCGGGAAAACCCCGGTAAGAACCAACGACCTATGCTAAACTACATGCAGCTTTTTTGATATACCATCATTGGGTAATTCCGAAATTCAAACACACGTAGATAGAGGTGAGATGGTAGTGATCGGTAAAGGCGAGCGCTTTAGACCACACGGCCACCCCTGGTTATAGGTTATTATTATTGTTATAGAGACCAGTCACTGTATCCTATGAATTTTTTTTTCAACAGAACCAACCATTTCAACTTTGTGCTCATGAAATCGATTTGTCACAATATTCCTAATCATCAATCTAACTTCAGAATGACCCCCCCAAAAAAAATCTTCAACGACTTCCAAAGGCGGGTCACATAGTATTTAGGTCAAATGAAATTAGATTTTAATTATTCATTCATAGCAATGATCTATCAATACCCCATTTTTACCCCATCAGATTGCAAATAAACAATAAATGGAACTTAAGCCTTCTAATCAAACCTAGTAGGTAATAGACGGTAATAAAAAGGTCACACGTGAGCAAAACTCGGGTATATTACAAACATAATTCGTCCATTGTCTTCGCTGAAAATTTAGACAGTAATACGAAACTACGACTTATATAAGGTCCTTGCAATCAAACTATACATCTTGAAAGAAGTAATGTGACGCATGGGCGGATACTATCTTAGAATCGATTTATGCTGTGAAGATCATATTTAAATCCAGGGCATGCCTGGATCTGTTATACCCGTGTAAACATGCCTTCAGATGCACCGGCTGATCGGAGTGCATGCTGTTCGTTTGAAAAATATAGCATAGACCTGATCTGCTGGCGCATAAGACAACGAATCACGATCTTTATTGCCAGTAGCTAGGTTTTCATTATAAACGGACAAAAAATACCACACACACACAGACACACACATACATACATACATACATACATACATACATACATACATACATACATACATACATACATACATACATATATATATATATATATATATATATATATATTTATATATATATATATATATATATATATATATATATATATATATATATATATATATATATATATATATATATATATATATATATATATATATATGCGTGGTTCTTCTATAAGTTATGAAGTTATGTTCTGAGGCCTACATACTATAAAGAGAACGTACCTAAATAGACATGTATGCGACTTAAATATTTTTAAGAATATTCACAAACGCTATAAAATAGAAACTATAAACTTTTTAGTTTAAAACGGGACCGTAGTAGCTTACTAGAAAATTGGCATTATCAAGCTAATCAGACATCAGAGTTCTCAATGAAGACATATTCATATTCGACACTGAAAACATGTAAAATACAAATAAAGTATATAATGTATATAATGAAAACCACTTCTCCAAACTGCATGGAAATTAATCCATACATTGGAATAGATAACAGGCATTGACTGAAAGATCAAATTTGTTTGATTGGACGGGAGTGCGTTTCAGAAATACTTCCCAAAAGTTTTCGAAGGGAATGATGCTCTACTTTTCGAAATTAATGTTCAGGAATTCAATATAAGACCATATCTTTTTGACTGCTGACCACCTTTGATTTTCTTGAGATGTGTGATTTTCAAATCAGCCACAATGGCTGTCATACAGGATGTAAGATTGGCGCCATTCTCATTTAGGACAAACTGGACACCATTTGAAGGATTTTGTTTTGTGTTTTTTAAAAAAACAAACAAAACAAAACAAAGAAAAACAACCGATGTTAATAAGATCACTCATTCAAAATTACTAGTGACTAGATTTTCAGCAGTGTTGCACATCGAGCGCTTCCAATGTCCCCAAAAGGTTAACCATGTGAGCACACTCGTGTGTGCGAGTTTTCGTCAGAAACAAAATCTACAACTTTTCACTAACTTTTTACATATCTCCAGCGATGGCCTCAGTCGAAAAATTTAAATAAAAACTGTATGATGGCAAGGAATATCTTTTTTTTCAAACAACGTACCTGGAAATAAAAACATTCAAGATTTGTGGTAGCTAGCTGAAAGGCAATGTTAAGTGTTTGGTGGCCACAAGTGTAACGTATTTTCGAGATTTTAAAGTCACCCCTAAAGCAAAGAAGATTTAATTTATTTTTAGGTTAAAATAATGATAACAGAGGCTAAATTCATGCAAAACCTCAAATGGTCATTTAATTATTGATCTATTAGTTTGGAAAAAACAGTAATTCAGAAAACAGAGGCATTTGTTATAATAAATTTAATAGATAATGAGTGTATGCTAAAGTTAAATGATATCAAGATCCGGAACTGAAAATTCCATGGTGCAGCCCATTTCAGGTTAATCAGATAATCAAATACTGAAATGTTTTCATGAAATGGTCGAGCTTGTGAAAAAGGTTTTAATGTAAGTATGCAAGGTAACAATGATATTACAGTGCAGACCACAAAATTAATGTGACAAAACTGTCGAAGAAAATAAGGTTATCTTTATTAAGCAAAGTACAGTATGAACTATTATTCTTATTGATCCTTCTAAGTGTCGCATGTCTTCCAGATATGGAGGGTGGGGGACACAGTGTCCACTGCCCTTGGGATCCCATTTGCAATACCGTTTCAATATATTTATTGTGGCAGATATATTGAGGTCAGATCAGCACCATTATTATTTAGGACAAACTGTTATTTCAGATTTAGTCTTTTGATTTTTAAAAAAAAACAACAACAAAAAACCAGGTTGATATGACTTTCTATTTTGAAGAAACAACAATAACAAGATCTGCAAGACAACTGATATGGTGTCTGTACGGGATAACAGTACGGCACCCTTTTCGTTTAGGATCATTTAAATGCTATGAGAAGTCTTTTAATGAAATCACTGTGTTGAAATGAGCATCCGTTCAAAAGGAATAATGATAAGATTTGCAAGGTGGCCAAAGTGGCGGACTTATTCGATATCTGAGCACCACCATTTTAATATAGTATCGAAATAGACACATTGATTAACAAGACTTAAGAGCTATCAATATGGAATGAAATGATCTTGTTTCTTAATTTTCACGTTTCATTGTCCTGAAATAAAGGACATTAGGAAAATATATATCGCAGGAACATTTATCTAACATGTATGCCACACGTCTTCTTAGGTCACTATCTCAGTAAAACAGTATACAATGCAATCAGTATGGCGTAAAAAAAAAAAAAAAAAAAAAAAAAAAAAAAAAAAAAAAAAACCTTAAAAGAACCTACCCATTTACAGTACCGGTTTGTGGTGATATATAATGTTCATAGATTTGTCCTTAATTATCTCATAAATTTTCAACCATCCCACACAAGTGTAATTATCATGAACACTCGAAAGAAGGTGGATTTAGAGCTTTTGATATTGGATGAAAATTTTGTAACAGCCGACCCAATTACCCTTCTCTGTCTCTGATGACAAACTCCAAATTAGCGCCTGCGGTTTTGAAAAAGGAGAAGGGCAACTCAAATTTCTTTCAATGAGAGCTCCTACTTGTGTAAAACATACGCCTGCCAGGCCAATTCAAAGCTGAAGGCAGGAAATTTTGTTCCAGTTCCACTCATACTTGATAGCGTAATATTATGTTGGATCTACATCTTAAGACAGCACTAAGTGTGTTGACTTGATACAAGGTAGTGATAAAAAAGTGCAAACTTCGACTTTATTTACCCTGTAGATTTCATCCCGCGATTATTAAGAGAGTTGATGAGTACAGCATCAAAACCCGCTGTTTTCTGTATATATAATCACATTACACACTCTTGAGATCAGCTGTCATTAGACAATAACGTGGAATGAGTACCAGAACACACTCCACAGAGATATGCTGTCAGTAGACAATAATGTAGGTAGAGTATTAAAACCCTTTGTCTCCTTACATAATGTTACACACTCTAGAGATCTACTGTCATTAGACAATAACTTGGGATGAGTACCAACACACGCAGTCTTAAATACATAAATCATATTACACACTCCACAGAGATCTGCTGTCAGTAGATAATAATGTAGGTAAAGTATTAAAACCCGTTGTCTCCTTACATAATGTTACACACTCTAGAGATCTGTCATAAGACAACAATGTGAGATGAGTACCAACACACGCAGTCTTAAATACATAAATCATATTACACACTCTACAGAGATATGTTGTCAATAGACAATAATGTAGGTTGAGTATTAAAACCTACTGTCTTCTTACATAATCATCTTACACACTTCGACTTTGATCTCCGGTCAATTGACAATAATTCAGGTAGAGTACCAAAACCCGAAGACTTTTGTACATGATCATATTGCACAATCTAGAGATCTGCTGTCAACAGAAAATAGTGAATAGAGTAATCCCTCTGTCTTCTGTATACAATCATATTAGACACTATCGAAATATACTGTCGACACACAAGAACTTGAAAAGAATACCACCAAATCCCGCTGTCTTCTGTACATAATCATATTACTCACTCACAGCTTCCTAAGACAAAAAATGTCAACACTTCAGAGGGTTCTCTATTTTCGTTATCATATGTTTTAAACCGTTTAATGTCTTTCTTTTGAAAATATTTTTTGTATGTTGAGTTACAAAGAAAACCATGGAGCCAAATTATAATCCTACCACTGAATGGCTGTTATTTTATGTCAAAGCAGAAAACAATGTATTTTTAAAAAAATATGGTAGAATTTGTCAATGACGTCCGATATTTATTTTCTGGGTACGTTTACAATACAACATATATAACATGTTATTATGGTGATTACTTTAAATTTTGAATACAACATATATAATACGTAATTATGGTGACTACTGAATATGTAATTATGATGATTACTGTGTATCAAAGTCATTACATGATGAAAAATCCGACGATGGTCTTTTGGGGTTGTTTGAAAAAGCTACGAGCTTTTTCATCAAGTATTATTCACCTAGGATGCATGTGGGAAGGGGGCTTAATTAACTTTTGCGAAACAACGAACTATAAAATTTTTTATTTTATAAGTTGCTTTGCGTTTGCGTTAGATTTTTATTTTTCCATCCAATATACATCTAACACGCTTGCGTGCGATTTAGCTATGTTTTAATATAAAATATTTACATACGGCTTCTTGGATTGAAACAATCTTTCCGGTAGATGAAAAGATTCCGTTTTTCAGGGCTTTATCCATCATAATGCATAGTATTTTACCATGAGCATATATACGAGTTCTACAAATTAAGTTGGGTAAATGTATGGGGAAACTGTAATTTTGCGATAAATGCTTAGTCACTGAAAGAAATACGAACTGTTTGAGGATTGTCTTTATCAGATATGCAGAGTCAAGGGTCCAATAAGAGATTGGTAAAATACGGCCCACGAGCCGGATCCGACCCGTAACTGGGTTTTATCTATTATTATCCCTCATAGAGCGTGTCTTTAAAATTCACTTCTCCCGCCCGCGCCCTGGAGAAACGCCTAGTCTAAAGCCAAGTTAAACATCTCATGGAATGAACCCAATAACGGTCTCCCATTAGGTAAAGAACGGTGACCACAAGTAAAATAAACAACAGAAAGAAAGCGATCCTGACATCGGTTAGGTTTTAGCATTCTATAAGACTTGCATGCAGACGGCTTTACTGCAGTCAAAAAAACATGATATTCCCTTAAAGAAAAGTAATCGGCAGATTTAGCTGCTTAAATCAAGGACAGAGGACCGCTTTCGCAGATTTAGGTGTCATAACAGTCGGTATTCGTATACGTCACACTTAAAGATACATCGAAAGGAAAATTAAATATTTCTTTAAGATTACACAGGGAGCAAGCTGCTAATATGATGAGATGTTAACCAATGGTAGACAAAGCGACAACGAAGTCATCTACCACAACAAATGATATTTATTTAAACCGTATTACATTATATGAAATCCAAATACGATAATATTTTTTGTGAATTAATAATGCAACTGGTTTTACGAGGAACAAAAAGCTTTTTATCTGATCAAGAAACTTCGGTGTATTTAAACTAATGATGACGTGTGATTGTAACTGTTTACATTTGAGGCACTACCATGTAATTTATATTGTAAACTTGATATTTTCAGATAAAGGCTCTCTTGCATACAAACTTCAACTGTAAGACAAGTGCAGTGCAGCTTTATCGGAGACTAGGGGAGAAATAAATAAAAGTTTTATGTCGAGAAATAATTATCTAACATATTGTAGTTGAAAAAGTAAGAGAAACTGTTTCATTATGCTTTCTAGTGGCGGAATATAAAAAGCAGACGTAAATACTGACTAAGGTATGGTGCATTACATCATTAACTATATTCCACAATCCTGTACCACGGGCATGTAATCATTTTGGTCTACTCTTTGTTTTAACCGTTAGTCTCAGGCTACTGAAGCCAGATTTTTTTTTATTTAGAACAAACAAAAGGCCAGAACTAAAAATATAAAATGCTGTATTGTTAGAACCACGGGATATTCTTTGTAACATGCAGTAGACGGCATATTATGAATTATGAATGATAAAATCCCTCCATACCAAACAATGCCTCTAAAAAACACCCACTCCCACCCACCCAAAAATCCCATGCTAGTTAAAAGTTAAATGGTTCCTGCTTTATTGTGTTTCTTGTGCCAAATCCTTTTAGAAAATATTGCTTATACTAACAGAAAATTTACCACCAATCAAACGTGTTTTTCAAGATGGCAACGAAATTTTAGCCCGTACTATTATTACTCTAAGCAATGGTTTGCGAAAACGCAGTAGACCAACAAAGACAATTCATTCTGATCTTATTTCACTGGTTTTACTATCTTTACAGCTTTGATTCCTTCAAAGAATATGATTGGTTGAGATATAAAGACACCACCAAAAAGCTCGAGGTACTCCACATGTATGACGTACGATGCACAAAGCTATACAAATAGTCATATAAATGGAGGCACGAAAGCGTTAGCTGTGAAAACTGACTTTCTTCTTGTTTTAATTAAATATTTTTATTTTGTTTAAAAAAATAACATTCAACAAGAAATTTGAGAAGTGAAAATACTCAGATGAATTTAATGTCAATGTTTTAAATAAAGTAGCAATTAGTTGACATAGGATATAATATTAGTTTACTAACTAATGACCATGCTGCTGACACACAGACATGCCTGTGTTTATTTGTAAAATGTACAATTTACATGCCAGAAGCAAAATTAAATATCATAATAGTCAATGTTTAACGTTATGCGAAATAATTCGTCAATCTAAAACAATATAACTTAATTCACAATACAAATCTGTACAAATGAAGATGAGAGGAACCCAATATGTTTGGCAAATTAATCTTAATTATTACTTGCAATAAGGAGCAAGTCAATATACAATTTTCTCTCGTTCTCGAAAGAAGAAACTAAGATTTTCGTGACGCAGACAACTCTAAAAATAGCAAATTAATCTTAAAAGTTTAAACAAGAATACCTTAATCCTGATTGGAGAAGAGTCGTATAAGAGCAATAGAAATACTGTGATTGATGCGCAGTTGTCAATAGTAAAAAAGGGGCTACATTATGATACACTAAAGATCTCCATCTGAGAGGTATGAAAAATACCAGAAGATGGGAAAATATGGTGATGCTATGGAGTGGCGTGTAATAGGTAATCTCAGCCGGGATATAATTACGCTGGGACGGAATTGATGTTATCTTTACAGTGGAAGACAGTTTATAGCAAAGCAGCTGCTGCGGGAGACAAGCACTTGTCTATCTTAAGGAGGTGTAACTATTATTCCAGATTTTCGACCGTTCACAGCCGTTATGCATTTCAAGGTCACGTGAGATTAGATATGCAATCAAACAACCATATGGTGTTAAAAAAAAGAAAGACAAAAAAACCTAACAAAATTGCTTAAGGGTCTCTCGCTGACAAATAAATCTAATCGTTATTTCGGTCCGTCCCGTCAGTGATATTTCCCCCTTCTAAATTTGAAAAAGATTGCATTTCCTTTAACCACTGCATATTCCCTGACATTATAGAGTCCTGCATTTAAATTTCCCCTAAAAGGCCAAATGGAGTTATACTTTACTTTTGAAAGTTAAAATGATCAGATGAAAATTAAAATATAAATAATGCTATTTCGATGCAAATCTCTCCCTATGATATATGCATGGTATGTACACATAAATCCGAATTTATTAGCCATACTAATTTTGGTTTTTGTCGATGAGGATATACTCGCTTATAAGGCAAGTCGATCTGCAGACAACAAAGATCCTGATCTGCCGTATTATAATGCCCTTCAGATCAGGGTCTATGCTGTTTGTGCTTCTGATTACTCCTAACAAACTGCACAGACCCAGATCTACTGGCTCATTTGCGACGGCAGACCAAGGTGTGTACAGTTTACATTTGGACTGGTCATATATGCAAGTACTACGTTACGAACGGATTAATATTTCGTGATAGCAGTGCCTTCTTAACAACAGTGTAGGCTCTGGGCAAGTAACAAACTTTAATGGTATGTCATGTCATTTTTTCCCCTCATTTTCTGTGAGTTTCCAAAATGCGATGACGAACCTTTTTAAATTTAAGAATAAACTAATCTAAAACACAGCGAGTCCAGGCAACCAATGGGACAAAACTGACTTTCGTTCATCTGTAAAAAGCACGTACGCATATGTCATTCTCCAGCCATACGTAATCGATTCGTTTTAACTTTTGGCATATGCAGCTAACATAAATGTCATATACAAAGCCACTCTTTCATTGGATGTAACTAAAAGAAACTGATCCAATCATACTGATAATTATATTGAGCTTGGAAGACTGACGGAAATAATTAATGCGAACTCCGTAGACGATTTAACGCGACCTATGTAAATTTGTTTTTGTTTCTTGTTGGGGTTTTTATTTGCTTTTTTTGTTTGTTTGCTTGTTTATTTGTTTGTTTTGTTTCTAAATTAAATGCGTCACACGCTTTTTCGAGTCGATGCATGTGGACATCCTAAAAAACTCTATATTTAACACTTTACAAGTGTAACGAGCTCCTCTGGCCAATCGATTCAACATGCTAAGGGCAGTAATTCATTACACGTAAGATGGTACTAGTTCAAAACACTGTTCTGTCTAAGCTAGATAATGACCGAACTTGATCGATGATTCTTGGATAGCAAAGATGCTACATGTATAACGATTAAAAAGAGATAAAAGGGTATCATTTATCAGTTGATGTTGAAGCTAAAAATGCAAACTGACAGCAGTTTTATCCAAACGAAAATAAACAGACAGCAAATACGATTTGAAAATGATGATAACGATACATTCTTAACATGGCTGTGGAAGGATGAAATGGTTATGGCTGAGTTAATATTAAGGTACGTAAAAAGAAAATGTTTGACATTCAATGACGGCTCATGGAAAGGCATGTACACTTGTACTGCACATGCATTTATAAACTAAAGGCATGCAAAAATGAGTTACAAATTGCCAGAACACTAAAGCATACAAGGTATATGCCAGCACATACAGCATACAAGGTATATAGGACACTATAACATGAAAGGTATACGCCAGAGCGGCCAGAACACTAACATATAAAGTATATGCCAATACACTATAACACATAAGGACTATGCCAGTAGGCATATATGTCCTTATAAGGTATATGCCAATACACTATAACACATAAGGGCTATGCCAGTAGGCATATATGTCCTTATAAGGTATATGCCAGTACACTATTATCATATAACGCATATGCCAGTACACTCTAGTATATAAGGCGTATACCTGTACACTACAGCTTATAAATGCTATGACAGTACACTATTACTATATAAGGACTATTGCTAACGTGCGATTGCTAATACTGAAATATTTTCCATAGACTTCTAGTTAAATATATTTACGGTATGAACAGACTTACAATGGAACCACGCCTTCTTCTGGCGAGAACGATCCCATACAGAATTCTTCAACAACACAATGGTCGATTCAAATATTTTAACAGAAGAGATTATTTTAAAAGCAAACTCAAAATTTTTGTCGACTAAGAGAAGAATATATGTACTGTATATACTCGCTCTGAAGTCAAGTACGGCTGCAAAAAGATGAGATACCTTGATCTACGGTCGCATATGCATCAGCAGCTCTTGATTAAAAAAAATAGTTTTTTTTCCCTATCAATTAGTCCCAATAAATTGCATGAACCAGATGTGCTGGTTCATTATCTTACGGCTGATCTGGATCATGTTGGACGAACGTGGAAACAAGTACATACGGTAAACTCGTAGTATTGGTTTTTAATGAAAGGAAGGTGGAAAGTCCACACATTCAAGTCGACAGTTTCAAATTCTTGTCATACAAATAAAAATAACCAGAATGGTATATATTTTTTTTATTGAGTGTTAGTACTCACGATTAATCGATATTGATCTTATTATGTGTGAAAATAAGCAATTTAGGTGCCGGAACTTTACCTGTATCTGTGTATGCCCTGGAGCCTTGTATCGCTTTGTTGGTTGTCTTAAAAAAAATACACTTAACTGTATTGCTACACTACGGCCATGTCTCCAAACAGTAGATGTACTGTTGTAATTAAATGTGAGATTCTTGATAAGAGGTCAGGGTCAGTCAATATAATAAACTCTTAAACGTGGCATACCCAATAAAGTGTGGAATGGACTCTTTACAGTAACGTTACGAGGACAAATGATTAAGGTTTTGTGATAATATGCTTGTATTTCTGAATGTTACTTTAAACATAGTGTGTGTGTGTGTGTGTGTGTGTGTGAGAGAGAGAGAGAGAGAGAGAGAGAGAGAGAGAGAGAGAGAGAGAGAGAGAGAGAGAGAGAGAGAGAGAGAGAGAGAACACTAAAATATGACCGGTAAGTCAACCAAGATTTTTCACTTTCATCAAGTCAGACTCGGTATAAATCAAAACATTAATAGAAATGTGGATCTTGACACAAAACATATTAGCAATTAAAGATATTGTTTCAATCGTCACTTTCCCTATATACAACCAACAGCAAATCCAAAATCCATCAGATAAATACAAAATGGCTGCACGTCACTGAGAAAGACGTCCAGAGAAAATGTATGATCATGACATTTATTTTCAGTGAAGGGCATTTACAACTACTGTCGGTCTTTATTTCCATTACTTATAAAGACTGAATAATAAAACTATTCACGGTATGTGTTTAGAAAATATACTAATTGTCGGTGAACATTTACAAATGAACTTTAGAAACTAAAAAAAAACTGATATCAAGATATATGTTAGAGTCAAGTTTGGGTCAAGCCTTAAAGCGTTCACAAATGCAGCATATATTATTTAGACGCAAGTGTGGAAATTTGCACGCATCCCATGATACAAAATCACAAAACTCGTACTTACTGGAAGGTAATGGCGCGAATTACCATGAAATAAATTGCCATCGAACAGAGGATATCAAACTGGTACGCGAACCACTGATGGCCCGCGAGCTCCATTCAGTGTGTCCGTTAAAAGGTATACAATGGTTAGCTAACAATACAATCAGCATCAAGAAAGACCATTAAGTGGTCCACTTATAACCTACGTAATGTTCCAGCTGTTCAGATAAAAAAAACTATAAGGGACACTGCTTGAGAACAAAAATAGCAGGAATGTGAAGTCTACGCACCTGGAGCCGGAATGGATCCGCAACGTGTTTTTTTTTCCGTGTACATTTGCATCTTAAGGATATATTTAAAAATTGCTATCCATCCCGCGCCATGGAGTGGGGTGGTGGGGAAGTGGCATTTGTCTGATGCACAGTGTTGAACCGGTCGGAAGCTATCAGCAGATATTTTTTTATATTACATAATTTATTGATTTTGTTCCTCTGTGTGCAATTTCAGAATATAAAGTGATCTTTTACTGTCGCTTTGTGACAGCTATACATGACGAAAATGTATGAAAACTAATACGTGGCGCATTGTGACAGCCATTGAATATCATTGTGACCTAATTTCCTGTTATATTTACCAAGTTTCAATATTTGATAAATAATGTCATGATATCGTTCACATTTACAAAGCATAGACATCTCCACTCAAATATGGCTTTATTCTGGTTTTATGTTCTTGATGTCACCAGTTCATGTAACCATACAACGAAAAGTCTTTAATCCAGTCATCGAATCTTTATATTGCGTTTTAAACTTCCATTTAAATACAGACATGTTTATCACTTAAAATAACAGAATGGTCTGAAATTGTTGCCTTAACCAGTTAGGGAATACCACACTAATCATCCTCCGTTTTCCTCACTGTAACAATGATGATTTCAGTTTCCGTGCCGATTTATTAATACTGTTTCCTCGCTGTAACGATGACAATATTAGTTTCCATACCGACTGATTGATACTGCATGTTTGTTGTCCCCAATGAAACTCACGATTTCAGTTTCCGTGTCGATTGATTGATGTTTCTGTTCCTCACTATAATGCAGATGATTTCAGTTTCTATGCTGACTGCTTGATACAAGTTGTCTGTTTATCTGGTATTTAACGGCACGTGAGCACATGAAACGATAAGCATTGTCAAGTACAGACGTGTGCAACCCAAGTCCCGTGGGCTGCTTGAGGCCTAGTCCTTCATATCGTTCGGTCTGCGGCCATGTAGACAGTCCCTTTGAAAATATAAATTTGAATTAATATGCATAATTAGTAATAAGGAACAATTTTCCTCTTGCGACCCGCAATCTTAAGCAATATGTTGTGGGCCCCCAGCCAAAATAAGGTTGGACGCCCTTGGGATGAGCTCTGGGAACAAAATGCCTTGCCGTTAGACACATAACAGGAGCCAACCTAGGAATATGTTGGCAGTATTCTCCCCTTCCCGAAACTTTTGGCTTGAGAGCCGAACACTAACCAATAAGCCTCCGCAGCTTCCTCCATCTGCTGATATCCTCAATGCTTCTCCATTCTTCCACATTTATGGCGCCTCTAACGTTACAATAGTGTCGTGACATGTTTACTAGCAGCTTACTGAAACAAATTGTATCCAAGAAGCTTAGTGACACAAATTGTATTCAAGCAGCCTACTGAAACAGATCGTAAAGAGGCTTACTAAAACAAATTGTATGCAAGCAGCTTACTGAAATAAATTGTATCCAAGAAGCTTACTGAAACAAATTGTAAAGTGGCTTATTAAAACAAATTGTATGCAAGCAGCTTACTGAAACAAATTGTATCCAAGAAGCTTACTGAAACAAATTGTATCCAAACAGTTTAATGAAATAAATTGAATCCAAACAGCTTACTGAAACAATATTGTATCCAAGAAGCCTACTGATACAAATTGTACCCAAGAAGCTTACTGAAACAAACAGCATCCAAAAAGCTTACTGAAACAAACTTGTATCCAAGAAGCTTACTGAAACAAATTGTATCCAAGAAGCCTACTGAAACAAATTGTATCCAAGAAGCTTACTGAAACAAACTGTACCCAAGAATCTTATCTAAACATTGTATCTAATAAACTTATTGAAACAAATTGTATCAAAGGAGTCTACTGAAACAAATTGTATTCAAGAAGCTTACTGAAACAAAAATGTATCCAAGCAGCTTACTGAATTAAAATTGTATTCAATAAGCTTACTGAAATACATTGTATCGAAGAAGCTTACTGAAACAAATTGTATCCAAGAAGCTTACTGAAACAAATTGTATCCAAGCAGTTTACTGAAACAAATTATATCCAAGCAGTTTAGTGAAACAAATTGTATCCAAGGAGTAACTGAGACAAATTGTATCTAAGAAGCATACTGAAACAAATTATATCCAAGAAGCTTACTGAAACAAATTGTATCCAAGCAGTTTACTGAAACAAATTATATCCAAGCAGTTTACTGAAACAAATTGTATCCAAGAAGCTTACTGAAACAAATTGTATAGAGGCTTACTAAAACAAATTGTATGCAAACAGCTTACTGAAACAAATTGTATCCAAGAAGTTTACTGAAACAAATTGTAAAGAGGTTTACTATAACAAATTGTATGCAAGCAGCTTACTTAAACAAATTGTATCCAAGAAGCGTACGGAAAAAATTGTATCCAAACAGTTTAATGAAACAAATTGTATCCAAGCAGCTTTTTGAAACAATATTGTATCCAAGAAGCCTACTGATACAAATTGTACCCAAGAAGCTTACTGAAACAAATTGTATTCAAGAGGCGCACTGAAACAAACTGTACCCAAGAAGCTTACTAAAACATTGTATCCAATAAGCTTATTGAAACAAACTGTATCAAAGGAGCCTACTGAAACAAATTGTATCCAAGAAGCTTACTGAAACAAAAATGTGTCCAAGCAGCTTACTGAATTAAAATTGTGTTCAATAAGCTTACTGAAATAAACTGTATCCAAGAAGCTTACTGAAACAAATTGTATCCAAGCAGGTTACTGAAGCAAAATGTATCCAAGCAGTTTACTGAAACAAAATTGTATCCAAGCAGCTTACTGAAACAAATTGTATCCATACAGCTTACTGAAACAAATTGTACATAAGCAGATTACTGACACATATTGTATTCAAGCAACTTCGAAACTATCAGCGCAATATTTATTTATAGAATCATATTGGTAAGCAATTTCCTTAAGTTTCCAACTAACCTATGCACCAAAGTTTCTCTGAGAAACCTTCACAGATTCTCCATATGGCGTACAAATATGTATTCTTTTAGATAAATTTGCAAACGTATGTCGGATGAAGTCAAGGGATTCCAGTATGATACAAAGGATAGCAAAATCATATACGATATGACTGTAACTTGCGATCTTTTGCGAACTACTAGAAGTCCACGATATGCACATAATGTAAAGCTTGGATTCCTAATATATTGCATAGATTGTATGTCCAAAAGTTACCTGGTGCTTACTAATACTTTCTTCCTTACCCATTACAGAAATTCATTTCAGACCCATCACAGAAATTAAATTCAGACCAATTACAGAAATTCAACTCACACCCATCACATAAATTCAATTCACACCCATCACAGAAATTCAATTCACACCAATTACAGAAATTCAATTCAGACCAATCACAGAAATTCAATTCACACCCATTACAGAAATTCAATTCAGACCCATCACATAAATTCAATTCAGACCCATTACAGAAATTCAATTCACTCCCATTACAGAAATTCAATTCACACCTATCACAGAAATTCAATTCAGACCCATTACATAAATTCAATTCAGACAATTCATAGAAATTCAATTCAGACTCATCACAGAAATTCAATTCAGACCCATTACAGAAATTCAATTCAGACCCATCACAGAAATTCAATTCAGACCCATCACAAAAATTTAAATCAGACACATTACAGAAATTTAATTCACACCCATTACAGACATTCAGTTCAGACCCATCACAGAAATTCAATTCAGACCCATTACAGAAATTCAATTCACAGCTTGGGAGAGGGAAGGGGGTCCTCAAGAACAATCATTGATCCAAAGTGACATGACGATATCAGTAAAAAGTAAAAAATGAGCGTATGAGGCTTTAACCTATAGGGATAAAATCTACTGTCAGTTTAATTACTAATCTATATCGCTCAAATCTAATTCCACTGATTTAACTTGTTTGCATTAAAAGTTATCACAAGAACGGATAAATAGAGCTGGTCGATTAAGGGTTGTCGAGTTGATTATTTTATTTGGCTTGCTTTATAAGGAAATCAAAAGTGACACGTCTCTCTCGATTTGGTTTATTTAATGTTAAGTTATTAAGTTAGTTTCAAAGTTTGGATGTATGTTCCCATTCTCTACTAAAAAAAAAGACTGAGGACACATTGTTAATGTGACAGTATATAAAATCAATTTTCTTCGCGTTTTTAGAAAGCAAGAATTGTAGTAGTAGTAGTAGTAGTAGTAGTAGTAGTAGTAGTAGTAGTAGTAGTAGTAGCAACAGTAGCATTAGTAATAGTAAGAGTGTTGTAATAGGCGAGTCATGGTCCAGGTTGCTTACATTACCAATCGATTACTTTCACCCATGCAACCCTGCAAAAGGTAACATGCTGAGACAATTGAAAGGAGGTACTAGTTTCTTCGACTATAAATTCAATATTTATGCCAGGTTGCCCCCTCGAACTGCGCATTTCTTTTAAATCAATACTCGAATTGGCCCACGAGACCATAGAAAACACATCCACGTCTTAAATGGCGCATAAAAATAACCGTCTGTATAGTTTGTTATCGAGTGCTTTGCGTCATGTTTTTTAGTCACGTCCACTAAGTCTTCTAGACGAATGATTAGTCATTTAAGCGGTGTGGCAAGCTTCTGAATAGGTCAAATCATGATATTTCTCTGAGCTTCCATTTCAGTTTCATAACTCAAACAGGGTTACAATTCTGAAGAAAAAAGTGAGTTTCGACATTTAACCTACATACTTTTATTAGTAAAAGAAGTATCCGCTAATATTTATGTGTACGTGAATTTAAACATTAAATATGTACCAGATGCCGCGGGTATCTACCTCAGTATTATTATCACAAGATTCGATTGCAAAACTATTTCCTCAGAGTGAACGCCCAGATTAAGACAGTAAAAATGATGTACCAAAGTTTTGAGATGAAATTAAAATAGCTTAGCAGGTCAAATTTGCTACAAATTTTGGCCCCACCCCACCCCACCTATGATGCATATGCCCCATAAATTTGACCTAAGGGACCTTTAATTATGGCCTCTATTCTTGGAAAGATTAGAAAACACAGATAAATGAACGGATGCTGACATTATCTTGCTGATTTTAATCGTGACGAAAGGTACGAGATTGGACATCTAGCCATGCAAACAATGGAGCTTTAAGACTGAAATGTTCGATAATGGGATTCGTTCCAATATTATGCTCCCAGAGGGGGGAGAGTGCAGAACTGTGGGCGTTTATTCGAGGTGGCGGTAGTTTTTATCATACAGATCACTGCCAACAGCTATTGACATCGGGATTTACAGTGACATCTATTTTGTTACAATTGAACAGGATACCAATCTCGAAGTGGGGAACAATCTATACAATATTTAATAAATCGATGTCAGAATTGGTTGTAACATCAGTTTGGAATATTTCCTTTGTAAACTTTGAGACTGAAATTATTTTTTTAACACACACACACACACATACACACACACACACATATATATATATATATATATATATATATATATATATATATATATATATATATATATATATATATATATATAATGTATGTGTACCGACACTATCTCCATTTGTTTCGGCAGACCAAAATGACACATCCTTACATTTCTTAACAGTATGGACAGAGAATTTTCAAAGCGCCAATGTAGAAAATCCTTATTCGACTTCACTCATGACTTTTGTCCTGATTCAAAGGTTATTCTTTCGTATGTTTATATGATTATATGAGAAATCTTTATTTCAAAGTGCATAGTCCATACATCTTAATTAAAATAAGAAACATAAAAGCATTTAAAATATATAAAAACAATCGGTATCTAATGCACAAATATACCGATACATACATAACTACAGAATGTCTAAGGCTTTAAGAATAAAATTATGCAAAACATTAAAGACCAGTTTGTTCCCTTTGTTCCCTCTATCTATAAAGATTTTCAATGATTATCATTGTTCCACAAAAGATTTCAATACACATTTTTTAACTAAACTTTTTTGTCATCAATGAAAACACATACGTTCTCGTCACTTCTCTTCAGAACAGAATATAGTACAATCATCTCACTATTCCCTATTGGAAGTGATATAAGGAAAGAAGGAATATTATTATAACCAATAACTAGTTTTCTTTTCACTATTTCACTAACATTTGTCAGCAGAGTAACCCTGGACATTGTGCAGCAATATGATTTGAATAACCTAATTTTGATATTAAATTTTTAAATTTACGTAAAATCGTGTTTGTTTGAGTACACAAAGTCTGTAATGTCTCATCATATCTTTATCATCTGATCAAATGAAATTTAAAGTATGACCCAAATACATATAACTATTGACATATGTAAAAAAAAATAACCGTGAAGATGTACATGGGAAGGAAATAGTAATTTGAAAGAAGCGGTATGAAGACAATGCATGCCGATTTTTGTGTATCATAGATAATATAATTTTCAAATGCGTAATGTTCACATATATTTACTAATTTCTTTAAACCTGCAATAAAAGGATTTATCAATGATATTTCATCTGCAAAACTAAAACTGTTAGGAAAAAAACATTTGATGTTAACTGTATCCCCACGCAACAATGGTCAAGCTTATTATTTAGCTAGTCTATGCATTTATTAAATAACAAAAGCGAAATAATACATTCCTGCTTCATCCCTTTAGTTACATGAAAGGAAATGGATACTGCACTTCCCCGGTACATATTGTATAATTGTTTGCCATACCAGTTAGCTAGAGTTTAAATTATGTAGATCGGTATAAAAATGTAAAGCAACTTATTAAAGAGTGTTCAATGAAATGCCAATCAAAAGAAGTATTTTTGTATGCAAACAAGTTGTTGGTGTAACAAAATTTCATGAATTGCAAAAGAGGATGATATAGAACATTACAAATGTGGTCGTAAAATCCTTGTCTAACTGACAAAATGTGTATTTTTTGGGGGGTTGCCAAATCCCTGAAAACGCAAACCATAAAACACTCCATGGATTCTAGTAAAGCTGGTTCAACCTTTCATTTGATGTAAAGATAAACATCAACTATAATACAATCAATTTTTTAAGCGTGCAAATGCGATTGATTTCGACTCGGAGTGATAAGCTGAGAGTTTCAACCAAGCTACATGGGCAAATTCTTTCGACGCATTTAAGTTACGTGTCACTATAATT
Organism: Potamilus streckersoni; assembly: GCA_016746295.1. NCBI lineage: Eukaryota > Metazoa > Mollusca > Bivalvia > Unionida > Unionidae > Potamilus > Potamilus streckersoni. The sequence goes on along the minus strand of JAEAOA010000519.1, from coordinate 39,505 downwards.
GCTATTTGTTTGAAATCTCTCTATGCCTGTATATTCTCTACAGCAATTATAAAATGAACTTAAGATCATAACTGAATAGAGAAGTACTTTATCCTTGTTTGTCAGTTTCATATTTATTACGGGATTAAATGGACTACATTTATTGACTGGTCGATTTAAAAATCACTGCGCCAGCCTTGTCCAATACTCGGCAGCGATGGCTGTAAGCGGCAAGAACAGACTAAAGAGTTTCTTTCGGTGAAGTCATATATCCATTCAAGCGTCATTTCCGGTTTACCCAAAGTTCTTCATGATAAACCTAATATCTTTAGCTCTTTCTTCGGATCAAAAAGTTTGCAACCAATATGTTATTGTTTGAAACAGATATTTGCACTGACAGTACGCCATTTTTAGTCTGACCTTTCTTTATTCGTGTTGTAACATGAGGAAAACGATTTTTCATTGTGCGTTGATGTTTGATAGGAAATGTCCACTCTCGGGACTAGCATTTTCATAACTTACATCAATGTAGCACAGGAAAGATTCTAGTCGTGCCTACTCAATAAAAAACTGCTGCATATGGTAGCTTTACCAATACCACACTTTGAAGACATTTATCTCGAAAGAATGTCTCGAAACATTTCATTGTATTCAGAAAGTTGGAGCTAACTTAAATTAAGAACTCGTGTTGAGTAACAAACCATCTGATGCAAAAACATCCCATTATTTTCCAAACCGTTAACACTATTTTTAAACACGCGATTTATTGAAAATTCTTTAGCTAAGAGAAATATATTTGTTTTCAGCTAAACATGTTTGTGTGCACTTTGCCAAAGATCAGCGTATTATTCTTTTCCATTTGAATGTGCGAAACAAATGAAGCATACCCAAAATCATAATTTGTTTCTGTAAATGAATGAAAATTTCGCTTCCGGTTTGTTCCCTCTCTCTCTCTCTCTCTCTCTCTCTCTCTCTCTCTCTCTCTCTCTCTCTCTCTCTCTCTCTCTCTCTCTCTCTCTCTCTCTCTCTCTCTCTCTCTCTCACACACACACACACACACACACACACAAACACACACGCAGAGTGGTAAAAGAATGGCTTGGGAAGACAGAGAAAGTAATGGTTTCTGTCATATTCAGATGCCTTATCCGTGAGAAAAAGTTAAAATGATCTTTTAGGATGGGACATTTTTCGACTGCTTGGTTTTGCGATAGTTTTACCAACAGAATTGTTTCCAAGGTAGGGGTGTGTGTGTGTGTGTGTGTGTGTGTGTGTGTGTGTGTGTGTGTGTGTGTGTCATTGATTGATTCCACAAAAGGTCGACCTTCACCGTAAAGATCATTCTCACACGGTATTAATCTTACTATGTGTGAAATATAATCGCCCTCCGCTAGAAAATGCCTTTGTTGTATGTACAATCAATTCTTTTGTTGTGATCGATGCTTTGTGATAAATATTTTTAAAGTAAACCAAAAATGTAAAGAGGTAAATACATTATATTTTGGATGAGTGTGAGGTCAACAAAATTTTGTACAGCATTAATAGGCCGACTTGTATTATAATCACAAAATGCATATGAAATTTTATAAATACATTATTCGTGGTTCGTAGTTTGACACGTTCTTCGGGCTGAATATGAAATGGGTCAAAATATTTTCATCTTCGTTGAATTTGAAATACAGCACAATGACTTTTGTCTCGCCGCTCCATCAAGTTTCCCAAAAATAATAAAGTCTTAAGTCAAATTACTGACCTAAGACCGTAATGATAATGCCTTTGGCTACCGCCTTAAACGGAATGTATCGAAAGTGGCGCATTTGAAGGTGTCAAAATTAAACAAAAACGTAGTCAAGTACAGTTGCATTTTTGCATAGCATATTTTATGCCATTATTAGAAAGAACAATGGGGCCATTGCAAGTACATTTAAAAAGTGAAATATAGGCATTCCTTAAAGGCGAATTCCAGAATAAACTCGAGCAGTGAAAATCTGTGAACCATTACTATTTATCTAGCTAATCGCGGAGTGATTAGACAATAGAGTCAATAACAAGCTTTAACAATTCTTTATTAAATATTTATATATAACTATTTCTTACAAACAGGTATTTTGAGCCCCAAATGATTTTAGTTTTAAGAGCAATTAAACGTTCCTGTTGAATAATTTACTATCGACCATAATACAGATTTAACTTAACAGAATGAGTGTGTATGGTATGTGTTCATAAAAGTTTTCTCTCTCTCTCTCTCTCTCTCTCTCTCTCTCTCTCTCTCTCTCTCTCTCTCTCTCTCTCTCTCTCTCTCTCTCTCTCTCTCTCTCTCTCTCTCTCTCTCTCTCGATTGTATATAGAACTAACAATCTGTTTTCTTGAAAGCTTGAATACCAATTAAATGTGGGCATAAAATGTCACAAAATAGAGGGTTCATGATTCTCATCAAAGTTTGTTTTATGGTACCCAACTCATTAATAAACATCTTGTAAATCCAAAGTCTTTGTTTGGTTACCAAGGACACGTGTTGCTCGTTTATTGTGTACGTCTGTGACTCGGGCAATGAAAATGGGTACAATGTCCAAAAGTCAATGACCAACACAGAAGCAAGCACCAATAATTTACTGAATACTGTTTAAAGTTGTCAAATTTTGGACGCTTGATTCACTGCAGCTTTAGATAAGAGTGACATTGCAAGAATTTGATGGCAAACCATCCATAATTAAAAATAATCAGGGATACTGAAACTTCCAAGGTGAGAGAAATGTTGGTAGTACATGAAGTGTGGTCGAGGTTTGTATTTAAATTCTATTTTCCATAAAGATTCAGTTTTCACTTTGCTGCTGTTTTGTATGATCCACTCGTTAACCTATATTGTTTAATTTTCTTTCTGCGTTTGTTTTCATCTGGTGCATGATGAAGTAATGCTAAAAACAGGCCCGGTCCAAGGGCAAGGCGAACAAGACGACCCCCTTGGGCCCCGCGCTTTCATGAAATCAACTCCGCAATGCAATTATTTTGTTGGAGCCCTCGCTCATCGATTGTGGATATAAACCTATTTACTCAGATTGCAAAATCCCAATAAGTGCGGCATATGATGCTAGAACACCGAAGCGTTCGAGTGGCTTCTATGTCAAACGAAAGTATTCTCAAACTAAAGCTTCTATATTGTGGTGTAGCCTAATATTCGAGAAGATCCCAGTGAGATATTGTGAGTATGCTCAAAAACCCGAGGTTTTTAAAGAAAAAGAAAACAACGAAAAATAAATTGTTAAAAGCTAATATAACAAAACAGATACCCCAACAAGAAAATTTAATATAGTCATCTGCAAACTTTTGATCCAGCCACGATTGATCATAGTGACTCAGGAAAATAAAAAATCCTGAGAATGTCCGACATATTCAATAATGAATACTGTTGGATGCACTCCAATAATTTAAGCCCCTTGGTGGATTTCGAATTACAAGTTGTCAATATAACCAGTATAGCATGGTCCGACACAGAAACCAGGCATTATATCACATATACGCTAGGTATTAGCATGGCTTAGAATGGCTAGTCCATGCTTAAGGCTTCATGTAATGTGTGTATTGTATTAGCGACTTTGCCATAATCCATATCGTATGTGTATTTGACCAAATTATGCGTCAAAGCTCGTTTATAATATAAATCATTATTGACAAAATTTCTGTTTGATATATCGTATTTCCTTCTTATAATATGCATCATACTCACAAAACTGCCAAATTATTAGGATCAGCTTCAATAGACCTTGGGATGTATATAAGTATAAAGTTTCATGGGGATCCTGAAAGTTGTTTGAAGGATTAGTGATAACAGACATGTGCTAACAGACGGACGGACGACGGACAAAGGACAACATCATCCTTATAAGATCTTCTAATCTATAACCAGTAAGCAAACAATAAGAAAACAAGAGTCATACAAGAAAGTGAGTAGCCCCGTTTTTAAAAATATTTCCAATTCAATAGCTTCAATTTATTACACGATCTTCAGTTATAAATTTTTAAGTTTAACTAACACTTTGGATATAGAAAAATACACTTTTCTGGACGGTTTATTTGCTGATATACACTGAAACGCCCTACCATCAAACATACTTACAGTGCCAAATTACCTTAATTAGTCGAAGCTAGAGCCGTTCAAATGGCTGAATACTGTAGCTTATATTAACAACATGCGAAATAACCATAAAAATCAGGTTTTTGATTCGGTGTCACATAACTGAATATAAAGAATTCTAATGAAAAGCGACCCTTTGTTATCATAGCGTGTTTATGAACAATGAGGTCATCGACTACGTTATGTACTGAATTTTTGTCGTAATATTGTTTGGTTCATAAATGAGAGGAAGAAATGTTGAGCTTATTAGATTTTTCAGTTTCGATCTAATGTAATATTTAAAGTCTGCATCTCTCTCTCTCTCTCTCTCTCTCTCTCTCTCTCTCTCTCTCTCTCTCTCTCTCTCTCTCTCTCTCTCTCTCTCTCTCTCTCTCTCTCTCTCTCTCTCTCTCTCTCTCTCACCCACACCTATACCCACAGCCATCCATCCATCCATCCATAGACACACACACACGCACACACACACACACACACACATATATATATATATATATATATATATATATATATATATATATATATATATATATATATATATATATATATATATATATATATATATATATATATAGTATGTGTTGTGTGTTGGTTTGTTTGTTTTACTTTCATGAAATTAATTCATGCTAAAAATTTCTTCGAAGGCGATTATTGTAACTGGAATATTGTTGTGTTTTGGGTCTGAAATACTTGTATTAGTATAGTACACACCGTATTTGAGGCTACGGTAGCGTCCGTTGTCCATGAGAGTGCAAAGTATAGCTTTATAATGGGTGTTTTATGTTTCTTTCAGGTTGCCATTTGGCAGCTCCTGATTCATTGGACCATTATGTTAAATGGATTTCCTTTAAGATCAGCAAAAGTTAAAAGTCTAATGAAAAGTTTCGGCTGTCTTTATTTATGACTCGGTAACTGAACCGTGCTGTTATTATTGAGCTTGTCACCGAATTCTCATCCCTCATAACTGTCCTCTGTAATCTAGCCGCATCACGTCACGAATAAATCTTTAAAAGCTATGGTTTCTTATATAAAACAAAAGAACCTCAAAAATATAAACAAAAATCACAACAAGAAATAAACAAACAATACGTATTTACCCTGATTACAATTGTAATCGACTTGGGCTTATCTGATAATTAGATTCGAATCTTCATCCTTTCTGCTACTAGTCAAGCACGCTAACCAGTGAGCTATTTGACACGTCGTTAGTTGTTTACAGGGACCCAATAAAACGCGGAGCAGAAACGTGAAGGGAAGGAATATACAAGTCGCAAAAATCCTCTTTGTAACACTCATCATCAATAGTGCCCTCTTTTTGCCTGCTGAAGTTTGGTTTGGTATGACGTTTTACAGCACAATAAAACAAATAGGTTATTTAATGCCAAGTCAATTGGAACACATTACCTCAGTCTTAACACAAGAAACAAAGCTGTGTAACAGTCACAGCCGTACACTAAATGTATAAACTTCGTAATAAATTGTTTTTCTTCTAAATTATTTTTATAAATTAGAAATAAAATTATATCAGTGATTCATGAGCTAAATGCCCTCAAGGAAACACATGTGTAAACAAAATATAAACACAACATTTCCTTGGAGATAAACGATCTAAGAACAAGAAGAACAAAGAAAATCTGTCACGAGGCAGTGATGTGTAGCAATGGAATTTATTAATAGTACATAATATAAATATTGCTTTCAATTATTAATTTGCTTCCGTAGAATGTTATGTTTGAATCATCTTTTGCATACCTTATCAAAGTCAAATTTATTACTGTGTAATAGTATGTTTATGTACCTTATATTTGGATGTCATTGGTATCTCTGACGCTTACCTTGTGTATGTAAATGGTCTTTGGTAGTATTATTATTTATTGCCGTGGTTGTGAAAATCAAATCAAATTAATCAAAAGACAGCAATCTACATATCTTTCTTCAATAAAAAAATACAATAACGTCATTGTTCATGTCATTAATTAATTCTACTGATTCTTTCAGAACCGAATCAAACATTTTAAATTATATAAAGCAAATTCCCTCTTTTCTACATGCTTTTCTGAAAGAAAATGAATCATTCCGTTGTCGCCCTTTTACCAAAGTAATGCGCCTCAGATGCGGGAGGTTGTGGGTTCGATCCCCGGTCGAGTCATACCAAAGTCTTACAAAAATGGTACTAACAGCTGCCTCGCTTGACGCTCAGCATTAAGAGGTTAGTGTTAGGACTGGTCGGCCTGGTGTCAGGATAATGTGACTGGGTGGGACATCATGCTACATCTCTGAGGCATGATTTCCCAGTGCTAGACATCACTACAAACTGCCACACTGTAGACATCGTAGCAATATGTCTGAAAAATTGTTAAAGCTACGTTTAGAAATCACAATCATATTTATAAAGAAAATGCATGAAAAAATAATCTAATCATGGATGACGTACAAATATTTACACAATGTTTGCGGCCCAGATTAAATTATGGAAGCGGAGCCAAACAACTGATAAGAGAACTGAATGACTACAAAGTCCGGATGTTAAAACTTGATATTCAAATACCATTTGATAATCTCTTACAATGACATTTAAATCGTGAATCATTCAGATCCATTAAAGGACGAGTGGCTCTTTATTGCACAGACTGGTGTCAAGCTTCAGATCACACATATTAATAACGTGGAGTTTAGTGTCAAAAGAAAAAAGAAAGCGTGCAAAACTTAATTTACAAACAATCTGGTACCATTAGTCCATCTGTTCCAATATGACATCTCGGATCTTGTTTGGATCACATGAGACAGCAGTGTCATTATAGCTAGCAACATAACTCTAATAAACGTTGTACCTTTTTGATTTATGCACTTCCAACCTATCAGTGCACTCATCTTACCGCCACCCTAACCTTTCCTGTACTGGACATATTAGACGACATTTGAGTACGATGCATTATTTCATTTACTCCAAACTAAGTCCCAACACTTCAACTCCAACTCGTTACGTATCAACTTCTTTAATATACAATTCATCTGCCCTTAACTAGTCATCTGTGTCTATTGGTCTGCATCCATCTCTTCCAATGAATTTGACAATAATTACAAATGTTTGTATTTTTTCTCTTTCAAACGATAACTATGTATTGCTGACAGTATCATCCAGTTGCTGACTGTGTGATTTTGATAGCGTAGCTTTACAATTTTCCAGCCATATCGCCACGATGTCTGGAGTGCGGCAGCTTATGGTAATGTCTAGCACTGGGTTATCATGCCGTAGACTTGTAACATTATGTCCCATCCATGGGTACTTGATGCGAGCTTGCTGTTAAAATACCCAATAATCTTAAGGAAAAAGTCATACAGAGTGACAAAAATACCTCAGATTACCCCTATGACCCGTTCTGACATTGATCGGACCCTCTGTCATATATATATATATATATATATATATATATATATATATATATATATATATATATATAGTATGACAGAGAGGTTCCAATGTAAGAACGGGGGATGGGGTAATCTGAGGTATTTTTGTCACTCTGTATGACTCTGTATGACTTTTTCCTTAAGATTATTGTTGGGTTTGTTTAACATCAAGCTCGCATCGAGTACCTGTGGTCCCATCCAGTCACATTTCTTCAACCAGGGTGACAAGTCCTAACGCTAGCATCTTAGAGCTGAGCGACAAGCGAGACAGCTGTTAGTACCTGAAAGGATGGAGCATACATGACATCCGGCATTTCTTTGCAACACCTGAAATGCAATATTCTGAAATGCAATATTCCGCATGCGTAAGTTTTTGATGATAGCATAAACTAACACAAGAGACGAGATGTGAGGCGACGTCTTGGTACAGTAGATGAGTTGGGACTGAACAAGTCCGGGAATAGATGACATTGAGTAAGCAATTTATGAGTTTGTAAAACGAGACTGTTATATATAAATCTCGTATTTCTTACCTATTTGCTTTTAGTACCCGCTTTACATCTTTTGGTGACAGCACAGTGCTGCTATTATCAGCCATTGAAGAGAAGGAGCGATAACAAAACATCCAAGATGACCATTGTGGTAGCGATATCTGAAGTCAATCGGCACAATTTTCATTTACGACCAAATATAAGAAAACATTCAGTAAAACCCCATGCAGATATGACCATTCATTTAAGGGTAGATATAACAATATTTGCAAGATGGCCACAATGCCCCAGCTATAATTGATGTCTGAGCACAATTCCCATTTAGAACTAACTCGACATCATAAGAAGCCACTGACTAAAACTTATGTTGATACGATATCAACTATTCCGGTGGAGATACGATAACAACATTTTCAAGATGGCCACTGTGGCAGCAATATTGTTGTGCGAGGGGCACTAATTCATTTAGGACCAATCAGACAAAAAAGAAGTGTTCTGGCAAAACTACCATGGCAAAATTACGTTTAGGTCAGGAAAAATAGCGATTAAAAGATTTTCTAGGTCGCTGCTGTGACGGCTACACTGGACGCCATATCAACTCCATTATCATTTATGACCAACTAGACGTCATAAAAAGCCTTTCTGTGAAAACCTATCAATATGACTTTCCAATCAAAGGGAGTTGCGATAACAAATGTTTCAAGACGGCCTTTGTGAAAATCCCATACTGATGTCATCCATTAGGTTGGAGTAGTTAGTGATAACATGATTTTCATAATAGCAGCTTTGACGGCAATATTGGACATCACCTGGGTTCCATTTTCATTTAGAAACAACTAGATAATATAAGAAGTCTTCTGGCAAAACCCTTACGTCAATATACTTTACATTCAGATGAATATTCAAGATGGCGGCCGTAGTGGCCACGTTGGACTTCCGATTGGATCCATTTTTATGTATACATCATTAAGTTATTTTTAGTGAAAAACCCATGCTGATCTAGCGATGGAAAAATAATCAAAACAGGACTTTCAAAAATGAGCAAGTCATTAATTAATGGAAATGGCACGGTTGTTTAATTGTTCTCATTCTAATTACTTTACACTCTATCACTGAAAGACGCAGCTCTCATGGCTGTCTTAAACCAAGAATATTTAACGTTCGAATACGGTCGATTATACCAAATATTTTTAGAAAGGGAAAAAAACAGCCGAATAATATCACGCCATAGTATGCATAATCTCTGTTTACTTTCGGATTGTCGATTCTGAAGTAGTGCAATTAGTGCAATCCAATGGCCGCCATTTCATAGCAGGTCCGCCCTCTGAGTGCGATAAGTGGTAGATTTCACCTGCGCGATATCTGTATATTTCATCACGTGAAACTCAATCTAAAATACAGATAACAAACAAAGCCTTATCTTCAGTTCTCTCCGTGGACCAAATACTGCTAGTTCCAAAATAAAGATAGGAACTGGTGGGCCTTGTGTGTATTCATGTGTATTATGCATTATGGGGTTCTTTTATCTTTTCAAGTAATACTTCATTTTACTTCATAAGATTAAAATTCCAAATTTTCACCTAAGATATAAACAGTAAAGAACCGTCAAGTTTGCTTCGCGTTATAGCTTTTATTGCAAATTTGTTACATTGTTACATTCCTTGTGCTTGATTGATTTTGTGAATGTGTCTGTGTCAGGTAATAGTTCTGTTTTTGCCTTAAAATCCTTATAGCACAGCGATATCTCCAACTGTTCAAATAACATTACAGAGAGAAAAAAGAGATATTTATTCCATATTAAATCCCAGAAGAATTGCAGATAGTGGCAAGAGATTTTAAAAAATGTAAACACAAAAAGAATTACAGATCTAATCGAAACAGGGGATACGAATATTTCTAAATTTATTTTGCAGGCGTTTTCATCAACAGTTTAATGCAAAATAATTTTTCCCGAAGGCACCTCCATACACATGTAATTTTCATTGCATTAGATTTATAGTTTGGAATTATAAACGCTGAGCTGCAAGGCTACGTAATTTTAATTCAAACTAGCAACAAATGGTAATATGTCTAACAAGCTGAACATAATTTTCAAACTTTGTAACGAAAAGTATAAAATATTACTCTTTTGTCCGAGTAGGTTCGAGTCTTGGGTTCGGAAAATGTGAACATGTAAGGAAGCTTGCTGGTAATATCCCGTGTGTTGGTGTTTCTTTTGGTGCTTATACCGGGTTCTTCCCAGTCGAGTAATGCAAAATGGCATTAAACAAACCCACAAAACCATGAACCGCAAAATAGTTTCAGATGAGTAGAAAAGTTCTTGTTAAGACTGACTAATAAACCTGTATTTCATCCAAAAAGGTCATCACCTGAATTCTGATACACCTGTAATCTGATGGTATGTCAACGAGGTGATAATTGTCTTCCTACCTGTTAACCCTAAAAACAGGTAAAGGCCAACAATACACACCATAACGCAGATTTCATAGTTACACCGCTAAACGTTTATACATTATCCTGAATGAAGAAAAGCATTTTTTATTTGCAGAAAAAAACTTAAGTCTCATGAACCATATAAGATTTTAAAGAATCAACTTCAACAAAATATTCCAGTCGCTTTTCTGAGAATTATTCAAGTTCCAATTCACCATCAAAAGAGAAAAAAAAACTGCTTACAACAAACCTCTTGGGAACCCCAAAATACATTATGATGCGTGCGTTCAAAATTTATCTATTACGCTTCAACGCGTATGCAGATTCCCTTTGTACTAACCATAAAGCCGTTTTATATATGCGCGTATTAACCGTGTTTTACTACATTATTTATACAGTACTGAAACATTATGGCGCTGGCCGATGGTATCAGAATATGCCGCCATATAGCAAGACCGCTTTATAATGAAGTACACGATATATGTAAGTTTCTTACAACGTAATAAAATAATATCCATGACCATTCTCACCTTATTATAGGAAATGTGTTAAAACGAATCGGCTTTTAGTGTGAGATTATTGCATTTGATTTCAGCTCCCGTAAGCCTGTTGTAAAATGGTGTAATGGCTTATGTCAGACATCAGCTACAAACTCTTCTACTGGCCAATTTAAAACATATTTGGCTTTTGCAGCATCTCTGGAGTCTTCGTAAAGCCTTGTAATCGGCGACCGGACTGTGACGTGTTTATAAATTCCATTGCAAGTTGTAATTTTAGTATTGCCTATTAATCGTATTGATGCTGCTCTACATTGTATTAGTACAGACATTTTCCATTCATTATTGTAAAGGAAATGAATAATTAGATGGCTAATTTAGAATTGTACAACTTTTTTGTACTTTTGACCTAGAAAGATTACACTTTCGTAAATACACAATTATATGGCGCCTAAGGTGATGGGGAATCTAAGCATTGAAGACTGAAAAGATGTATATTAAATACATGCACAAATTACAGATGACTAGCAATCTGTATCATGCTGAGCATATCACTGAGAATGATTTTTTTAAAACTTGTTCAAATTTATTTGTGGGAATAAGGGTCAAGAAAATGGTCAAAACTCAGTGGAAAGCAGGTAGGGGATCTAAGTATCTGGTTGATCTTAATAATAATAATAATAATAATAATAATAATAATAATAATAATAATAATAATAATAATAATAATAATAATAATAATAAGAAGAAGAAGAAGAAGAAGAAGAAGAAGAAGAAGAAGAAGAAGAAGAAGAAGAAGAAGAAGAAGAATTAATAAGAATTAATATTTTATATTAACATCAATTTAAGTTACGTTGCAATAACTGGTAAATTCATCTGCATATAGATACTATATGCCATTCAAAAAGAAATGTCATAGTGTTAGATTTGTTAAGTTTTAAATTTGTATACTACAGGTTTCGTTTCAAACACTTTTACAAAGTCGTGCCCATTAGAAAATGTATTCATTTTTTCCCGACATCCATCAACTGAATGAATGGTAGTCTTAATTACCAGGCTTAAACTTCCGATGATCGATTTCTCTATTTTAAAAATAAATTGCCTTTATAGCAAATGTTTATTAAAGCACTGTACGAAATTTGTTAGGTGGAAAAAGGCATAAAGTTCATTAAAGTTAAAATTTGAACTGAGCTTGAGCTTTTATGTAAGCCAACAGAGCAAACTTAATTTTGTAAATATATCAATTCATAGGATCGGAAAACTTAATCTCAGAGTTTATTATATTTATCCAAGATAAATAAGAAACATTAATCACGTAAGACAAAATTTCTCAAGGTTATATGCACATTCCATGAACTGTAAGTCAAGACAGCTTCCCTCCCCCAATCCCCCAAACCTCACACAAAGCCAAACAAAAACTAAACAAAAATATTTAAGCCCGGTTTGGCTGCCTCTGTTTTCTGTTCGCTCTTATGAAAGATGCGTAGCTCCCATTTTTTCGGCACGATATGGCCAATAATGTATTGAGGGGGTCGTTAAAACCAACAGAAAGAAAACCAACTGTATGGTCACTGTGCATCGTCGCATGAATCCGGTTCAAAATGAGTTCCCGCATTCCCTTCATCAGAAGCTCTTCCTCTTGCTGCGGGGCAGGCTTTTTCTAGCTCATTGGGCGAGCTGTTCTAAGGCGTATGCTAATGTTTAATAACCACTACCTTGAATTGTTTAAATTCACGTTGATACAACAGTATTCAACCCATGACCCCTTGCTATCAAAGTCTGCATACATGCATTAGGCAAAACATGCCATGCAAAAGTGACAATACGTTATTAGCATTTGCTGCCACATTCATCAACCTTAGTGCCCATTGCGAGCAATTAGTGAAAGGGATATTAGACGCCGTAAGAAGAGCTTTTGGAAATATAATTACCTAATTATAAATAATATTTACATAAATTCAATGGCCTGCTTGGCAAATTAGTAGGTTACACGCTTATCTATTTGATCGCCTCTTTATTCAACATATGGTACTTAGAAGGGACATAAAAATAAACGGAATAAGCTTGACTCAATGTATTAATCGTCATGTAACAGAGGGAAGATGGGCAGAATGAACGGGCTTCTATTTTGTTTACTTAAATATATCAGATCTGCCCATTAATTATGTGAAGGTGCATTGGTGTTGCTTAGGAAATAAGAGGCCGGGACTGACAATTTCGATGAGGTAGGGGTCTGGCAGTCAAATAGCGTGCAAATCAGCAGTTTTGCTCTGATTTTAAGAAAAGAAGTAATTTAATCCACCGTATTAGTCAAAATGGAATCGGTCCTGAGATTACAAAAAAATAAATAGCCTGGGTGACAAAAAAATCAAAGACAAAACGCCTTTCCTCATTAAATGGTTAGTCACTTAGGTGAGTCAATCGCAATAACAACAAAAATAATTACACCCCACCCCAAAATAACCAGTGATGATGATGATGATGATGATGATGATGATGATGATGATGATGATGATGATGATGATGATGATGATGATGATGATGATGATGATGATGACACCTTCTACAGATATCTGGGCCGGAGACATTAAGCTGATATCACATGCATAATCGATTGTGCGAAAATTTTGTTCAAACATTTTAACAATACCAGATTTTCATATACATTCATATATAAAATTAATATTCAAAGTGAGCATGTGTAATGTCATGATTATCTTAAGCTGCTTCCTTGCGATACTTAATGGAGTGTTGAAGAGTGCATTTTGTCATATTATCACAAGCAAAAGAATGCTCTCCATAAACTTCTGATGCATCCTTACTGCATTTGATGCTTCTACCAGGCTCGGTTATTTTCACATGCCCTCTCCAGAAAGCAATGTGACTACCGTTTATAGTCCCTTATGAGTTGAGTCCAACTGCAAACTACATAATGCGCCGGCAAATCTGGGTTCATGCAATTTTTTAGGAGTAATCGGAAGAACCAACAACATAGATTCTGATCTGCGGGCACCCATTACTCTAGGGTGAGCAGGATCTTTGTTGTTTGCAGTCGGACTCGACTTATAAGTGAGTATATACGGTGGATGTACAACGCTTGTATTAATAGAACTATCTCTAAACATTGTATCATGGTAGACTTGCACATGTTAAATTAATTTAAAGAAGTGTTTTAACCAGATGTCTGGTTAGCTGAACTAGTGTATCAATGACAGGATTTCACTATCTTTAGCTTCAGCTGCTTTTTACGTCTTCTGCGGTCACGCACCAATCTGATTGGAGTCGAGATCTATGACGTAAATTTTTGTGAATTTCGATTTTAATGTGATTGGGGAACACATATGCAATTTCCTTAAAATTGTGATTAGCTGCAAAACCAAACTAAGATATGCTTATCGGGTTCGTTCGATACGAGTTGTTAGTTCAGGGTTTCCTTTAGATATTCAGTTAGATGTGGAATCAATCTGTGGGATCAAAAGATCATTTCTGAACTAAATGCAGTTTCTATTTCTAGAATGTAATTGCTTTATTGGTTCATACTAAGTTTGAGACGAAGAACTGATTCTGATTTTATCTGCCTATTTTGTTGTCTGTTTCTTTAAAATTGGATGGTTTTATTGGGTTTGTTCCCATCTTATATATGGTTAATTTCTCTCTCTCTCTCTCTCTCTCTCTCTCTCTCTCTCTCTCTCTCTCTCTCTCTCTCTCTCTCTCTCTCTCTCTCTCTCTCTCTCTCTGAGGGCAGTGTTTGTGCAATTGCTGATCTTGATTATAGCTCTCTCTCTCTCTCTCTCTCTCTCTCTCTCTCTCTCTCTCTCTCTCTCTCTCTCTCTCTCTCTCTCTCTCTCTCTCTCTCTGAGGGCAGTGTTTGTGCAATTGCTGATCTTGATTATAACGCAGCTTACGTTGAATTTAAAGGTCAAACAACACACGTGTTAAAGCAACTATCGGCTTCTGTCCGCTCTCTAGCAGTGTCTGCATAATGATAACAGTCAAAATATTATTGTAAGGTTAGGATACATCACCTCATCGGAAAGGTTAAACCAAGTGCTACAATCATTGACCGTAGCGATCAGTAACGGCCAGTACTAAGACTGAGGTTCCTAAACCCTTATATCTCTAATTAGTGCTTTATACACATTAATTCCAGGACCGGTCTGGCAAATTGGTTAAAGTGCGCAGTATTTTACCAGTATACCGGATTAGCAAGGTGTTTGTTTCCAGTTATACTTACCATTTTTATTATATGGATACTTCGGTAGTTTCCGTCAGTAAGGAATAAGTACGAAAATAACCGATGAATCTCGTTATGTCTTTAATGATATTAACAGCGTGTTTTCGTTATTCATGACAAAATTGTTCCCCAAAATTATCTTTTTAAAACGAAACAGTTGTATCTGTCACAAATTAATGGTGGACAATGTAAATATAATAATATTTATGACTATTTAATCACATGTTCGATACGTGTCACGTATGCCAACCCCGAGCAATATCTTTTTTTTTATTTACAGCTGGCAACGGACGAAAAAAAAAAACGAAAACATGTCATGCCCCAACCCAAGAACACTGAAATGTTGGTCCATAACATATTTGCAGCATACCGTGATATGTTCAGAAATACCGCTGTACACATTTTTTTTAATCGTCCCAAGCTCTAAAAATTGGCATTTTATTTATACGGATTATTTACAAGCTTCCCCTCAATTTGATCAACTGTTTTCAGTATATAATACTAGGGAATAATACATGCAATGCACGGAACTTAATTAATAAGGGACACATAGTATGAAGGGCTAATCAGCATCTCTACCAGAATTATTGCAATAAAGAACGTATGGAAGTTGACATGTTAAAACTGGCAGAGTTGGATTTATCACATAAGCCCGGTTTTTTTATATAAAAAACTAAAAAAAAAAAACTGCTATATTTACTCGCTTGTAAGACAAGTCCAACTATAAACTGCACAGACCCACATCTGCCGTTGCATAATGTACTAGCAGATCTGGATGCATGCAGCTTGTTTGAGTGATTTGTAAAACCAACAACACTGGACTTGATCTGCTGACGCATATTAGTTGGTAGTTAAACTATACTAATAATCGAGTATATACGATATAATGTCACGAGAATTGGACAAATGTCAACATCTTAACCATTACTGAGGGAAAAGATTAGAGAACATCGCCTAGAATAGGTAGGTCTGTGTTACTTATATCTGTTTTGTTGTCACTATTATGGGCAATACCTTAAAATGTACACTGATAGTGCATTAACTAGTCACAATTCATTCAATAATGGTAACCTTCTCGTTTTAATGAATTGACATGATTGATTTACAGCCCATGGCTTCTATGAAATGTTCATTCGGCACATAAATGTCACACCGCCAAAGTGCCTTAAAAACAAAGCTAAACACACAAAATAACCTCAGCAAAACTCTCAAAAGCGCTTCGATGTTCAACGTTAATACGCCAATAAGTCGCTTTTTGTACATGCCAACATCATGTACAGCACCAGGAGCTCATGTTGAAATCTTGTATCAATCAGCGTATTTTTGCGATCTCTATATGTCATATTGTATTATGCTACTGGCACAGATGTTCGTTTCAGTTACAAGCGTGTGAAGACGAAATGCAAAACAAGACGAAGACTGACCGACATGACTCGACCGATGCGAGTCGATACAGAATTTAGTTTGATATTTTGTTAGATGTGGTATGAAACCGATGGATCCATTCAGCTATAAACACAATGCAGTTTCTGTTTCCTAAAGGAAAATACTATATTTCATGTATACATACTTATTCGACAGGGCGTACTGATTTTATCTGTTTCTAGCACCATTTGGAGCCGACTTGGTACTTGTATCTTATCTAGACTAAAGCATCTCTCTCTCTCTCTCTCTCTCTCTCTCTCTCTCTCTCTCTCTCTCTCTCTCTCTCTCTCTCTCTCTCTCTCTCTCTCTCTCACACACACACACACAGACACACACACACACAGACATCCAGAATACCGCAGTTACTCACTTCGAAGTTGAGTCAAAAGGCAAACTTCATATACATATAACTCCTTGCACAAACTACACCGCGCAAATCTGGGTCTATGCAATGCGATCGTAATAATCATTAAAACAAACAGCATCTACATGGTCTGCCGGCACTTTATGCAACGGCAGATAACCGTCTATCTTGTGTACGGTTGGAGTCAACTTATTAACGAATGCATATGGTAAATTATGTTGAATCTTACGTTAGCAAAAGGCATAACGTGCAAGAATTAGCAAATACTATCTGATACATGTAGGAACATAAAATCCATTGACTCAAAAATATATGGGATAATTCCGTTTGAGAACATTGATTATGAGAAAGTGTCAATAATTTATTGGTTTCTTGCAAAGATTTTTGTGTATGTATGAGAAATACAGGCCGTTAGATAATGAGATATACACATATACAAAGGACTAGATACGAACAGAGGACAAATGAGGCCTGGAGACCAACATAGGGAAGGGGTGTATGAAAATGACTAGGCATAAAAACAGGGAAGGTGTGTATGTTGATAACCAAGCCTGACAACAAGCAGAGGGAAGGAACGTATGTGGATAACCAAATGCATAAGTAGATGACCATCCTAGCATAAGTAGATGACCATCCAGGCATAAGTAGATGACCATCCTGGGGACAAACAGAGAGATGGAGTGTATGTGGATGACCAGGCCTGACGACAAACAAAAGAAAGGGGCGTATATAAATGAACAACACAGGTAAGGGGCGTATGTAGATGACCAAATGTATAAGTAGATGACCAGACCTGGGGACAAACACAGAGAAGGGATGTATGTAGATGACAAGGCCTGACGACAGAGGGAAGGGGCGTATATGGATGACCAAATGCGTAAGTAGATGACCAGGCCTGGAGACAAAGAGAGGAAGATGGCATATGTACATGACCCCTGGCCTGGAGACAACGAGAAAGAAAAAAGCGTATGGAAATGACCATCTGATGCAGATTCTTTATAGGGTTAACTCCTTATAGCATTTTATTGTGGTGGTGGATTAGGGGATGGGGTCAAGTCCCTTTATGTTTTTTATGAAAATTAAATTGTTCATGCCGGGAGGGGGCCTTGTAATTACTTCTCTCTTACCACTTACACGAGCATCCGTTACAGAAGTGTCAAATATAACACCACACCTATGAAAATATAGTTCGTATACATGAGTTACAAGGAAGCCCCTGAGTACACTTAACATATGTACATAAAAAAAACATTGTTTCCTTTTATGCTTTAAACTCGACATATCACGTCCATTAGTGCATTAATTTCGATATTTATATTTGCCATGTACAGCTTCAAAAATGAAACGAATGTAAATATCTACGTAAGTCGATGTCCTTGTGTGTACTCATATTTCTGAATCACAGAAAAGGAGGTTTCTATACTGTCACTAACAATAATGAAATACGTTTTTAATTATTCCAATAGCCTTTATGCTAGGAACAAATTGTACACAAGTCTACTATATTTTTAGGAAGTAACAGGTAAATACGTTGATCTGCAGTGTACATAAGAACTCCCAACCTCGATCAGTCTCGAAATTATAAATAAAATATAGTCGTTGATATTACAAGGTACTAAATAGGCCTATTAGAACGCGACAGACGGACTGGGACAAACAGAAGGACAGACGGACGAGTTGACAGACATACACAAAGACATGTGTAACTGACCAAACACTAATGACAAAGGACATACGGGAGACGTAAGAAGAGACGATTACACACTAAAGATGGACGAACAGTACACTAAAAGAAAGGGCAGAATTTGCACAGTACATTATTTCAAACAATACTCACCATCTCGTCCAAAGACTTGATATCACAGGTTTTAATTTGGGGTGGAGGGTCCCCTGCAAGTTCGGCCTCTATTTCCTCCTCCATTTGAACTATAGTAGGAGCCAACATTCCAAACTTTGCCCCTATCCTAGCGACTTCCAAAAGGCACAAAACGACACTTCTCTCATTTTTCCTTAACACTAAATCATCCGTTTCGAATCGGAGCACTTCTGGTATTCCTATTTCTTTTGTCCAGCTGATGAAGTTGGAAATGTTATCCCGAGATTGGAATGTTCCTGGTTTGGCGTCCACTCTAAAAACAACCAATTTGGCCGGAATTTGTAAATCTCGGACAAAATTCGATTTCATCTCGTTGAGACCGCTGTCCTTCTGTTCCTGTGCTAGCTTCCGGACCTCGTTGGCATGGATACATAACAACACTCCGGTCTCCAAGATTTCCAGGAAATTATCCACATTTATAGCCACATCATCATATAAGCATTTGAACCATTCCGCAAGATCCTCTTTCATGGCATACAAGTATTCATCCTTTGTTTTAAAGGGACGAAGTGACTTGTGCTCGAGTACTAACAGCCCCACATTTACCTCTCCCTCAACCAGGGGCTCCATATTGGTCCCTATTACCACAACCCCTAAAGGGGATTCTGGTCGAAACAAGTCTCAATAATCACATATTCGCTGAATTAAAAAAAAAAAAATCCTCTC